>JAYESA010000007.1:111358030-111958030 GCA_036927795.1 Iris macrosiphon
AGACATGCTTCGAATAGGGGGTAGCTCTCATTCCCTCTTTGTCCAAGACAATAGAAAATTGCATAAAGTATGGATGCCTAGGACATCCTATACCCTTCCTGCGGACTCTCTCACTCCGACCAACAAGGTTGTAGCACCGCAACCTCTGCGCCTTGCGCGTAAAACTCTGTCTACCGTCTTTGACGTGGCAGACAAAACTTCTGGCAATGCCATAGTGCCAATCCAGAAGTCTACTCCACGCCTTGTACGTAAAACTCTGTCTCCCGTCTGTGATGTGACAGACAAAACTTCTAGCAATGCCTTAGTGCCAATTCAGAAGTCTACTCCGTGCCTTGCGCATAAAACTCTGTCTTCCGTCTATGATGTGGCAAACAAAACTTCTGGCAATGCCTTAGTGCCAATCCAGAAGTCTATTTCGTGCCTTGCGCGTAAAATTCAGGCTTCCGTCTGTGATGTGGCAGACAAAATTTCTGATAATGCCTCAGTGCCAACTCAGAAATTCCAAACGTGCTCCGCGCGTAAAAATACATCTCCCCTCTGTAAAGAGGCAGATGGTCCTTGTAATCACCGCAAGGGAAAACAAGTAGCAAATTTTCCGACCTCTCGGCTTTTACGCCATCAAGAGAAGAATTTGCCCGCTCTTCAGATTACGCGGAAGGCTGATGGCCGATTGAGGACTTCCTCAGTTTTACGCCAACCTGTGGAAAGTTCCAGATTATGCCAGGACAAGCCCTTCAGCGTAAAGAAGGCCCAGTTTGTGGATAGATACGCTCCTCATGGATCATGTGCTACTCACATGGCTGAACTACTATATTCGTATGGCAGGGAGAGACTTATGATTCCCAATATTCGCACTCCAACTGATGTAAAAATGCAGAATAAGCCTTCTTCCTCTTCTGTTAATCCTCCTGACTTGCGTATACTCCTGATCTAGAAGCGCAAAGATAGGGGATCTTCTAACATGTCTATTACACCTCCCAGGGAGCACAGTTGTAATAGTCACAAAGTTGTAGTTAATTACTACTGTTCTAAGGCAAAACGGTCAATTTTTGACCAGTTGAACTACTCTCTCTCTTTACAGGAAGAAGCGCCTACATTCTCATCAGTGAACATGGCTTCACACGTTCCAAAAGGAAGGTCAAATTCAAGACGTCATCCCTCTAGAACTCCAAGCCAAAGGAGATTCAACAGATTCCTTGAGAATATTGAAGCTGGTGTATTCCGAAACACCCGTTCGAGGTCACGACAACCGACTTCATATTTTTCTGATTCTAACACTAGGAGTCGCCAATTTCCCGAATCGGATGCTGAAAGTATAGATTCAATCTCTACAGAGCTCTATACTGATCCTTCCATAGCATCCAGAGAAATGGGAGTCTATGCCATTGAAGATGAACGCGAAGAAGCTTCCCCATCAGAAAGTACTGAGCAACGCATCGCTGTATTGGAGACATCACTGAAAGAGATACATTCCATGATAGGGAATATGCACCAGATGATGCTGACTCAACATACAACTACTATAGCTCCAGCATCGGTTCCTCTGACTCAAATACGTGTAGGGGTGGACCTACCACCATCCAATGCGAACCAGGAGCCTGTTCTAAATCAAGAGTCAGCAGCTCCTCTATTTCTTAACTCAGAGAATGTAGTGCCTCCTGTTGGAGTTACGATACAACCGATCTCTCACCACTCTGCGGTCCCTTTACCAGCTAAAGACCCGATACAGGCAGTACGAGAATTGAATGCCCAATTTGATGCCTTGAAGCATAAGGATCAGCTCAAGAAGTTGGGAATCAACCAACCTTACCCAGCTATCTGGGATGAGATCCCTTTCCCTCCAAAATATAAACCATAGGCTATGGCTTTGTTTGAGGGAAAGATATCACCGAGCCAGTATATGAACTACTTTAGCATGATGACAGTGTTGTTTCAAGGGAATGATGCCCTTCTCACTCGAGTGTTTAAAGGCTGTCTGTCGGGAGTGGCCTATCAGTGGTACCATAGTCTTGCAGACAACTGTATTACTTTTTTTAAAGATTTTAAGACTCTGTTCTTTGCGCGATTCTACGAAGGAGGGATGAACATGTCTATGTCTTCACTCATCGAAGTAAAGCAGAAGGAGAAAGAGAGCGTTCGCACTTTCATCGAACGTTTCCGTCAGGCCACTTTGTAAATGCCTCCCGGAGTTCCGGATTCAGCCTTGGTGGATATTTGCAGGAAGAACCTTCTTCCACTAATCTCGGTGTTCACAGGACCATATCAGTTCCATGATTGGCCCTCATTTATCATCTCAGCGATTGCCGCTGAAGACAACAGTCGGAAGGCGCGTGATAATGGAATCATGATCTCTTTCTCTGATAGAGGGAAGAGGTTATCCTCCAATAGCGACCATCCTCGTGGTTCCAAAGAAAAAGAAGCTCTAGCGATCAATACGTCCAAGCAAAACACTCCGGCAACCACACAGACGAAACCTGGGACTTTCAGGCCCATTGAAGCATATTTTTTTGATGACAATAATATTCCGAGCATATTCGAGTGTCTAGTCAAAAGCGGTAAGCTTACTATCCCCGAGGTAAAGCGGCCTAATGAAGTCGGTAGTAACAATAATCCTAAGTATTGTATTTTTCATAGGTACATACATCACCCCACAAAGGTGTGTTATGTACTAAAGAGGAAGATCCAGGAGTTGATCGACGCCAAGGCCATCAATCTGCGCAATAGCGAGAAGACGGTCACCGCCAACATGATCTCCCTCCAATTCGGCAATCTGCCTCCTCAAGAAGTTTCGGATGGTGTTATACCTATTTCTCGGACAATGATGAACATCGTTAATCTCCCTCCGGCTAGGGGTCAAAATCATGACCTGGTACCCCTAACTACCCAGCGTGGTGAGATTATGTGGGTTCATCCTAATCTGGTGTCAGAGATTGAGGAAGAGACTCAAGCTGCTAAGGCTAAGTCTAAAAAGTACTCAAGGCATAAACCATGCCATATGGTTGCAATATCCTCGACATCAGAAGAAGCGGCTTTGTCTACCGGAACCCGGTCAGGGAAAGCCTACCTCAAGGACTATGGAGGAAATCAGGAAGAAGCAACGGCAGACACTTCAGCTGCCAAACTTCCAGAGCCTGAATCTGTCATACCAGAGGCAGGTCCTTCTAGACAAACTTCGGCAGACAAGGGCAAGCAAAAAGAAGTGCGCTTTGATAAAACTTTGAAGAATATTCAAAACAAAGGTTTGGAGAAGCCATATAACTTCGACATCCTGGCCCAGTTGGCCAATACACCAGCCAGATTGTCCATTTTTAAGCTTCTAAGGCTGTCCAAAGACACTAGTCAAGCCTTGAGTGAAGTGTTAATGCAGGCGGATGTATACTTAACTCAGCTCAAGTCCCCCGATAAAGAACCTGTGGTATGTCCTCAATGCCATAGTGTGATGGAAGTGGTCCCCAACATCACTTTTACTCAAGATGACATGCTGTTAAAACATAACCAGCATGACAGACCCCTCTATTATACCGAAAATATCGGTTCCATAGAGGTAGACCAGATTCACATAGATTCGGGATCGTCGATCAGCATTATCCTTCATGGTCTGCTCAGACCGCTGAGGATTCCTACAAGCGAACTGGCTTATACCACCACTACAATCGTGGGCTTCAACGCCAGGAAAAGTAAGCCATTGGGGAAGATTCGGCTGAGGATCCAGATAGGAGATCTTAGATCAGTGGCTACATGCTACGTCATTGATTCAGAGGTATCCTACAACATCCGGCTGGGCAGACCATGGATCCACGATCACAACATTGTTCCTTCAACTCTATATCAATGCTTCAAATATATAGTTGCCCAAGGAACAGTAAAAATAGAGTTTGCTGACCTTAACCCGTTCAAGGGAGTAGAGTTCTACTATTCCGATGCCATGTTGTACACCCAAGACTACATGAAAGAGGTGTCTGGCAAGACGGAGGAAGAGCCCCACCGGGAGCCAGAAGAACCATTTGCTGAGCGACCTCTGTCAATCCAGGTGAAAGGGCGGACTACCCGTCCGAAAGTCCTGGAACCCATGGCTATCCACTTGAACAAAACCAAATCAGGAGAAGAAAGTGATCCTATAGTGATCACTTTGAACCAGAAGCCTCCACCTTTGGTCATCAACCTTTGGCGCAGCACGCAGCCGACTGATGTAAATACAACAGGGAACGTGGTTTCTGACGATAATAAAGATCCTCTTTACTAGTATACTGACGCTCAATTTCCAAATTAGGAAATTTTCCCCCATAACGATGTAGCACCTACAGCACAAAAATTCTTGGAAGCTATAGACTCCTATCATCCGTATGTATGGGAAGTCGCATCAACATCTAATGTTATCACGACATATGGGCCACATGAAGATTCTATCATTATTATCCCGCCTACTCGCAGCAATCAGCATCCGATAGTCTTCGGTCGCATGCGCAACAGACCAGTTGTACAAGAAGATTCTCACGAATCCGATGCTGGTAAAATACAGGTTCACAGATATAGCCCGCAAGCTTTAAAGATTATGCAAAGTATGGGTTATGATCTGAAGTCAGAACCAGGCCTCAACTATGGGAAAGGCAGGCGAATGCCGTTGTATGGTGATCCCTACTGTTAACGAACTCATTTTGGGTTAGGGTATACCACGTCTCTTGCAACCTCTAAGTCAAATGAGGATACCTTTTCCTCTTCTCAAGATAACTCGTCGTCTTCTGACTCATATGCTGATCTCGAACGAGTATTGTCAGCAAATATGGTATTGACAGATTCTCTCGAAGCAGAAGCACAGGAATCTGAACCGTTTGAAAATAACTCCTGGACACAGAAAATGGATACACAATGGGAACTCCGGTTCAAGAAGAGAGAACCGCCCACTGAAGATAAAGTTATCCAAATCGATGTTGGGGATGAACTTTCACCAAAGCCGATATTTATCAGTAACAATCTTTTCGAAGAAGAAAGGGAAGAAATGATCCAGCTGATAAGAGAATATATCGACATTTTTGCGTGGAATTATAAGAATATGCCAGGCCTTGATCCAAAAGTGGCTACTCATAAGCTCAACATACTGCCCAATTCAAAACCTGTAAAGCAGCACCAACGCCGATTCCGCCCGAATATAATAGATGCCATCAAAGCTGAAATCAAGAAGTTGATAGCCTGCGGGTTCATCAGGGAAGAACAACATCCTGATTGGGTCGCTAACGTTGTCCCAGTCATGAAGAAAAGTGGGAAAGTTCATATTTGTATCGACTTCAGAGATCTCAATGCGGCCTGCCCCAAGGATGAGTTCCCTCTTCCCATCACAGACATCATGATCGATAATACATGCGATTTTGAACGCATGTCCTTCATGGACAGATTCTCAGGATACAATCAGATCAAGATGCATCCTGAAGACAAGAAGCATACTGCCTTCCGTATACCTCTGGGGGTATATTGCTACACAGTCATGCCCTTCGGATTGAAGAATGCCGGGGCTACATATCAGCGAGCTATGAGTAACATATTTCATGAGCAGTTACGCAAAACAGTGGAATGTTACGTAGACGATATAGCTGTCAAAAGCCACCTCAAGGATAATCACATCCAAGACTTGAAGACAGTATTCGAGTTGATGTGCCAACATTAACTCAAAATGAATCCTACAAAGTCCTTTCTTGGTGTATCCAGTGGCAAATTCCTGGGATTTATCATTACCGCTAAAGGCATTCAAGTGGACCCTGATAAAGTGAAGGCTATCTTAGAAATGCGGCCACCCCATAATTTGAGAGAACTCAGGGGATTTCAAGGTCGTCTAGGAGATTCATATCCAACCTCTCTGGGAGATGTCAACCTTTTTCTCGCCTGATAAAGAAAAGTGTGTCCTTCATATGGGACGAAGCCTGTCAGCAAGCGTTTAATGATATCAAATGCTACCTCACTAATCCTCCAGTTCTGGTGCCTTCCGTCATAGGAAGACCATTTTTTGCTGTATGTTCGAGCAATGGATCATTCTTTGGGAGCTCTCCTCGCACAGAAGAACAATGAGGGTCATGAACAGGCTATCTACTATTTAAGCAGGATGATGGTTGGAGCTGAACATCGGTACAATCCAGTGGAAAAAGAATGCTTGGCCTTAATGTTCGCCATTCAGAAGACGCGACATTACGTCACAGGCCAAACTATTCATATCATCTCCAGGATCAATCCTCTTCGGGTATTGATGAACAAGTCGAGTGTTTTCAATTCTTGACTCGCGACTTGGGCGATGTTACTAACACCGTATGATATGGTGTACGTCCCGCAGAAGTCCATAAAGGGTCAGGCCTTAGCCGATTTTTTAGCTGCTCATCCGATTCCCGAAACCTTTAAACTTTACGAGGACATTTCCGATGAAGTTTCAGAATGTAATTTCACAATATAAAATGTTACATAGCAGCTATTCTTCGATGGTGCCTCTAGGACTGGTCCCACGGGAAACGTGGTTTCAGGAGTAGGAATGACATACAGCACAACGGTACGAGCACCAATGGGTTATACCCCATTCTTATTAGTCTACAGATGTGAAGCAGTTCTCCCCATTGAAGTTCAAATTCTATCACTCAGAATAACAGTGGCTAATGAGTTGACTCAGAAAAGTAATGATCGACTACGGCTTCAAGAGCTAGAAGGATTAGACGAGAAACGCCTTCAAGCTCAGCAGTGTATTGCGTTCTACCAGGCACGCATTTTCAGAACTTTTAACCAAAAAGTGAAGGAGAGAGTGTTCAAAGTTGGCGAGCTAGTTCTAGCTGTAAGGAGGCCAATGATCATTACACATAAAAGTAAGGGTAAATTCTAGCCCAAATGGAAGGGCCCTTATGTGATTGAAACGGCATTTTCAAACGGCGTATATAGATTAGCCAAGCCTAACAGAGATCAGATAATAACTCCTATCAATGGCAAATTCCTGAAGAGGTACTACGCTTAATCTCCCTTGCTCAAAGGAGTATGGTGAAGATCTTATTCTGAGGATACTACGTACAAAGACTGGTTGGAGCATATTCTATCATGTTCTTATGACCTCTGAATAGATATATTTAACTAATTTGGAACTTCGAAACCTATCACGTCCATATTACCTCTGATAGTGTTTTGTACACAAATTTAGTTGGATCATATTCTATCATGCCCATATAACCTCTGAATAGATATATCCAGCTGAAGCTTACCGAAGGAATATTACGTCCATATTACCTCTGATCTCACTTTCACCCTAGCCTGTCATTTATATTCCAAAATGATAGGTTCACAAAGTCAGATAAAGTCTCTTTATTACCTCCGTGAAGAGCAAAATTACATAAAGAAGCAAAAAGTACATCATTGGGGAGGAGCAGTCAAATCATGAATCTGCTGTGCCAAGGAGGCCATCATCCTATTCCTGGAGTTCAAGACGTTAGCGCGAGCCCGCTCCAGCCTTGCCTCCTCAATATTCAAGGAAGATAGTTTGGATCGAGCATGAACAAAACCGGCGCAGGTGACTCCTGCACATGCCAAGTTCTGCTGAGCTGTATCCAGTCGGCCATTCACTACATCTAGAGCTGCCAATGACTGGAGAGCCCACTTCTTTGCCTGAGCGAGTTTGGCTTCCAGTTTATGGACCCTCGCTTCAATTCCCTCATGTTCGGCCTTATACTTTATTTGAAGAGGAATAACCTCCTCCAAGACGGCTTTCCCTTCATCAATCTCCTGTCGCTGTGTCTGGATGGATTTATTCAAGCATTCCATCTGTTTAGCAAGCTGCGCAGTCAAGGAATCGTATTCGGCCTGAATTATATTATCGATGTTGCCTCAAGATAATTGCAAATATTCGTTAATGGGTTGTTCTAAACCATTAACTATTTGCTCCAGCGCATCAGCTCTTCCAGCGTCATTAAAATTTCTGATCGGCACTATCGCAAGCTGGGAGGACATCTTTAGAGCCTCGAAGCCTAGATTCTTCTCCAGCACCATTGATATCAGCGTTTTCAAAGTGATATAGAAAACGCTAGTATACTGCTCAATTAGCATGGAGAAATTCGAATGGACGCTGGGAGTGGCTGCGATATCGGTAAATCTCCCTCCCGAAATGACTGCAGAGGATGTTGATACGGTCGTTGCCTCTACAGATGGCGCTACAAAAGAACAAGCACCAGCAACGGTTGAAGTGGCTGGCGTACTCAACAAAGGAGGCATAGTCGTGATGACAAGCTCATCCTCCTCTGATGATATCTGGACTATTGTGGGTGAGACAACACCTAAAAATGTTGCCTCTCCAAGGTCGAACACCGCCGTTTCATCGGCAGAAGCCGCAACAAAGTCAAAGACTGCGTTGACTCCGCCCTCCCATGAGATGTCTTCCCCTGAAAAGAAGACAAGAGAAAGTTAATATCAACTCGATATTAATTTTCCTAAAGGAGGCATAAAAGACGATATTTACCCATGGCCGATGGTATATATGTCGCATCCGCAGCCAGTACAGCTAAATAAGTTCTTAATGAGGCTAAGCGAGCTGTCATACCTGGGGAAGAGGGTGCACCAACTGACACTAGCGGGTATTCTTCCCAGTCTTCACAAAGATCCAATCGAGGTTCATCAGGTGGATTCTCGCTGGAAATATTTACAAACGAGGTAGGGGTTATTCCCATTACTAGTATGGATAAAGGTATTCTTAAAATGCTCGGCCTTGTAGGCGATCTCATAGCACTACCTGAAGCAGTAGTAGCAGCAACAATCTCGAGCAAAGAATCTCCGGTACTGCGGACCGGAACTGAGGAGGTTCCCCCTCTAAAAGGCGAAGGACCTCTAATCAACAAATCATCCCCAACCGGGAAAACAACAGGCTCGCTCCTAGAAGCCTCCCTGGTAGAAGCCCTTTTTGGACCTCTGGCAATCCTCTTCTTGCGGGGAGAAGGTTCTTTCGGAGTAGAAGCCTTCCTCTTATGGGGGATAATGAGAGGCTCTGCAGTCTGAGCTAGTACGCCTCTCGGTATTATCGTCAAAAATTTGTCTGTCCCGGTGGTGTCTTTATTCTTATCTGAGGAAACAGACGGAACATCCTCCCTTCCAGTAGACCTATGGGAGGGCATTCTAAAACTTCCACGCATATCAAAATTGCGATAGAAGGTATTGATGGACGCATAGAACTGTGCGTACGAGTGAAGCATGCGCAGCTCCATGGAAAGAGAAGTCGCGGGCACCACAAAAGTAACACCAGTGCAGCCCGCGATGAAGTACCGCCACCCTCTGGCTCCATCAATAAGTCCACCTCTGGACTTGAAGCTGGTAATGGCATTTTCTACATGCAATTGGTCATACCCAAACTGTCTGGCGAACCGACTGGGCAGATAGGGATCCAAGAAGCAATGATCATCACTCCTGTATAGCAAGTGGGAAGGTCTAATGCAGACCAACCAATAGAAGGCTTCAGGAGAAAGAATGGTTCTCCTCTGACCTTCATCCTTGAGTTTCTTCCCCTGTTGATTGATGTGTACAGGGGGAATGATACAAAAGATCTTCCAGCTGTGGGCTACGTTTAACGTCTGCCGATAATCTGTGACGGTTGCCATGTTCCAAGAGGAATTCTTGTAATTCAGCAAGAAATTATTTCCTGAACTGCTGGCGGAACCGGGAGACATCACCCGGGCATTGTGAAGAATTAACCATCCCATCAAGTATAGGAATGGTAATTCCATCCTAGGAAAGCTTTTACGCTGTGTCTCATCAGCGAGCAGCCCATCAGTAAGGGCCCTCAGACCTGCTTGTATTCTACATACCATAGCAGGAAGCAGGCCCAGTCTTGCTCCGAACACTAAACGCACTGCAGGCCACAAGGTGTTGCGATGGATGCGATCTGCAGACGCGATACTCGGCACTACCCAGCGGCGTAATCAGACGGAGAAAAAACCAGCCAATTGAGCTTCCTTTGACAAAGGCTTCCGATAATGCCTCATATAACTGAAGACTTTTGTGCCGGCAGGATAACCCTCTATCTCCTCGTCAAAAGTATGATCCGGAGCCCCTACATCTTCAATGAGGTCGTCGACCGTGTCAGCATTGAGCATGCTCAGGAGGTTCAATGGCCTATCTTGGCTATCTACCACCTTGTCTGGCTTAGCATTTCTGGCCTGGTGGAAGAAGAGGTATATTGCCCACTTGTTAATGTGAGCCAAATCAGACGGCTCCTTGTAGAATGTGGTACAAGCAAGGTAGTGGCTCATCAGCTCCTGATATACTGCCACCGCCTGAGGGTTTGTATCCCTCAACTCCCTGTTTGTAGGGACGTACTCTTCATAAGGAACGTCCCCCAGTGGCAGCCTTGAAATCTCTGCCATCTCATGAAGGGCTAAGCCCAACTCACCCAGCGAAGTGGCAAAAGTCCCAGTGAGCGAATTGTATCGCTCCATCAAGGTTAAGAACAAGTTAGGGTTGACAGGCAACCCAACACTTGTGGCACTCACGGCCGCGAACAAGCCATTACTTTCCAGCTCTACCTGGAAGTGCTTCAGGGCCCATGCAGTCAAACTGGCCCATCGGAGATTCCCCGGGCTAAGCCATCCACTAGTCCGAGGGTTAACTCTGGGGTACATTCCTCCTTGCCCCATAAAGTCATTGCAGAAGGTTGACATCTGAACTGGCTGGATCAACGAAGTGTCCTCACTCGGAACACTACCAGGCAGTAATCCCCTAAAGGGCATAACAGGGCCTGAAGGATGACTCATATAGGCCCCTCTGTAGTATTCCTAGCTGTATAAGATTTTCCCCGGCCGGCCGTGAAGATCGGGAGTCAGCACCCACATTATCTTCCTAGGATGTGTGGCATGAAAGAAGGCCAAGATGGGATAATCCCTGGGTATCTTCGGCAAATACATGACCGTGCCCTCAGCAGTGAATACCCAGTCCTCCTTCTTGGGCTTGGTCTGGGATTGCTTGTCAATAACCCCAAAAAAGAAATCCGGTTTCTTATACTCCGTCCCGTCTATGTATGTCAGGGGCTCCCTTCTGATCATACTCAGCAGCATGCGCTCTCCTTGGGACGATATCAGGGTTCCCCTCTCTTCAGGGTAATTGACTCCAGAAATAGGGAATGTCACATACGACAAATCCTCCAGATAATTCGAGTTTAGCATCCCGGCAGCAGAGCCCATCAGCTCAACCAAAAGAGGGATCTGCAAGTCTACTACAAAAATGCAAGAGAACAAGTCAGTTTCTACACTAGACATTACACTCTTGTAGTTTGCTCCAATGATTACCAGTTTGTGCTTTTACGCAAAGACTGCAAAAACTTGAGCTTTTACGCCGGAACCTATTTTCGAGGCATAAAATTCAAGGTTGGCAGTATACGCCAAAACTTAACAGTCTGCGCTTTTACGCCAGAATGCCAAAATTTGAGTTTTTATGCCAGAATTTTCATCCAGCGTGTAAAACTTAAAGTTTGTAGTATACGCCAAATTTTGACAGCCTGAACTTTTTACGCCAGACTGCGAAAATATGGTTTTTCGCTGACACATTAGAAATGTGGGCGTATTGATTCGCATACACGTATAATGTGTGCGGAAATTCTTCTATTCTCCCTCGAAGTCCTTTTTACCTATGACATCCGGAGCACGGATCGACGGAGGGGCGCTGCGTTCCTATCGAGGCTCATTTAGTCTAATAGGAGTTGCTCGCGCTTGAGCAGAGGATCGTGAAGAGGAAGAAACCTTCTTTCCCTTAGCAATGGAAGCTTGTTTAGGGGCCATGGCGATTATGAGTTCTTAAAGAAGAAACGAAAAAGAAGGGTTCTTGAAACGCTAGGGTTTTTGTGAAGACAGATAAAGGTTTTCTCTCCCAGGACCTTGGGCTATTTATAGAGTTAGGATAACTCTTCGAATTCCTAACCAAATTCGATATTTAATATTTGGTTATGATCTGGGGACCACGTCAGCCTATCATTTGAAAGAAAAAGACGGACAGTCAATTGATCCAGAATTTACGCACAGAGCAGATCTATGCTTTTACGCTCAGGAGCTTTTACGCTCAGAGGCTACAAATCTACAGTTTTACGCTCAGAGGCTATAAATCTACGGTTTTATGCCCGAATGCTTTTATGCTCAGCAGCTTTTACTCTCGAGAGGCTACAAACCTACAGTTTTACGCTCAGAGGCTACAAATCTATGATTTCAGAAGCTTTTTACGCTCAAAGGCTACAAATCTACGATTCTACGCTCGAAAGTTACAAACGGCCAATTGTAAGGATTTACGCAAAAAATGCTCCTTCTTGGCCATAAAACATTCCAAGTACCCAAAACATACAGGGTTCAACATTGAAGATGACTCTTCTTCTTGGGTCAATTGGAAGTTCATCCAAAGTCCAGTCAGAATCCTTTCCCAAAAGTTCAAGTATGGCCTATTTTGACGGCCATTTCTCGCATTATTTCAAGGGATTTTTGGAAAATCATTCTTGAAGATGATAGTCTGAACAAGAATTCTCCGCATCAGAGAAGTGACAGTTCAAAAATTCTATGCGACTCCTCGTTCAAAACAGCATGACAGTTCGGATATTCGACTTATAAATGCTAAGCAGCTTTCTATGCGTCTTCTGTTAGGCGTAAAAGACATGACGAGATCAGATATTCTTTTATCAGAGTTGGCATAAAATTATTCAGACGTGCTGAAGCTGCACATATTCAGACTTTCTCACAGCAAATATGGTAAATCATCAGATGCGTAAAAGAAGACAATTTTATTAATCATGATTATATATGATGGAAATCCAGTCTACAAAGGGGTTTTTATCTTCATGATTACATATAATTGAAATCCTTTTTCTAAAAAGGGTTTCTCATTTAAGATCACACCGAGAATCTGTTCTGCCAGGTTATTTTTTTGGTGGAGATCTTTTTCTGTCTTCTACGATACTTCATCGGCTTCTGCGGCCGATGAACAAGAAAATGGTGAATGGCGGAAGGATACAAAATTGGGCTTGTCTAAATTATTCAAGCCATCCTCTAGGCATGCCCTAGGAATTGTGTTGGGGGTTCAGACCTAACTTAATACTGGAAGACAGGGCCAAGCTGTCTGCCTCCGTCCAGCGCCATGATGGGAGAAAATACAGCTTGCAAGCTGTGTGGTCTAATACGACCCTTCATCTCTCCTGGATGAATAACTATATGAAATTGCTGATCATCCCGAGCAAAGGAAGCTATGATATCCTTCCATGATCCATCATTGCAGATGATATTTGCTTGAAGACGTCTTTTTTACGGCTCCTTACATGTTGGAAGAATATGATCTTCTTCTTCTTCCTCAAATCAACCCGACAAAGCTCGACAACCATCTCTGTGTGGTGAAGGAAGTGTGGGAAAAACAGGTTAACTCAGTCACCTTTATATAGGCAGAGGAGATCACACCAAATCCCAATAAATTCCTAAATATTTGCCGAGAAATCAGCCTCGCGGAACGAGTCAAACTTGACCGTTTCATGCTTCATTCAAAGTGTTTCAAATTACGAGGAATTTAAAAACTTTGAAGGGGGTCTTGTAGAAGCATAAAAAATATGCTAAGGAATTATACGCGTAAAACCCTCAAAATGCAGCAAGCCGCGTAAAACAGAGCTCCAGCACTGGGTGGCGTAAGACATGACTTCAGAGCCATTGGCGAACAACAGAGCTTCAACGCTATTCAGCGTAAAATATAGCTCCAGAATAACCTACGTAATGCAGTATTTCCAGACTGCTTCAGCGTAAAAAGGTTTTTACATCGCCACTTCAGCGTAAAACCTACGTGCTTTTAATGTAGCGGGAAGTTGTACGAGGAACTCTTCGTATTCCTCGAATGAACCTGTCAGATCATACAGTGAACCTGAGTCCTGACAAAGAGTACTGCACAGCGATCGAGAGGACGGCTGTAATGATGATTCGGCATAGAGTCCCAAACTGTCGTCTAGTGACATAACCCTTTATATAAGACGTTGTTTACGTATTCAAGGAATACGATGCCTAGTTTTACACAGGCAGACATGAGCTTTTATGCTCAGGATAAGACGAAACCAACCGCCATGTCAAAAGCTGCTCTTCATACAGAACTCGATGTCGTCTCTACAGTTAATATGCGTGATGGGGGCAGATCTCTGCATTTAATGCACGAGATTTTGTTCTACTTTTAATGACTGGGTGAGCCATAATTATGGCTAATATGTCCACATCACCACCCCTGTATATTACGCCATCGGGCTATTTTTAGCTATAGGAGCACGCTGTATGCTATCTCCTTGAATTACGCCGACCTGGCTATTTTTAACTATAGGAGTACATCGTATGCTATCTCCTCGGAATATGCCAACCAGGCTATATTTGCAAAGGTGCGTGATAAGGCTATTTGGCCCAGAATATGCTCAAAACCTCAGTCAAGAAAGGAAAATCGGCTGTCCTTACGTTGGCTACCTATCCATGCAGCATCAGGCCTCTACTTGGCTTCTACGCCTATTCGGCTTCTACGCCTATTCGTCTTCTACGTCTACTTGGCTTCTACACCTACTTGGCTTCTACGCCAATATGACAGCTACTCGGCTTTTATGCCATCAGAACAGCTATTTGGCTTTTACGCCTACGAGACAGTTATTTGGCCTTTATGCCAACCATCTCTACGCAAGGGGCAGTTACCTACATGGCTTGCGTGCCGTGATCTTCGACGAGCAGTTATATGCATTACCTCATAATTGGACACGCGTCACACGCCAATTCAGAAGATCATTCATACGTGGGTAGCAATTATTATAACCGCCGCATAAAAGGTGCAGCTCTCTCTGCTGTTCGGTTTCTACACTGACTGTATCTAAACTCTATAAATAGAGACATCCGGCCACGGAGGTCAAGGGTGAGGGGAATAGAGGTCAAAGGTCATAAAATTTGAGAAAAAAGGGTCGAATGCAAGGACAGAGATCAAGGTCAAGAGAGCACACATAGAGAGCTTTGGCAACGAGAGTTCAGCCTCTACTGCAATCTTTGAAGCTTCTTTTTCGTCTTCTATAACACTTCTTCGTCATCATGTGGTCCAAGGGACAAAGTGATCGACCGCAGATCAGACTCCTATAGCAATATTTCCCCAGAATCAAATTTTTGTACTTAACATCCTCGTATAAGATTAATTGTACTTCTTTTTCTTGTTTGTAAACCAAAGAAAGGGTTTCGTATAAACCTGGTTTTAATTTCTTTCATTTATTATCAAACACCAGTACCTATAAATAATACAAATTGAATCTAAAAAATTAGTGCAACAAACCCGTGGAGTGCATCCCACCCGTATCACACGAGATCTATAATACGCTTGCGATACGAGTCCACCACACAACCAAATGTACCCCGAAGGATACGAGCAAGTCTAAAATAATATCTATGAACAATACGAAGAGTCAAATACATATCTACGTGTCCGTGTCAAAATATGACATGGACAAAGTCCCGTATCGGAGGAAAACTCCCAAATCAATCTATTTCTCCAAATTGTTGGGATACGGCCTACACGTATCCAATTGTGGATACGACACTAGCCACACACAATCAAACACATGTCAATTTGGTCTAATTGACCAATTGACAAACACAACATGTGTCAATCTTGAAATTCTTCCAAATTGACATAAAAACCATAACTTTCTCCATAGGCCTCCTATGAACCTAATTCTAATTCCTATGGGTAGCCTCATCATATGGGGGTAGTTTCTAATAATTAAAATACAGATTTATAGTCTACACAAAGAGAAAAAACTGAATTATACATATTCGGAGATGGATTCCCAATGAAACTTCTAAATTTAGTGAAATGAGCCTTCAACTTGTAGATCCTTGCTCCTCCTTGTAGATCATTGCTTCCTCCTTATAGATCCTTGCTCTTCTAGCCTCTAATAGTGATTTAGAATAAAAATTAGGAAGAAATTTGGTATGGGAATGAAGAAATTGGGAAGTGAAAATTATAGATTTAGATTTGGAGTGAAAATAAGGAGAGAGAAAATTTTCTCCTAGTTAATATAGGCTCGCCACTTGACCCCCTCCCCATGCCACTATGCTATATCTAAAATACCCCTTGGGGCCTCTCATGAAGAAATAATTAAGGAGAAAAGGTTCTAGTATGAAGGATTTAACTTAATTAATCATCCTCCTAATGAATGGACTTATATTTGGGCTCAATTCTAACTAAATTTAAATGTTGGTCCATGTATCTAATCTAAACTAGTTAGATCCACTAGCACAAGTCCAAAATAATAAATTAACATCTAATAATAATTAAACAATATAATAAATAAATATACAATATGCACAATATTTAATTAATTATAAAATGACCAAAATACCCTTTCCTAAAAAATATGGTTGTGGCAAGTCTGCCCCCCTTAAAATAATTTCGTCCTCGAAATTCAAAAATAAAACTTTCCCCAGAAAATAAGACAGAACAAAATAGAACCAGGAAAGAACATACCTCAAGACACAAACAAATATGGGTAACGCTCTCGCACTTCATCCTCTCTCTTCCAGGTAGACTCTCTTGGAGAGTGATATCTCCATGCGACGCGTACCAAGGGAATAGTCTGGTTCCTCAGCACCTTCTCTCTCCGATCCAGAATCTCAACTGGATGCTCTGGATAGCTAAGAGTAAGGCCCACCTCTATCTTCGAGTGATCCAACACGTGACTAGGATCAGCCATGTACCGTGTCAACTGCAATATATGAAACACATTGTGCACTCTCTCCATTGCAGGTGGCAAGTCTAGTCTGTAAGCAACTGTACCAACCATCTCGAGAATAGTGAAAGGTTCGATGAATCTCAGACTAAGCTTTCCGCCTCCACCAAAGCGAATCGTGCCTCGTATCGGAGAAATCCTTAGAAACACCAAACTACCAACCTAGAACAAAATACCACCTTAAGAACTTAATCGATAACAAACAACAAATAACAAGCACACAACAAAATCTAAACTATACCTCAAACTCGAAAGGTCTCCGGTGGCTATCGGCCCAATGCCGTTGTCTGTCCTACACCAAACGAAGTCTGTCTCTGATTAACTGAACCTTCTCTGCTGCATCCACAACCATCTCTAGCCTATGCAAAATTCTCTCTCCAACATCGTCCCATGACAATAGAGTACGACACCTCCGACCGAACAGAGCTTCAAAAGGTGACATCTCTATACTAGCCTGGTAGCTGTTGTTGTAAGCAAACTCTACCAAATAGAGATGGTCCTCCCAAGAACCCCCAAAATCTAGTACACAAGTGCGTAACATATCCTCAAGAGTCTGAATAGTCCTCTCTGACTGCCCATCTGTCTGGGGATGATATGCAGTACTGAACTTGAGCTGAGTGCCCAAACTCTCCTACAAACTCCTCCAGAAATGAGAAGTGAAACGACTATCCTGATCCGAGACTATGCTGACGGAAACTCCATGTATCCTAACGATCTGCCTCACATACATCTCTGCCAGCTTCTCCGTAGACAAACCCACCTTGAAAGGCAAAAAGTGGGCCGACTTGCTCAACCTATCAATGATGACCCAAATCGCGTCTTTCCCTCCTGGAGATCATAGAAGTCCGGACACAAAATCCATAGTAATGTGCTCCCACTTCCACTCTGGAATGGGTAATGGCTGAAGTAAGCCTCCTGGGATCTGCCTCTCGGCTTTCACCTGCTGGCACACTAAGCATCTGGATACAAACTGTGCCACTTCCCTCTTTATGCCATACCACCACACACTCTTTCGCATATTCTGATACATCTTGGTGGCACTGGATGCATAGAATACTGAGAGCGATGCGCTTCCTGCAATACCTCCTCACGCAGCTCCTCACTAGGCACACACAATCTAACTTTATGCCTCAAAAATCCATCCTCAGCAATGGTGATATCATCCTCCAATCCTGCTCTCACCTGAGCTCTGATGCTCCTCAGAGATACATCCTCATACTGTGTTGACTTGATCCTGGCCATCAAATCTGAATGTATCTGCAATCCCCACATCTGCATAGCACAACTAGGAACAATCACCTCGATGCCCAAGCTCTCCAAGTCCTCCAACCAATATCGATCATGTGTCAAGAACATAGCTACCGGATACCTGCTCAAAGCATCGGTAACTATATTAGCTTTCCCAGGATGATATTATAAAGATATATCAAAATCCTTCACCAGTTCCAACTACCGACGCTGCCTCATGTTCAACTCCTTCTGCGTAAAAACGTACTTCAAGCTTTTGTGGTCTGTGAAGATCTCCACACGCTCTCCTTACAAATAATATTTTCACAACTTCAGGGCGAATATGACTGCTGCCAACTCCAAATCATGGGTAGGATAGTTCTTTTCATGAGGAGCAATTACCTAGATGCATAGGCAATCACTTTCCCATTATGCTGAAGAACACAACCCAAACCTTTCCCCGATGCATCACTATAAATAGTGAAACCTCCAGATCCCTGATGGCAACGTCAAAATAGGAGCAGACGTCAACCTCCTCCTCAATTCCTCAAAAGCAACTTGGCAATCCTTCGTCCAAATAAACTCTACATCCTTTCTAGTGAGTCTGATCATCGGCTCGGTAATCTTCGAAAAATCTTGCACAAACTTCCTATAGTAGCCTACCAATCCCAAGAAACTCTTGATCTCTGCTACCAAACTCGGGGTCTTCCAAGATTCCACAGCTGCGATCTTCTTCGGATCCAATAAAATTCCATCACCAGTCACAATATGTCCCAAGAACTCCACCTTGTTCAGGAAAACTCACACTTCGACAACTTTCCATACAACTTCTTCTTCCTTAGCACATCCAACACAATCCTCAAATGCTCCTCATGCTCCTCCGGTGTCTTCTAGTATATAAGTATGTCATCGATGAGCACCACCACGAACTTGTCAAGGTACTGATGGAACACCATGTTCATCAAGTTCATAAATACCGCTGGTTCATTAGTCAACCCAAACGGTATCACAATAAACTCATACTGACCATACCGAGTTCTAAAAGCAGTATTCGGTATGTCCACTAGCTTTACCTTCACCTGATGGTAGCCTGATCTCAAATCAATATTAGAAAACACCTTCTCACCAATCAACTAATCATACAGATCATTAATCCATGGAAAAAGGATACTTATTCTTGATAGTGAGATTATTCAAAGCCCTGTAATCAATGCAAATGCGAACCGATCCATCCTTCTTTGGTACAAACAATATCGGGGCTCCCCATGGTGAAGATCTCGATCTGATAAACCCCTTATCCTATAATTCGTCCACCTGCTTCCTCAGCTCGACCAGCTCGCTGTTGTTTACTCTATAGACATATTGTAAAATTAGTTCTGCACCTGGCACCAAGTCTATAGAGAATTCAACATCTCAATTTAGCGGCAACCCTGGCAATTCCTCAAGAAACACATCCAAGAACTCGCTATCAATGGATGCGGCAACTCCTTGTCTTCCACCATAGCTCCACAAATAATGCCTTCTCCCTGCTCTACAGCTCCTCTCGCAAACTCGAACTCTGGCTCTCCTGGCGGACCAAACAAAACTCTACCTCCTCTATAATCTATGCTAGCACGGTGGCTACTCAACCAATTCATCCCGAGTATAATATCGTAGCTCGAAAGTGGCATTACAAGTAGACACACACTCAACTCCCGGCCTCCCAGAGTAACTCTCCGATCCTTGCAAATATCATTAACCAGGATAATGCCTCCCCCGGTCATGATCTTACAAGTCCTAAGTAAAGACTCAGCTACCAAACCATGCTTCAGAGCAAAAGAAACAGATACAAAACTATGGGAAGCACCACTATCAAACAAAGCTAAAGATGGAATAGAATCAAGAAGAATAGAACCTGCAATGACATCTCCGGTGGATTTCTCCTCCTCGATGGTTATAGCAAACGCTCGTCCCTGACGTGCATCTTCCTACTACTGATGCTGGACACATAACGATGCTGCTGTGTCGGAAGCAGTCCCCTCGGCTATACTGCAGGTGGTCTCGTCGGTGCCCTCAGACTGCTCCCTGAACTGCACGACGAGGATACTCCCTCGATTGATGCCCTTCAGTACCACAATACAAACAAACTCCTAGCCTCCTCCTGTAAACTTTCCAGATATGGCCGGGCTTCTTGCAGAAGTGGCAGAAAGCTTGCTGTAACTATCTCTATTGTTGTGGTGCCTGGTGAAAAGGCGCCTTAGCTGGAGTCTGGTTCTGCAGTGGCTGTTCGAAAGGTCTGGACTAGAAATAAGGATATTTTGCAGATACTGCACTGCTGTTGGCCCCCAGAAAAGAATTACGGTCTCTCTTGGGCTTCAAACCCAACTTTCGCTCAACCTTGCGTGCCTCCGCAAGTATCTCCGAGTATGTCTTATAAAAAGACGGAATAAGGATCTTCACTTCCCAGTTTAGACCCTCACGGAAATGAATAGCCCGAACCTCCGGCTTCCTCACCAAATACTCTGTAAATTGGCTCAACCTGCCGAACTCCGCAGCGTACTCCTCCACAGACATGCTCTCCTGAATAAGACTCTCGAACTGCCTCGCCATGTCTAGCCTGTCTGCCCGAGCGAAAACTTCTTCTTGAAGAGGTCCTTAAATACCTCCCAAGACTGTCATGCGTTAACCAGAATTGGCTCATTCCTGAACCAAGTGTGAGCGACGTCGAACAGTTGAAGTCCTACCGCCTCAACCTTCAGATCCTCATAAAGACGGGACACCCTCATAAGACGCTCAATGTCTTTGAGCCAATCATCAGCATAGACGATGCCCTCTGTCCCCTTGAAGATCTTAGGCTCCAACTTCTTGAAGTCATGAATATTGCCTGGCCGAACCTAAGCAACCTGAGGAATAACTTGTTGTTGGATCGGAACTCCTCTCTCGACTACGGCACGAGCAAGCTGATGAGCACTCTCGATACCCTGCCTTAGAACGTCGGTCTGCCTCTGATATGCCTCTGACTGAGCCCTCTGTGCCTCGAGCATCTCACAAAATAGTGTAAACATCTGTGTTGCCTCTGCTGGCACAGGAGGTGGAGGTGGAAGCCCCTCAGATACAACTGGCACAGTCCTCTGAGTAGGTGGTGGACCTCCGAAAGTAGCTGACACTCCAATCACCGGAGAAGTGACTGGTGAAGGCCTTCGAAATATTGCAGACCTCTCAGAAGCTGCTCTCCCCTGCTACGATCTAGTCTTAGGCGGCATCCTGAGACAAAGCAAAAAAAAATCAATATGGCACAAGATGTAAGATACTGAAGAAAAGGACAGTTTAAGAGATCAAGTATCAATATCAAAGGAGAATAGTTGAATCAAGAGAATTTTCCTAGATGTGATTGAGTATCTCAGCCTATATCCTATATCCTATCGCAGGCTCACAGTAGTACAACTAAATTATCGCATTACCACGATATCGCATAACTTGCGAAGTTAGACTTGCATGGAATACCACTCAAAACGTGTCACGACCCGCACCCGACGTAAGGGTACAAGTCCGAAACAACGCCCAGCCTACGTCGCAGAATCGACGGTAGAACGCTGTCTGGGTAATCTATCTAGCAAAATAGTGAACCACCAGCAATAGCAATATACTCAATCACCGATCTAAGATAGAAATGAGCACGAATATGATAAAGAATAGAATAGTCACATACAACTCATGAGTCTAAAATAATACATCAATGAGTCTGAAAGAAATAACAAAATAAGCTGGAGACAAATCCAGTACAAAAGAATACTAAGAAGCTACTAATCTCGGGTCAACTGTCTCAGTTGGGATAAGTCCCTCCTGAGACAGGGTCTCAGACTCTAGACCCACAACATCCTGAGGTCCATAATAGGTAGGGTACCACTCCTCAGTGTCATCTGGAAAAATATATCCAGTCAGAAAAGGAGCAGAGTATATCTCTAACAGAAGTTCTAATCAATGATAAAAACTATATAACAGTAAATAGATGTGAATATACAAGATGCACAATAGATACGAGAGATATATATACAATAAGAAAATACTAGAATAAATACAATAATGAACAATATGCCAATGAACAAGAATACTAATGACTAAGTGTGTGAGTACTAGCTTTAACATGTGATCGGCTTAGGAATATAATACAATATATATGGCCTGGCTAATCATACGTGCGGTGTACGATTAATACTATTCAATAACAGTACTTGATACAATAGGGGTATGATCACATATCTACACTAAGGTACTCCCCACCCTCGACTGGTATAATAGATCCAACCACGGTATGCTATGGCACGAGATTCCCCAAGAAGATATCTAGTCTTCCCAAGAATCAGTGTCTGTACATGTACAAGATAACCAATAAAACAATACTTGCACCATATACACCATATAAAGGAATAACATCTCATGACGAGATCCGGATATACCAATCCGTGTAACCATAGTGTCAAGAGAACATGGATATCTACACTAGATACAATGAACATAGAGGATATCATAAATGAGAAACTATCAGAGAATGTACTCGCCTGAAGTCCAAAGAATAGTCTCACAGATGTCTGACACGGTACCTCGAAGACCTAGATATGGAATACAACATCAATACAAGATTCTGGAAAGAAAATAAGTTAAACTAGTCAACTTCTAGGTCAACTCTAAGTCATCTATGGTCAAACTATGGTCAACTATGGTCAACTATAGTCAAACTATGGTCAACTATGGTCAACTACCTATTTTTTAGGTTGCACAAGTCTAACACAAAATATTGGGTTCAAGATACTAAAGTCTAGCCATAAAAACCATATCTCAAATATTAGGATACCGTATCTCCGGATACGCAAATCCATAGATAAAATATCAATATATATATATCAAACAATTATTAATAATATAGAATCATAATTACAAACATTAAATAGGTACCGTGGTTTTGAACCAACTTGGTATCACAAAAATAATTCAAAAACTTGATACCCTAACTAATACCATGGGTATCCTCAATTACCTTGGTTCCTCAAGGTAATACCCTATACCTTGTTATATTAGCTACCCGTAATATATATATATATATATATATATATATATATATATATATATATATATATATATATATATATATATATATACTATACTAATTATTATACATATACAATAATATAGTTAGCAATTTAGGAGATATATTTACTTATGTATTAAACCCCAATATATGTATAAATATCTAGCTATATCTATATAAGTATATATATATATAAATCTGCCAACTGTCACTAAAAACAGTTCTGAAATTCTGATACTCCGATATGCTGCCCCTTTAGTGACGATTCTGCTCGTTGCTAAATCTGTTGTCGCTGCTGCTGCTGAATGTTCCTGCTGCTGCTACTATTTTGGTGACAGTTGCGGCTGCTGTCACCCTTTGCTGCTGTTGCTGCTACAGCGGCTGCTGCTGCTTGCTGTGACAAATTGCTGTCACCCTTTGTTGTTGTCGTTATAAGTACACACACACACACACACACACACACACACACACACACACACACACACATATATATATATAACCCACATAGTATATATATATATACATATATATATATATATATATAACCCATATAGTATATATATATATATATATATATATATATATATATATATATATATATATATATATATATATATATATATATATATACTATATGGGTTATATATATATATATATATATATATATATATATATATATAATATATATATATATATATATATATATATATATATATATACGTAATTACTACTAATAACTATACATACACCTTCCCTAGTATTATGTACATAATACTATATAGCAACATACACATACCTACATATTAATATATATAGATAACTATACATATATGTATATATATATATATATATATATATATATATATATATATATATATATATATATATATATATATATATATATATATAATCATATAACATACATATATAAATATAAATATAAATATAAATATAAATATAAATATAAATATAAATATAAATATAAATATAAATATAAATATAAATATAAATATAAATATAAATATAAATATAACGACATATAAATATCTATTTAGACATACATATATATATATACATGTTACAATATATATATACTTACACAATAATACATAGTTACAATATAGTATCATATATATACATAGTTACAGCTATATAGAATATATGTACATAAGAGACACATATAATAATAACATACATATATATAGTAACAACATATATACATATTTACACATAACATATATACTATATATATATATATATATATATATATATATATATATATATATATATATATATATATATATATATATATATATATATATACACTACAATATATACATATGTAGAAGAATAACTACATACAATATATATACACATATGAAATATACATAGGTACATAGATCTAAGACATAATATTACATAACTATTATCACAACAATATACATACATATATATAGTATATATAATTATATTTCTCCAAGAAATAAGAACACAAGAATTAGATCTATAATTAAATTGCACACACATGGAACGTATCACCCCGTATCCCACTAGATCTAGGATACGCATGCGATACGAGTCCAACACACATCTAAACGTACCCCGAAGGACATGAATAAGTCATATATATTAGTTATGAATAATACAAAGAGTCAAATACAAATCTACGTGTCTATATCAAAATGTGACATGTACAAAGTCCCGTATCGAAGGGAAAACCCCCAAATCAACATATATCACCAAATTGATGGGATATGACCTACACGTACCCAATTGTGGATACGACACTAGCCCCAAACACACAAGCACATGCCAAATTGATCTATAGGACCAATTGACACACACAACAAATGTCAATCTCAGAATTCATCCAAAATTGACACAAAAAGTACTATAAGTTTCTCAATAGGCCTCCTATGAACACAAAACCAAATCCTATGGGTAGCCTATGCATATGGGTTAATTTTTCATGGTTAAATCTCAGATTTAGAACCTAAATTAAGAGAAAAAACTGAATTATATCTATTGAGAGATGGATTCCTAATGTAACCTCCAATTGAGATAAAATTGGCTCAAACTTGTAGATCTTTGATCCTCTTTGTAGATCCTTGCTTCCTCCTTCTAGATCCTTGCTCCACTAGCCTCCAATGGTGATTTGGGAAGGAATTGGAATAAAATTCGGTAGGGAAATAAAGTAGGAATAAATGAATTTGGTTGAGAAAAATTCTAGATCTAGTTTTAAAATGAAAATAGGAGAGAGAATTTTCCCCCCTCTTTTAATATAGGCCAGCCCCTTTCCCCTTCCTCAAGTTATTAGAAAATATCTAATATACCCCTTGGGTCCTCACATGAAGAAATAATTAAGGAGGAAAGCTTCTAGTCTAATGATTTAATTAATTAAATCCATCTCCTTAACAATGTGCTTTCTAAATGGGCTAAATTGTAACAATCAATTCATGTTGGTCCTTGAGTCTAAACTAAACTAGTTAGGTCCATTAACACAAGTCCAAAATAAATAACTACATCTAACAACAATTAAATAATACAACAAATAATTATTTATCATGCACAATATTTAATTAAATATAAAATTACTAAAATACCCTTTTCTAGAAAATATGGTAGTGACATCTACCTCCTCTACAATCTATTCTAGCACGGTGCCTACTCAATCAATCTATCCCGAGTACAATACCGTAGCTCGAAAGTGGCATTACAAGTAGACACGCACTCAGCTTTCGGCCTCCCAGAGTAAGTCTCCGATCCTTGCAAATAACATTAACCAGGATAATGCCTCCCCCAGTCATGATCTTGTAAGTCCTAAGCAAAGACTCAGCTACCAAATCATGTTTCAAAGCAAAAGAAACAGATACATAACTATGGGAAGCACCACTATCAAATAAAGCTAAAGCTGGAATGGAATCAAGAAGAACAGAACCTACGATAATATCTCCGGTGGGCTCGACCTCCTTGACTGTCATAGCAAACGCTCGTCCCTGACGTGCACCTCCCTGATGTTGGTTTTGGGCATAACGCTGCTGTTGGGTTGGAAGCGGCGGTCTCCTCGGCTGTACTGCAGGTGGCCTCGCCTGTGTCCTCGAAGCCAGAGCTACTCCTTGAACTGTACGGTGAGGGTTGGAAGGACACTCTCTCAGCTGATGCCCCTCGGCACCACAATACAAACAAACTTCCAACCTTTTCCTGTAAACTTCCCAGATGTGGCCGGGCTTCTTACAGAAGTGGCAGGAAGCTTGCTGTAATAGTCTATGCTGCTGAGGTGCTTGGTAAAATGGTGCCCTAGTTGGAGTCTGGTGCTGCTGCAGCTACTGAAAAGGCCTGGACTGGAAATAAGGACGCTTGGCAGTCACTATGCTGCTGTTAGCCCAAGAAAAAGAATCGTGATCTCTCTTGGGCTTTAAACCCAACTCCCGCTCAACCTTGCGTGCCTCCGCAAGTATCTCCTAATAGGTCTCATAAAAAGACGGAATGAGGATCTTTATTTCCCAGTTCAGACCCTCGTAAAAACGAATAGCTCGTACCTCCGTCTCCCTCACCAAATACTCCACAAATTGGCTCAACCTACCGAACTCTGCGGCATATTCCGCCACAGACATGCTCTCCTGAATAAGGCTCTCAAACTATCTCCCCAAGTCTAACCTGTCTGTCCGAGCAAAGAACTTCTTCTTGAAGAGGTCCTTGAACACCTCCAAAGACTGCCCTGCATTATCAAGAAGTGGCTCGTTCCTGAACTAAGTACGGGCGATGTCGAACAACTGAAGTCCTACTACCTCAACCTTCATATCCTCAGAAAGATGGGACACCTCATGAGACGCTCAATATCCTTGAGACAATAATCTGCGTAGATAATATCCTTCGTCCCTTTGAAGACCCGAGGTTCCAGCTTCTTGAAGTCCTGGATGTTGCCTGGCCGAAGTTGGGCAACCTGTGGAGCAACCAGCTGCTAGACCTAAAGTCCTCTCTCTAGTATGACAAGAGCAAGCTGATGAGAACTCTCAATGCCCTACCGTAATACGTCAGTCTATCTCTGGTGTGCCTCAGACTGAGCCCTCTATGCCTCTACCCTCTCATAAAATAGTGTGAACATCTGTGTTGCATCTGTCGGTATGGAAGGTGGAGATGGAAGTCCCTAATATACAGACGAAATAGTCCTTTGAGTTGGAGGTGGACCCCCGAACATAGCCGATACTCCAATCATCGGAGAAGTGACTGGTGCAGGCCCTCGAGAAGTCGCAGATCTCTCAAAAGCTGCTCCCCCCTGCTGTGATCTAGTTTTAGGCGACATCCTGAGGCAAAGCGAAAGGAAAGAATTAATATGGCACATGATATAAGGCATTCAAAGAAGGACAGTTAAAGATCAAATAACAATTTAAAGGAAGATAGTTGAATTGAATCAATAGAGTTTTTTCTAGATGTGATTGAGTATTCTCATCCTATAGCCTATATCCTGAAACAGGCTCGTAATAGCACTCAATTCAGAGCACCATTATGAATCACACTAATTGCGACCTCGAAGACCTACAAGGGCCATGACTAAAAATATGTCATGACCCGTACCCGGTGAAGGGATACAAGTAGTGAACAATGCCCAGCCTACGCCACAACATCGGCGGTAGAACGCTGTTTGTGTAAACTATCTATCTAATAATCAAGACTTAACAATGCCTCAAAAATATGAATATACTCAATCGCAGATCTAAGATGGAAATAAGTACGAATATGATAAAAGAATAGAATAGTCACAAATACAAATCATGAGACAAATAATATTCAATGAGTCAGAGAAATACTAAAATAATATGCTGGAGAGAAATCCAGTACAAAAAGTCTAACTAAGAAGCTACGAGTCCTGGGTCGTCTGTCTCAGTCGGGATGAGACCCTCCTGAGCCAAGGTCTCTGGCTCTAAGCCCACAACATCCTGAGGTCCGTAGTGAGTGGGGTACCACTCCTTAGTGTCTTCTGGGAAAAAAATCCAGTCAGGAAAGGAGCATCGTACATCTCTAAAAGCAGTTCTAATCAATAATATAACCTATGTAACTATAATAGATACGAAATATACAAGATGCAATATATAGATACAAGAGAGATACAATAATGAAAATATTAAAATAAATACAAGAATGAACAATATGGAAATGAACAAGGATACTAATGACTGAGTGAGTGAGTACCAGCTTTAACATGTGATCGACTTGGGAACTTGCACAAGGATAAAATGGCCTGGTTAATCATACGTGCGGTGTATGACCAACACTCACAAGGAACAAGACATACACAAGGAGGGTATGATCACATATCTACACTAAATACTCTCCGCCCCCGAATGGTATAGTGGATCAAACCATGGTACGTTATGACACGGGTTTCCACAAGAAGGACGCTACTCTTCTCGTGAACCAATGTCTGTACTTGTACAAGATGAACAAGGAAATAAGCTTTCACAAGATACACCGTAAATACCAAGGAATAACATCTCATGACGAGATCCAGATATACCAATCCGTGTAACCATCGTGTTAAAAAATTAAGAATATCTATACTAGATACAAGAGACATAGAGGATATCATAAATGAGAAACTATCAGAGAATGTACTCGCCTGAAATTTGGTGAACAGTATCACAGATGTCCGGTACGGTGCCTCAAAGACCTAAATATGGAATATTATATCAATACAAGGTTTCAGAATAAAAATAAGTTAAACTAGTCAACTTCTAGGTCATAAAGCCATTTCTAAGTCAAAATAGTCAAACTAGGTCAACTCTTAGTCAAACTGGTCAAACTACCTATTTCTAGGTTGTTTGAGTCTATCTCTAGGATATTGGATCCATACACTATGTAACTAGCCAAACTAGCTAAACTAAGATACTAGGAGATACCGTATCGTAAGATACGCAAGAAATTAGATATAAAAATATCATAGTACATATATACAATCAATAATATCTAATATCCCTAACTAGATTAATGCTAAGTGGATACCTTCGCTTTGAACCAATACGGTATTGCACTCTACACCCCTATCTTGATACTCGAATCCAATACCTTGAGTATCGACCCAATACCTTGGGTATCGACCCAATATCTTGACATTTACCTTGGTATCTCAAGGTAATATCCACCCTAGCATATATTACTACAAAAAACTAAACTATATACTAATATGTATTTATCTAATACAAACCACTAGCTATACTAACTACCAACTACTAGAGTATATATATATATATATATATATATATATACACATACATACATACCTACATACATACATAAGTAGAGAAAAACAAGAGATATGTATATAGATATCTAGCTACTAATCTATAAGTATACATATCTATTTATAACTACTATCAAACTAACTACTTATAACTACAACAAGGTAACTTAACTAGTAACTAACAAGATAACCAACTAAGCTAACTACTAACCTTGCTAACTACCCAAAGCTGCTGCTGCTTGCACTGAATGTTGTACTCTTCTAGCTGTTGTTGGTGTAGTGCATTGCTGCTACTGCTGGTGTAGCTGCTGTTGCATCTACTGCGTTTGCTGCTGCTACGTTTGCTTCAGTCTGCAGCTTGCAGTGCTCGCTGAAACTGCACATGCTTGCTGATGTTGCTGGTGATACATGCTGCTATGGCTGCTACTGCTTGTTGTTAAATCCTGCTGATATACAACTCGCTGCAACTGCCGCTGGAGGTCCCCAACCCCCCTCCATCAACACACTACACACACACACACAAGCACTTATACACAAGCACCCATATATATGTATCAATACACATAAACGTATAAGTATATATATATATATATATATATATATATATATATATATATATATATATATATATATATATATATAATCGCCACTAATATATATATATATCTATGTATATATATATCTCATAACTCACCTACATATATATAATTATGCATACACATAAGTATACATATATATAAACATACATCTATTCATATCTATATCTATGTATATACATGCATATATATACATATATAAAGACTAACATATATATATATATATATATATATATATATATATATATATATATATATATATATATTACTAGTAGCTATAAATAATACGAATTGAATCTAGAAAAATAATGCAACAAACACGTGGAAAGCATCGCACCCGTATCACACTAGATCTATGATACGCTTTCGATACGAGTCCACCACATAACCAAATGTACCCCGAAGGACACGAGCAAGTCTAAAATAATATTGATGAATAATACGAAGAGTCAAATACACATCTACGTGTCTGTGTCAAAATGTGACATGCACAAAGTCCCGTGTCGGAGAAAAACCCCCAAATCAACCCGTATATCCAAATTATTGGGATACAGCCTACACGTATCCAATTGTGGACACGACACTAGCCACACACAATCAAACACATGTCAATTTGGTCTAATTGACCAATTGACAAATACAACATGTGTCAATATTGGAATTCTCCCAAAATTAACACAAAATATACCATAACTTTCTCCATAGGCCTCCTATGAACCTAATTCTAATTTCTATGGGTAGCCTCATCATATGGGATGGTTCTTAATGATTAAAACATAGATTTAGAGTCTACACAAAGAGGAAAAACTGAATTATACCTATTGGGAGATGGATTTCCAACGAAACTTTTAAATTTGGTGAAATGAGCCTTCAACTTGTAGATCCTTGCTCCTCCTTGTTGATCCTTGCTTCCTCCTTGTAGATCCTTGCTCTATTAGCCTCCAATGGTTATTTGGAAAGGAAATTTGGAGTGGGAATGAAAAAATTGGGAAAAAAAAAATTCTAGATCTAGATTTGGAGTAAAAATGAGGAGAGAGAAATTTCCCTCCTAGCTAATATAGGCCGGCCACTTGACCCCCTCACCAAACCACTATACAATATCTAAAATATCCCTTAGGGCCTCTCATGAAGAAATAATTAAAGAGGGAAGGTTCTTATCTAAAGGGTTTAACTTAATTAATCATCCTCATAATGAATGGGCTTATATTTGGGCTCAATTCTAACTAAATTTAAATGTTGGTCTATGGATCTAATCTAAACTAGTTAGGTCCACTAGCACAAGTCCAAAATAATAAACTAACATCTAACAATAATTAAACAATATAATAAATAAATATACAATATGTATAATATTTAATTAATTATGAAATGACAAAAATATCCTTTCGTAGAAAATATAGTAGTGACAGGTGAAACAGCCGTATCCTCCTCATTGGGATAATGGCTTATTCTCTCCTAAATACAAACCCCAAACAATAGTCTTGTTTGAAGGCAGGATTTTGTCAAGCTAATATATTAATTATTTCAATATGATGACGGCTCACCTGCAAAAAGAAGATGCTCTCCTAACCAGATTGTTCGTGGGATGCTTGACCGACAGAGCCTACGATTGGTATCATAGTTTACTTGATAACTGTATATTCTTGTTCGATGACATGAAATATCTTTTTCTTTCACGATGTAACACCCCAGTCCTAAAATACGTAGGACTAGGAATACGTAACATGCCAGCTATGCATTCGACCAGACTTTGGTCCGACTTGAACACGTATAAGTTGTATAATAAGGATAACTATCTAAGAATACTAAGAATATCTATGTCACAATCCACATAAAGAACAAAATATCAAGAATGAACTGCATATGCTAAAGTTGGCCGCCCATTAACACATAAGCTCAAATAGACTCGAGAAAGAAATATGAGTCTATAAAAACTAGGCTACATCTACAGATAAATCAACAATATAAATAAATGAATAGCATAACTCTGGTATAGATAATATTAGTACCTGGTACTAATGCCACATAACAAAGCAATGTACATTAGCAACTCCAGGCAGGCTCCATAACGAATCTATGCTGCAAAACTAGCAAGGGACCAGGTCCTCAAAGGGACCTAACAAGGTATAAGAAACAGCATGCAAAAATAAAACAGTAAAATAATAAGCAATGTGCTTAAGGGTATCTATCATAACCAGCTAAGTGAAAGCAAGTGAGAACGTACTTGTCTGCTAAACCACTGTGTTTCATATATATACTAGGGGTACTAGTGATAGTAGTAATAATAGTAGTAGATATGTACAAACCCCATCATGGTACCTGCAGTACTATATTTCTAGTAGAGTTTGGTATCCCAACGGTACAGTAAGTTCTCCCCAACCCCATGTATCTCACGTTTCATGTCACGAAACGCAAGACAATAAGTATCTATGTCTCAAGTCCAGGTGTAAATAACATCATGTCAACTAGCACATATCTCAAGTCCTGTCCTAAAATAGAAGTCAAAATACTCGAATATCTCAAGTGAGGCTTATCTACATGCAAGTCGTGTCCAGTTTCCTAAGGTATATCATGCAAGAATTATTACGAACAAAGGAATACGATGACAATGCAATCTAACGATACCCAATTCCGTGTACGGAAGTCGGCACCCGAATACAATTCGGACGCTAAGTATCGTAACCATCCTAGGGTCACACTAACATATATGCAAAAACTAGAAATATAATATCAAAATCTAGTAATAGCAATAAGCACAGAATACTGTAACAAAGGCAAGGTACACTTGCCTGAATTTTGGATATGACGACGTCCAAGTGGCGAGCTCAATGCATTAACTGCTTCTGAAAAGATAGAATCTGCACGAACGTCTCTGAATGCTGCAACAAACATCACCAATATTTCCAAATATAAAAAAATAACTAGAATTGACTACACATAAGTCCAATTTGGACACATGGATAAAAATGACAGTTTTGGGTCAAAGCGGTGTCAAATTGTAGCCCACTTTGCACCAAAAAGTGTGCCAAAGACAAAGTTTTCCAAATTTAGCAAACTTAGTGTCTACAAGTCCATAACGATGGCACGAACTCAATGTAGTATCCAAAATTGGATTTCGGTGGGTCGATCACGAAATCACCAGTCAAGTAGAAACGTAGGGCCCTCGAAACGGTGTTTTATTAACTTTCTCAGAGTCGAACCAAACTTGGGTCACAGGACCAGCGTAACGCTTTGAATCCGATGGCACAATTTTCATTGTGAAATGATAAGCACACACGAAGTTATAACAAGGTGTCGGAATAGGCCAATACGGTGTTTTCGGCGGATACGCGTTATTTCCGGTGTGTACGCACGTCCAAATCAAGTTCCGCAAAATTTTACACGTGCGTGTTGATGATACCCGCCTTTTGGTGCAATTCGCACGCGATAAAGTAGCCTCGTTTAGCGGGACGCATCCCGTTTCAGAAAATTTTGGATTTTCTTAAATACATTTTTATTGATTTCGGAACTCGATTAATTATCAACCTAATTCAAATTAAAATAAACTAATTGATGATGTTGGAAGGGGGTTCGATAGGGATCATACCAAAGAAGGTTGCACGAGATTCGGACGAGCGAGGAGAGCGGCAATGCACCGTAAAGTTGACTCGTTGGCTCTGCAGTTCTGTGCATAGTCAGCGCACGGGGTCGTCGGACCACTCGCCGATGGTCGGGGGTCACCTGGGTTGCCGGGGACTTAGATGCCGGATTGCTTCTGTTGCAGCCATTGTCACCCGCGTACGCGCCCACGCGGGTACTTTCGGCGGCGACGCTGGAAGTCAAGGTCGACGGTGGTGGTGATGGTTTGATGGTGATGATGGCGGTGGCTGTATATATATGGAGAAAATGGGGTTTATAGGTTGTTGAATCTGAGGGATCGCGGGGAATGGGGTAGCGGGTTTAGGATTTGGGTTTGGGTTTTATTCTTTTTATTTTCTTTTCTTTTCCTTTATAATACCATATAAATTTGTATATATATATATAGCCATCTATAACTATGGTAAAATATAATAAAATAGGTTTGTACCTAAACTAATTTTTAGAAAAATTCTACAATACTTTAATAGTAGTTGTACAACCAAAATATAATTTTTGTGAAATATTTGTAATTAATAATTATACATAAATATCTATACAAGTTAATAAATCCATGAATTTTTTATTTTTCTAATTAGCTAAGAATAATAAATTTTTTCCTTAATTTCAAATAATTACATAATACCAATAATACAAATAATAAAATTTAAAATTTAAAATCAGGGGGTTTACAATCTACCCAACTTATAAAAATTTCGTCCTCGAAATTAAAAAATGCACAATAATAAGAATAATCGATTTTATTTTGGGAGAAGGCTAAATACAACTCGTTGTGTACGATTTCTCGATATTAAGAATAAGGTACGATCTAAACACAAAAGTGGTAAAAATGTATTTTTGATGTGCAAGGTCATATATGGATTCTCGAATGTTGGGAATGCAGTTACCAATGAGATCTTAATCTGACGCCATATTCTAAGAATAAGGTACGCTTAACCCAAGGTTCTACCCAACTTATAAGAATTAAGTTGGACATAAAAACTTGGCGACCCTCCTGTTTACAAGGGTTATAAAAGTCAATCTTCAAGGGAGGTACGAGATGTTTAGGCTTTTGTGACCGTAGTCACAGACTATCAGAAGAAATCTAGGAACTACCATAATTTTTTGGAGTCAATAATTCTATAAAGGAAGTTTACCAGTTCTCATTGCTCCTAATTTGGTGATGAGTTTACAAGACAATAGAAAATGTCTTAGTCAAATACAGCTAGGGTAAGATGATTCAGAGAAGACGTTCATTGCATATTATGGATGCCGATCCACAGTTCAACAATAAGTGTCAAGAGATAATATAATTCATCAAGCTGATTAGTATTATGTAAAGAGTACAAGGGGGTTCAATTTAATGCAACACAAGTGTCATGGACGTAGGTTGGCATGAATAGACTACGGGTACATTAGTGGTTAGAGTAATTAGGTTGTCGATGTACAATTTAATTTAATTACAACAGAATTAAATATTTAAGTAAAGAGATAGGTAACGAATGTTGTGGGGGTCTATATGGAGCATGGGAGTGTATCTTTGGGCGTAACAGCTGGGTTATGAGTGAAGGAGGTCTAGTTAAGCTCATAAATCTCAAAGTTGTCGAAAGAATTGAGTCGATATTGCGTATTAAAATTGTCCGCAACGGAAAATAATATCTAAAGGTCATTTGAGGGCATAAATGCGTCACAAATATTGTATGACTAACACAAAAATGGAAAGGCGAGTTAATGAGTGATAGCCATGTCATGAGTGTAGAGTGGCTAGTCTAGGTCATAAGGGTGAAGTTGTTGGAAAGAAAATGATAGTATTGTGATCCAAATATCCGATTCATAATAAGGGTATTAAAGGATACAAAATTAAAGATGTAATTCAATCTGTTTGGAACTAATCAATACCAAATAAATTCAAATTTATCTTGAAATTCTAAAATAATCCTACACTAAAACCAGGGGGCTACGATCTACCCAACTTATAAAAATTAAGTTGGTATCCAAAACTATAATCATGTACATGTTAACAAGATTTCTGGAAGGCTACTTCCTAAATAAAGATACAAGAAATCTTGAGTTTACTGGTCGTAATTAAAGATTCTCTAAGGGAACCAAAATACTATCAGGGTGCTATTGGTCAACAACTCTATAAGAGAAATTGCTACCAACCAATATTGCTCCTATATAGTTTATGTCTTCAACAAAACATACGAAAGGGTTTGGTAGGATATAACTAGGGAAATATGGTATAGAGGCTTCGATCATCGCCTGGCATTGATAATGAAAGGACGAATCGAGGGAATCACAAAGGCAGAAATTTACAGACCAAGATAAGAGAAGTTTATTATAATTTAGGGAGTATGGTCACATGATTGAATAAGGTACGATTAGACAAGTATCTGGAGAATCAAGTCACAGTGACTAGATTAGAGAATTAGAAATAGAAAAGAACTGATACCTACAGTAAGATGGATTTAACACCATGAAGAGTGTACTAACTAAAAGATTAATTTGCTACTAGGGCACGACTGGGAAGGGAAGAAGGATCTACTCAGTTGTTATAATTAGAAGGATCTTTGTTGCAAAAGCACGAGGTTATATATGCAAAACAAGATAAGAATTTGATAGGAAGGATAGGAATGCAATCAAGGGAGTAATACAACTAATCCTTAAACTCAATACTATATTCATATAAGTTATATTCTATATAACCTCTCTCATACTATTAGCAACCTACTTCTGGTTATAGGTAAATAATATAAGATCTTTGCAACTTCGTATTTCTCACATATTCCTAACTTAGTAGGTAAGGGTCTAAACTAAGCATGTACTTAGGTCTATCACTCATGTCATAACTATTCGCTAATGACACTCTTCAATACTCGTCTAATCTTTAATTGGAATGCCTACCCATTTTTGTACAACTTACTCTATTCTATTGTATATCTTTTTGAACTGTTGTTCGTCTAGTCTCTGTCATTTAAAACCTATTTTCCTTACGAGAATCTTCCGGCTAGGCTACTATCCTATTACACAAGCATGATGTCATGGTTATCTTGAGTGAAAATTCTTCGAACTCAATGAGATGATAAGATTTCTAAAATCCGAAAATCCATCGGCTATGGTAAATTGAAAATATGTTCTCATCATCTACTGCTAAGGATAGGTCCAACAAGCTCATACCCTATTAGTCAAAATCTAAATTTTTGGCCCTAATCAGTTTATATGTAAACCCACAATATTCAGCTATCATTCCTATAAGACTTCTATCTTCCATTTACACTTCTCCACCATGTATAAATCTATACTCTAAGGGTCTTATGATAATCCTCTACAGAATAACCATCAAGTTAGTATGTGATTTTGAACCTGTATTTAATTTTTTGAAGTTCGTATCACTTCGAGATTGATCAACAATTTCTATTCGCACTAAATTCTCAAAATTCTAAAAGCATTATAATTCATAAATACTAAAATTATTATTCCTCAAGTCTATATCACAATCCCTTCTCCTTGGATTATGCGACCATAATATATTTTCCTTATCATTTGTTTCCTATGCAACTTCATATCCTTTTTGTATGTTAATCTTGTTTTCAACTATAAGCTTCATCAATCATGACCCAGTACTTTTTGCTTCGTAGTATAGATCTTTTAGGCAACTACCGAGTGATAAAATCTTCAGTCCTTCCTAGATCATTCTCTTGATTTAAAATTCTCAAGGTCATGTACTCCTCGTGAATCTCTTCTTGTTATCATTCTACCTTCTTCATCTTGAACCTGAGATTTCTCCTAGTTTATTCCATATATACCCTTCATCCAAACTACATGGTTACCATCTTGTTATAGCTTGTCATATATTATAGGAAATTTACTATATATAACTTAAGACTATAACATCTATTAAAACTCTCATCCTTCAACCTATTTGCTTTATCACAGATGCTAGCTTATCTATCCAAGTAATCACGCATGGAACTCGCTTGTTCAATTAACACTGACAACCCAAATAATCAAGTACATCTAATTTGATTTTGAAAGCTATACTTTAGTACTCGAGTTATCTAATTACTCAAATATTTGGTCTAGCAATCTACCTATCTATTTAGTCCAGACTTATAGTCATCAATAATTTAAGCGGGGTCATAAGATCTAGTTTTGATACTAAAAGTCACAAGACAACTAGAGATTTAACCACTATGGCCTGCTACGTAAAGTTCTAATTTCTTAAGGTCATAATATAATTCCTTGTATTAACATCATAGGCCACAACTAATCCCTAGCATCTAGCTATGTATTCCATAAAGTATTCATGTGTATTAGAATTAAACCATCTTTCTAACTTCTAATACTTCCAAATTATTGCTACCTTAAGAAAGGGTAAGGTTTTATTAGTTCTAGGTCTCTAATACTATATTCAATTCTCATGCTAACAATCTACACTAGCTCTAGCATATAGGAATAACCTATCTACCTACCCTCCTAAGGGTAACCGTCTTCTCAAAAATTTATATCCAGAATGTCTTCATCCGCCTTGACCGTTGTCACGCCCCAGTCTTCCGCAAGCTCAATAGTTCCCGCTGAATGTAAATTACCACATTGTAGTACTCCCGTAGGACAATCGTTCTCATCGGGACGTGATTTCAAGATTGTTCTTCCAAACTCCAAGTAAAATCCGTTATCGCTTATCTCTTTCATCAAACTAAGATATTCATTCTCGGGCTAACTTATTCGAGCGATATTGTATTCAAGTTCAATACGTTTGTTTCAATCCAAAATCGCTCGCACGATCCTCAAGTTTCCAGCAAGTTTTCCTTAACCAAGATATCGAGTTCCATTTTCGAAAATCCCTATTCGATATAAACCTTATCATTTATTCAAGACATTCCCAATCATTCAATCCGACTATCGCACGAGACTTATAAATCAGTTCGAACATTTCTAAATGATCTATACACCACTCAGAATCGAGTCACCCAATTAAATTCTCAATCATTTTCGTGTTAATCGCTAGTATCTTCACCAAGTCATTCCTAAAATTCCTGCACGATACTTAGGCATCGCCTGATAAATCTTAGTCTTATATATATCTTGTTGAGAGTCATCCAAGTAAACAATATTCGATTTGTATCTTCCGAGATAAAATACTATTCGAGCTATTTCCCAAAATCCAAGCACGATTCTCAATATTCGCATGATAATCTAAAAATATTTCTATGGGTTGACATTCTAAGTCTGACTTTCTTTTTCCTGAACGATATCCCAATCTCGTTTGTAACTGGCTTGTACCAAAGGGTCTTGGCGTGCGATACTCAATTCAACTTAGCCAAAAAGCTGTGTGCATAGCTAACTGTTCATAACTGTTTGGGCGATATTCTATTTCGCATACTAACCAGTTGGGTAATCATGCATAGGTATTCGGGTTTGCACAAAACTTACAAATTATAGCACGAGTCTATTCCCACAAGTTTAGCACAGGTCGACACAAAGGCCTTCGTATTTCGATTTCGTACAAGCAATCATATTATTCACAAGCAACTTTTGAAAGTATTTAGACTCATTGTTTGAAATATCTCATTGGGGCATTGAGAAAGTGTGTGCACATAATCCATGAACGAGCTTTCGAAACTGAGAAAATCAAAACGATATCCAAAGGCATATAGCCATGCTCTGGTACTAATATGTCACATCCCGATCTCCCGCAGGGAATCAGCCGTCCCCGTTAGGCTCGAATCACCGTACCAGTGCTCCCGCGGGACGATTGCTTGACCCATCTGGGCGTGATGCCGCACGAGCGTAAGCCACCCCCGTGCGAGGCCGTGGTCCATGCAGGCGGTAAGAGGTCTAAGCTAGAGAGTCGCACAGATTATCCGAGTGCAGCGGAATAATAAATGTATAGGCGATTGGTAACAAGTTCACAGAGTCGTCAATAGCGGAAGCATTGAATAACACAAGTTGGAATTAAAACAAGCACTTTATTGATATTGAACAAGTGTTACAGGCGGCGCTAGGCCAAGATTACAAGTCGCTCAAGCACTCTCTCTGAAACAGTAAAATCGTGCCAAGTGGCAACATTTATGGAATGACACATTGGCGATGTTCCAACATTATATCTTGTATATGTGCTTCAGTTCCGGACGCAGAGCTCCAAGGCTCCAGAATAAACTCCATGTCTTAGCACGCACGAAGGAGGCATCCACACTGGACAAGATTCTCCCACACCCTGCAAGCAATCTGGTGGGTTATCAGTACATGAATGCACTGATGGGGAGGCTCCTCGCCCGCTCAACAAATCCAAATACGTAATATAGGTTCTGTGCACCATCTTTTAAGTTATATTTCTAGTCTTGCTTTAGGATCAGTTTCATTGCAATGATGCAAAGCCTAACTCGTGTGGTAGTGCACCGTACCATATAAAGAATACAGCGAGACTTACCAACTTATCATCCGTCCTTCCATGTTTAAGGCAAACCAAGTTAAATTCAAGCACGAGCATATATATAATAAATTTAGGAGCAATAACATATGCAAGCACAAGTGTTGTGGACGAGATTGTGATTCGGGTGCACGGGTTATAAGAACTTCTCAAGTGTGTCGCATTGAATATTCAAGTGCTTCATATGTACAAGTGTGTTATACTCAAGATCGTTCAGATATTTCAGATATTCTAATTGCGTTGCAATGACTCATACACGGATTGTCGCTAAGCGAGGATGACTTATCTATACGAACAGTTTTCGCTGGCATAGCCAAAAAGGACATAGTTACTAACGAGGATGGAATGTAATGAAAGTACATGAAGTGCTACAAACCATCCCTTCCAGTACATTCTCTACCTTTATCTGCAAAGGTGGCGCACGCGTTAGCGGAGGTGCCACCCAGCTCGTACATAAAAGGCTGCTGAAATTCTATCCTGATCGGATCGGCCCCGGTGCCCCGGAGACCATCCATGGAATGAGATTCGAAGATCTCCCTTGTTTCCAAGTTGTCAGCGATATGCAAGTCTTGGGTCTTCCAAATTCCCATCTTGACAATGACAATCCATAATTTTTGTTCTAAACGAGCATTACTCCAAGAGTTGTGTTACTTGATTTGCTGTACATGATTCTCTTTCAATATACAACTTGCCTTGATGCACTCCCCTGGTACGGAGACTGTCTTGGCGACCTAACAGTCCCAGATACTTGTAGGTTCATAGTGCACAGAAGGACTATTCGATAGTCTTCTGGCTGACTCGATGCATGCACGATACGCGATATTGTTGTTGATTGTGGCATAATTTTATTATGGCACGCGAGCATTTATACTGAACATAATATTTACGTTTGGCACGAGCTTAAGGGTAGGACGATGAGTGAAATCGTAAAGGGACATACCGAGCGACATTATCTAGGGACGTACAGTATAGCAAGTGAAGTAGTGCATTTCGAAGAGTACATACATATCGTTCTACTCGAGGCATAGCAAGGTCTAGTTGCACAAGGCAAAGTTAGCATGCAAGGGACCACTTAAAAGCAATATTTCATTTCCATGTTCTAACACAAGAAATACAAGTTAAAATTATTTCCTTAGCTAGGTGCGTTGTATTCTTTATTAGCATGCAGAGGGTGATTCACCTAGCGACTAGCATGTATCGTCCATATTTTAAGTGTGCTGGCTAAGCAAAGACAAGTTCATTGTAGCCACCCACCTTAGCGATGATTCGCCTCAGTCGAGCGATACTCCGAGCGAGCCGCTGAAAGCCTAAGACGAAACTCCTGAAGGGCCAAGTCTGGAAATCCTTTTGCCTCAAACAAGTATTCTTGGTGAGAAAAGCGGGTCGGATCGTTGCACTTTTGCCATTTGAATCGGCTGTCTACTTGAGCGAAATGGGTCGTTACATTAAAAGGATCTGCTTTTGGAGGAAATACCGTGCACGAACGTCCAACTCTCTAAAATAGGGAGAGATGATAAACAATAATAAAGATGTCTAGGGTATTAAACGAGTAAAATTATGAAGTCCAAGGGCGATAATCAAATGCTAAAGAATTTTCAAATCAGTTGTAGATTAAGATACTAATACTGCTAATCCTGATTACAAGCTCGCTCGGTACCAGAAAGTAACTGAAACGATTTAATCATGACCTATATGGTCCACCACAAAAATATGTAACACCCCAGTCCCAAAATACGTAGAACTAGAAATATATAACATGTCAGCTACGCATTCGACCAGACCCTGGTCCGACTCGAATACATATAAGCTTTATAATAAGGGTAACTATCTAAGAATACTGAGAATATCTATGTCACAATCCACATAAAGAATAAAATATCAAGAATGCTAAAGTCGGCCGCCCAATAACACATAAGCTCGAATAGACTCGAGAAAGAAATATGAGTCTATAAAAACTAGGCTACATCAGCAGATAAATCAACAATATAAATAAATGAATAGCATAACTCTGGTAGAGATGATATAAGTACCTCATACCAATGCCTACATAACAAAGCAACATACAATAGCAACTCCAGGCAGGCTCCATAACGAATCTATGCTACAAAACTGGCAAGGGACTAGGTCCTCAGATGGACGTAACAAGGTACAAGAAACAACATGCCAAAGTAAAACAGTAAAATAATAAGCAATGTGCTCAAGGGTATTTATCATAACCAGCTAAGTGAATGCAAGTGAAAACGTACTCGTTCTCTAAACCACCGTATTTCATACATATACTAGGGGTATTAGTGATAGTAGTAATAATAGTAGTAGACAAGTACAAGCCGCGTCAAGGTACCTGCAGTACGATAATACTAGGAGAGTTTGGTAGCCCAGCGGTACGGTAAGTTCTCCCCAACCCCATGTATCTCAAGCCCCATGTCACGAAACGCAAGACAATCACTATCTATTCCCAAGTCCAGGTGTAAATAACATCATGTCAACTAGCACATGTCTCAAGTCCTGTCCTAAAATAGAAGCCAGAATCCTTGAATATCTCAAGTGAGGCTTTTGTACATGCAAGTCGTGTCCAATGTTCTAAGGTATGTGTGCAAGAATCAGCACGAACAAAGGAATACAATGACAATGCAATCTAACGATACCCGATTTCGCGTACGGAAGTCGGCACCCGAATATAATTTGGACGCTAAGTATCGCAACCGTCCTAGGGTCACAATAACATATATGCAAAAACTAGAAATATAATATCAAAAGCTAGTAATATAAATAAGAACATAATACTGTAACAAAGGCAATGTACACTTGCCTGAATTCTAGATATGGCGATGTCCAAGTGGCGAGTTCAATTCGTCAACTACTTCTGAAAAGATGGAATCCCCACGAATGTCATTGAATGCTACAACAGACATTACCAACATTTCCAAAATATAATAAATATCTAGGATTGACTACACATAAGTCCAATTTGGACACATGGACGAAAGACGAATTTCTCCAAATTTGACAAACTTAGAGTCTACGAGTCCAGAACGATGACATGAACTCAATGCAGTATCCAAAATTGGATTCCGGTGAGACGGTCACGAAATAACCCGTAAAGTGGAACCGTGAGGCCCGCGAAATGGTGTTTCGTCAACGTTCTCAGAATCGAACTAAACTTGGGTCAAAGGACCAGCATAACGCTAGGAATCCGATGGCACAAGTTTCGTTGTGAAATGACAAGCACACGCAAAGTTATGACAAGGTATCAGAATAGTCCGATATAGTATTTTTTGGCGGATACACGTTGATTCCGGTGTGCACGCAAGTCCAAATCAAGTTTCGTAAAAGCCCACATGTCTGCGTTGACGATACGCACCTTTCGGTGCAATTCCCAAGTGATAAAGTCGTCTCGTTTGGCAGAACGCACACCATTTCAGAAAATTTTGGGTTTTCAAAAATACGTTTTTATTGATTTTGGAACTCGATTAATTATCAACCAAATTCAAAATAAAATAAACTAATTAAAGATGCTGGAAGGGGATTAGATAGGGATCATACCAGAGAAGGTGGCACGAGATTCGGACGAGCGATGAGAGCAGTATTGCACTGTGAAGTTGACTCGTTGGCTTTACGGTTCTGTGCATGGTCAGCGTGCAAAGGGTCGAACCGCGGTTCATGCAACGTGGGGTGTCCACGAGTGGCGCACATGGTCGTCGGACCACTCGTCGGCGGTCGGGGGTCACTTGGGTTGCCGGGGAAGTCAACGCCGGATTGCTGCTGCTGCAGCCGTTGTCACCCTCTCACGCGCCCACGTGCGTACTATAGCGGCTGCGCGGTGAGGCTGCGGTTGGAGCCGATGTCGACGGCATCGCTAGAAGTCGAGGTCGACGGTGGTGGTCTGATGGTGATGATGGCGGTGCCTTTATATAGATGGAGAGAAGGGGGGTTACGGGTTGTTGAATCAGAGGGGTCGCAGTGAATAGGGTAGCGAGTTTAGGATTTGGGTTTTGTTTTTGGGTTTGGGTTGTTTTTGGGTTTGGGTTTTATTCTTTTTATTTTATTTTCTTTTATAATACCATATAAATTTGTATATATATATAGCCATCTATAACTATGGTAAAATATAAGAAAATAGTTTTGTATTTAAAATAATTTTCAGAAAATTTTTAGTAGTTGTACACCCAAAATATATTTTCTGTGAAATATTTATAATTAATAATTATACATAAATATCTATACACGTTAATAAATCCATGAATTTTATATTTTTTAATTTAGCTAAGAATAATGAAAATTTTCCTTAATCTCAAATAATTACATAATATCAATAATAAAAATAATAAAATTTAAAATTTAAAATTTAAAATCAGGGGGTTTACACATGATTCTATGATGGAGGCAAGGACATGACTATGTCGTCGCTCATCGACATCAAGGTAAAAGATAAGGAATCCGCTCGTGAATTCATAGAGCGTTTCAGGCAAGAAACTCTAAAGTTGCTCCCCCCAGTATTCCAGATTCCGCATTCATCGATACTTGCAAAAAGAACCTATTTTCTATAGTAGGGCTCTGGACGGGTCCAACCCAATTTCAAGACTGGACGACATTCATCATAGGAACCGAATCCGCTGCAGGTAGCGCGAAGGTGGCACGTAATTTGAGATTACAAATGTCCAATACAGAAGATAAATTGAAGCACCTTTCACCCTCAATAATGACGACAATTGCACTGATAAAGCAAATGAGGCTCTTGCTATCATTATCTTTAAGGGTTCTTCAACACTCAAGCTACAGCTCAGGCCAAAGGAAACTTATTCCTTTGACGACGATCATGTTGTCAACATCTTGAATGCATTAGTGAAGGATGACAAGATCAAATTGTCCGACATTATACGTAATGAAGAGGCAGACAAAATCGATGATCCAAAGTACTGCACGTACTATCGATACATAAATCATGCTATGCGAGATCGTAACGCATTGAAGAAATGCATCCAGCGACTGATTGATACTGAAACTTTCACCCTTCACAATGACGGCAAGCCAGTTACCGCCAATGTGATGTCACTATAATTTGGTGACCTCCCAATGCAGGAAGTCCTAGAGGCGCCATCTCTAAGCCATAATTTAGGCAAGTGATAATTTGTCCCATAATTAGAACTGTAAAAAAATTGACAGCCCTTCCAATAGGAAGGACTATCAATTTTTTTTACAGTCCTAATTATTTAAGACTGTCACAATGCTGACAGTTCTAATTTTAAACTGTCAAAATCTTTGACAGTGCTTCCAATAGGAAGGACGATAGATTGGGATCCGCCTTCTCCTCCTCCGCCTCCTCCCTCCACTCTCTTCCTCCTCTAGCCTCCTCCTCCTCCTCTCTCCTCTTCCTCCTCCTCCTCCTCCGCATTCTCCCTCCTCTCTCCTCCTTCTTCAGCCTCCTTCTCCTCCTCCTCCTCTCTCCTCCTTCTCTCTCCTCCTCCCACCGCCACCTCCTCCTCCTCCAGCCTCCTCCTCCGCCGCCTCCTCCCTCCTCCTCCCGCCGTCGCCGCCTCCTTTTCCTTCTTGGCGGTTGGGGTTGAGGTAACAGTTAGGATTTGGGATGGGAGAGAGGGAAGGGTTAGACTGTTATGATTAAATTTGGAACTGTCCTGAATAATTTTTTGAAAAATTTGAACTGTCCTGAAGTAATGAATTATCCTAAATAATTTTAGGAGTGCCTATAAAATTAGCCTAAATTTATGGTAAATGTCTACTTTTATCTGGTGCAAGTCCGTGACATAGAAGGGAAAGAAGTAGGTATGACAAGTTGATTATAAGAGGCTACTCATTATGATACAAAGCTAAATACTTGTGATTTAAGTCTTCTTTAAATCTCTTTCGAGTTGAGCTTAATGAGGCCGACGAGAGGACCTCTCTACATATCGTCGCACTACAGGTCGAACCAGTTTGGCGGCTGAAGTCGGTCCAGCTGGCAATCCAATGATCGAGGCCTGACTGGGTCATTATCCCATTGCTCGTGCATGGCGTCGTAGTTTCCTACTGTTGGAGGGATCGGTTTCGAGTTGAATTTATAGGAGTTATCGGTTTCGAGTTGAATTTATGGGAGTACGAAATGAACTTTCAAAATAAAACCTCCATTTATAATGTTAAAAAATATGTGGATATAAAATTTATTGTCCGGACAAAAAAAAAAATTTGTTTAAGTTTTTTTAATCATTTCTTTTTATTGTTTTTCCTTTCTTTTATCAATTTTGTTGTTTTTTTTACGTTTTTGATCGTTGTCTTTTTATGTCTTTTTAGTCTTTTTTTCTTCTTCATTTTTTGTCGTTTTTGATCTTTTTTGTCGTTTTAGTCGTTTTAATCGTTTTTGTCACTTTTAATCTTTTTAGTCATTTTTGATCGTTTTTAGTCGTATTTAATTTTTTATCTTTTTTTGTCATTTTTAGTCTTTTTTTTAAATCGACTTTAGTCATTTTTATCGATTTTGATCGTTTTTAGTCACTTTTTAGTCATTTTTTGTCATTTTTGATCATTTTAGTCTTTTTTGTTGTTGTTTTCAGTCATTTTTATCTATTTTATGTTGTTTTTGATCGATTTTAGTTGTTTTTAATCTTCTTTGTCGTTTTGGTCTTTTTTTTATCATTTTTTATTTTTTTTGGTCTTTTTTATCGTTATTATCGTTTTTAGTCGGTTTTGGTCAATTTTTCTTTTATCGTTTTTATTTTTTTACCCATTTTTTTTTTCATTTTAAGTCGTTTTTGATCGTTTTATCTTCTTCTTTTTTTATCATTTTTAGTCGTTTTTGGACTTTTTATCGTTTTTGATCTTTTTAGTCTTTTTTATTCTATTTTGTCAGTTTTAGATCATTTTTAGTTGTTGTTTTTGGTCCCTTTTTAATTTTTTTCGTTTTTAATCTTTTTTTTTCATTTTTTTGATCGTTTCTTCATTTTTTGTTCGATTTAGCCATTTTTCCTTTTATGTTTTTACTTATTTTTTTTCTTTTTTTCTTTTGTCATTTCTTCGTTTTTTTTTTCTTTCTTCGTTTTTGATTGTTTTTAGTCGTTTTTTATTCTTTTTTTTGTGTATTTTTGGGTAGTTTTGTCTTTTTTTTGTTTTTTTTTTGTTTTAATTCTTCTTCTTTTCATTTTCTTTTTTTTCCTTTTTTCTTTTTTTAGGAGAATATTTTTGTAGTCACCAAACATGGAAATATAGTTTTTTAGAAAATTTAATTACTTGAAATTTGATTTTCAGGAATATAAATTTTTTTCTATATTGTATTCTGTGTACCAAACACCCCTTATAGTAAAAGTAAATTAAAAATAATATTGCCACTAAGAATTGAATTAAGGATTTATAATATGAAAGTCAAACATGATAACTGCTACACACAATTGTTTTCTGTTAAAAGTGGCCCATAATATATACTAATTATATTTTTGATATAACCATGTTGATGTCCCGTTAGCCTTTGGGTACTGGGCCGTCCCTGACTTTTGGGAACAAGATGCGAAAACCGTTTCCCTAAACCAAGCAAATATGACAAAACTAAAGTAAATCGCACAAAAAACAACTTGCCAAAATCACAGACAACGCAAACATAAATGGTTTTAACGTGAAAAATTCTTACAAAAAAAAAAACCACGGGACGATCTGAATCCAACCTTGAAAAAGAATTCACTAATTAATTAGAAAAATACATCATCTACAAATTCTTTACCGATCCAACTGGATTACATCAACTATTCAAAGTAATGAAAATGTATTACAAGATGTTACCGAAGAATACGGATAAGACGAGAACAATCACCCTAAACGATATGCCTTTGAAATAGCCATCGATCCATCTTTCTCTTCTTTGAAGGTTACAAACTTGAGAACTCGCTCCCTTTGGTCTTTCTCTTTTGTAGATGTGGTGTGAAACTTGGTTAGAGAATACCTATTTAAAGTTTCCTAAATTCCAAAGTAATTGTCACGGTCATTCCCGAATTTTGTATTTTTGAATTTTATATATTTAAAAATTTTCCAAAAGAATTTTGTTATATTGTGTTATGTATATTTTTGTGTATCATGTTTACTGTATTTTTATTGTGTTATGTAAGAGTACCCTAAACTAGTAGAATACGTATTAACATTTCCATAGACCCGTGCTAGGACCCGTACATAAATGAAAATCTCAAGCTTTTTCAAAAATGGGATTTAGCAGTCAGAATGGATTATTCGACAGTATTAGGCGGAACACCCGCAAAATTTTAAACCGACTGCTATTAACTTATCCTATTGATTATTAACCCCTTTTTTCTTTAACCATTAATGGTTATTTGGTTTTGTTTGTTTGGGTGAGATGGATGGTTGGAGGCATGGAATGATGAGGTGGCTCATCCAATGGCCCACATCAATTCCCTCACTCTATATAACCCTCTCCATTTTCTCTCTTCCTCTTTTCCCACTTCACCATTTCTCTCTTTATTTGTCTTCTTCTTTCTCTCTATTCCTCAAGCAAGATCTTGGACCCTCAACCTTAGAATCTAGTCCTTTAGGCCTAGAGTGTGGTTTCAGAACTCCTCTTTGTAGTGGAGTAGAAGACTAGGCTTGTATAGCTATCTTAGCAAGTACATCTTGCTAAAAGTGAATGCAAACCTTGATTTTTATTTGAAATATATTTTCTTTGGAATATTAAATATTTTTAGTTAATAATATAGATATTTATATTATTTTTATCTTTAGTATATGGCATTTTCAATTTTGACCAATGGTTTTTGAGTAGATCTATGCTTCAAAATGGAATTTTTGGAGTATTTCGTAGTATCCATCGTTAAAAACTCACAATTTGTGAAAAATAATGCTACCATATTGTAGAATATTTTATTTTATATTACTTTGACCTTTAAAAATATGAATTTCAACTTAAAATGAGATTTTTATGGCCGAAACAAGTTTTGGAATTTTTTGGAGTTTCGACATCTGTTCCAGTTCAAAAAATCCTACAGTAATATGAGGAAATCCGATGGATTTTTTGAATTTCCACCCAAAACTTGCTGTCATATCGTATTTTCTACTGATATTCTGCAAAAATCCATCGATAATCCGAATTTGGCTGTTTTTGTCCATTTTTGTCCCTTCTAGCAAATTTTTTTGACTGTATTGATTCCTTAGTTGTGTATTTTGATTTTGTATATTTAGGGATCATTTTTTATGTTGTTTAGGGAACATGTATCATAGCTTAGGATTAGTTCTTGAGGATTTTTAGGCGTTATGTAGAATATAAAATGTATATGATGTTGAACTTAAGGACTTATGTTAATTTCGATTACCTGGATGATTATCATTGCTGGAGGCATTCAAGGATAAAGTTATAGGATCAACTAGAATATCTGATAGACTATTACAGTAGAGGCATTGATTGTATACCTGACCTGATATACATACTACGATGTGAGCAGATGATTCCACTTGACTGACTGATTGACCCTCTATCCTGACTTGACTACTTATATTCATACCAGTACTTTCTGATTCTGCACCTAGTGTGCTATTCTTGCTTGTGCACTAAGGTGTTATTCTTGCCTACGCATTGAGGTGCTACATGCGTACCAAGGTACTATATGTTTATGATATATTCTTGGTAGTATGATATATTTATGATTATTGCATGGACCATTTATAGTTAGTTATCATCATCGTCACCATCGTCATCGTCGTCATCGTCGTCATCAACATCGCCGTCATCGTCGTCGTGCCCGTGCGCAGGTTTGTTTCTGCCCTCCTTCAGGATTTTGAACGTATGAGTGTAGTATACATTTATTATATGTATATTTAGTTATTCATTAGTATGTATTAGTATGTATATAATTGGTATATATATATATATATATATATATATATATATATATATATATATATATATATATATATATATATATATACTATATGTATTCATTTAGTATATATATATATATATATATATATATATATATATATATATATATATATATATATATATATATATATTGTAGGTAATTTAAGGTTTAATGGTAGTTAAGACTATATGTATGTCTGTACTAGGTGACCCGAGTGTAAATACGGATACCCCGTAGTTACATTGACCGTGACCATGTAACATGTTAGAAGACTGCCATATGTACATTGACGTACTGGCAAGACCCGTATCATTTTGACTGTCTGTTTTGTACAGCATTTGCAGACGCGACACCCATACAATTAGACGCACACTTGACCCTAGTTGACCAGTGTCATACCTAGCGTAGCCCTGAGTTCATTGTGTTTTGACTGTGTGGTAGTATTATGTCTGATACAATATTGTATTATATGATGTCTATAGGATTGTTGAATTGTTCAGACAAGACTTCGAAATCAGGTCATTATTATTGCCAGCAGCAGGACCCACAGGCGAGTACATTCTCTGACAGTTTTTATTATGTTGATCATCTCTATGATTCTAGTTGTATAGTGTACATGATTCTGACACTCTTGTATAGATGAGTTGGCATCATCGAGACCTGTCACGAGGAGTCATGATTGGGATCCATCGTGCTAGCTGGAGACGGGGAAATATTAGTAGCTTATGTGATCATACCCAACTCTACATGCATCATAGCTCACCCACACCTCACGTCGGTGCAACCTGACTATTACATGCCTCATAGACTGTTATGTATGATTAGCCTGACTATTGCTTGCATCATAGCTATCCGGATGGTTAGCCTGACCTTACATGAATCATAGCTAGTCATACATAGCAAGCCTAATTAGTCCCAAGCCGATCACATGATATGCTAATGTTCACACACTTAGCTTGATATTCTTGACATGTATCTCTAGTTTATGGATCTAGTATTCCCTATGTTCTAGTTATTGCTCTAGCATTTACCTATATTCCAGTTCATTGTTCTAGCATGCACATGTATTCTTGTTCATTGCTAGTTGCACCATTGATGACATATGTTCCAGTATTTCTTTATTCCAGCATTTTTTCCAGTACTTCAGTATGTCCAGTATCTCTTATTGCCAATATTCATATTTGTCTTATATTTTGTTACACTGTGTTATAGTTTTTGTCAATACATGTGGAACTGCTGTTAGTGCTTGTACTTCGCTCTAATTCTAACTGGATATTTTTTCCAGACCGCGGCTTAGAGGACTTGTTTCCAGCATACTTGGAGATATGGATGTTATTGATTGCAGGTTAGACTATTATTGTTGTTTAGACTCATATTGTATTTTATTTATGTTATTCGATATCTCATCGTGCTTTATTTTCCATGATTGAGTATCCATATTATATTGTGATATCTGTGTCTCCTTATGGAGTTGGATATTCTTGTGAGAGTGATTAGCTAGTATTGTTACCTAGACAATATTCTACTGCCGATACTGCGGCGTAGGCTTGACGTACCCACATACTCGTGCCCCTATATCGTGTGTGGGTCGTGACAACTAGTCTGCATAGTTTTCGACAGAGATTCAAGGTTCACATAACACTTTTTTAGGAGCATGCAGGAGAGCCTAGGAACAAGATTAAAGTTTAGCACTTCCTATCACCCGCAGACAAATGGACAGTCAAAGCACACCATTCAGACGTTGGAGGACATGTTGAGAGCATGCATGCATGACTTTGGAGGATATAGAGAGGATCACTTGCACTTGGTAGAGTTTTCTTACAATAATAGCTTCCAAGAAAGAATTCAAATGGCTTCTTTTGAAGCAATATACAGAAGAAAGTGTCGATCGCCAGTATGTTGGAGTAATATAGGCGAGAGAAAAATACTTGGACCGGAGTTGTTGACTCGCACAATAGAGAAGGTCAAGCAGATTCAAGGTCACCTTCGGGCAGCGCATGATAGACAAAAAAATAGGCAGATACTCACCGTCAACGCCTATAATTCCTGTCATGCCCCAGTCCCAAAATACACGGAACTAGGCCACGTGGCAATAACCAGCTGACACGTCTCCGAGGATATCCCAATTTAATGGATCCACGAAGAGTGGTACACTGTCCTAAAATACTAACATGTCCCAATATCAGTCAATAACAAGTAACTAATCTCATCTACAAAATAAAGAGCAAGAAGTACTAAATAAACTGCTGGAAGATAAATACCAGTCTCAAGATATCATAGTACAACCAATAATGTCAAATGGGAACAAACTCACTACTAGACAAAATAAAGTACTGAAATGATAGATAAAAGAAAATGAGTAGGGCATCGGCTGACTGGATAATGATGCACCCAATCTATGCGGAAGGCCTACCAATTGATCACGAAAACTCTGACGGTAGAACCTCTAGCTCCTCTGCGGTAGCGAATCTCGTCTCCTATCCGAGGCCGTACACTGTGGGGTAGAAAGCCTCGTCCAAATCTGGAAAGGTACCAGGTCCTCAGAGGGACGCAACAAGATACATAAAAATATGTCACATATAAATACTGAATAAAATAAATACAATAAGGGTGTGCTAACCATCTAAGTGAATGCAATGTGAGAACAACTGTGAGTATATGGGAATGTATAGGCTAGACATATGCTGACGTAATTCACCAGTCGTGGCAACCGGCTAGTATATGCCACACATGCCCCCTATAACACGGGCACAAATACAATAACGTCCGACGTTCTATAGAGTATAGAATCTGCAATATCACCAAGTAACGTCCAACTCTCTACAGAACATAGTATCAGTAATACATAAATACATCCGTATCACTCCGTCGAGTGCGGTATCAGTGTAAAGGAGTGGGGTGTCCCATATGCCCACTAGTCGTCCTTCTCGCCCAATGTAGATATACAAGTCAAATAATCGACGCGCATACCCCCTTATCTAAATGCCAAGTCTCTATACTGAAATAGTCCTGAATTGCTTGCTAACCGTGATGCATGTCACACTCGGCGATAGCTAGTCAATCACGCAAACTCGTATCCCAACATGAGATTTGTTACTATGAATACGTGTAAAAGTGTCAGGTCTTGGAAGATAACAGGGTATCATCCAATGAGGTAAGTCTGCTAATGACTAAGTCAATGTATACTAATCATCGACGTATCCGTCGAATGCACCTGAGACAATCTCGGACGCGCACAGTTGTATAAAGCAAACAACAAGCATACAATGCAACATTTGCATAATTTAAATTAGACAGTAAATATGGCAAAGTATCTTGTCTGAGTCCTCAAGATGTGAATGCCAATAGCCTCCTCTTGCAGTGTCTCGTGGCTGATCTAATGACCCTAAATATACAATATAATTTAGAAATTCTACATCAGACACTAGCGCAAATACATACATAATTTATGACCCTGCTCTTAGGTACTGTCGCGAGATCACGGCTGATCGAATACAGCGTCACGTGTGCACGTAGCTAGGGTGTACACACATTCTGTCCTCGGTTAACGTGCATCTTGAGACAATAATTCCACATTTTCGGTTTACGAACTCCAATACGCCTTATTGAATTACACGCCATTTATTCCATGTTAATTGTACTAGGTAGATGCCTACGTTTCTGGTGCATTATAAGTGCTTATAATAGTCCGACTATTTGGGTAATTATTATTTATTAATTACTGTTTTAAATCAAATTAGCATACAAACTCATATCTAGGGTTCCATATAATTGATTTGTGTCCACGTACGACACGCGACACAACTTGACGATACGACGACACGTTTGTATGATGATATGATACAAGGAAAGGAGGATGGTGGTCGAGTACCTGGTCGACAGGATGAAGGGGGTCTATCTGCTGGTTGGCAGTCCTCTGGCGGGGGAGCTCCGGCGTCGGCGATGGTGGGCAGCAGCGGCAGCGGCAGTAACAGCAATAGCCGCAGCAGCAACAGTCGCAGTCCTAGCGGCGGCGGTCGTCGGGTCGTGGTGGCACGGGCTAAGGGGCTGTGGACAGTCGGGAGCAGTCGGGGCAGTCGGGAGTAGTCGGGGCAGTCTGCGCGGGAAATTGATGATAGGATTGGTGATGGTGAGGGTGAGGGCGGTTGCAGGCGGCTGGGGGTGGTCCGGCGCTGTGGGGCGGTGGGCTGAGGTGTTGTAGAGGTGGTAGACTGAGGTGGTAGGTGTCCGGCCGGTTGGGGGGGGGGAACTTGGTTTGGATGGGGGAGGTCGGTTAGGGTTGAAGGGGATGGTGAATAATGGATTTTTAGGGTTTTGTATGAGAAGGTTTGTATTTGTATGTGGTGATGGAGGTTATGGGCTGGCCTCAAGTGTGGGCATGTCCTACCTTGTTGGGGGGGGGGGGGCTGGTCCATGTAGTAGAGTGCAATGTGGCCTTGATCGGGCTTGTTTGAGGTGAACTTGACCTCGAATTTAATTAAATTAATAAATGCAATGCGTTCTCTTAAGAAATATTGCGTAGCTAAGGCGAGACGCAATAACTAGTATCTAAGGTTGCACATTGGCCAGAGGGGTAGTCTGGCACGTCTAATAGATGTTCATGACTTTGGGTGGAAGATACTAATGGTGGGATGCTCCAACCTCGAAGCAACGACAAGGTGTATTAAGACGTATAATTGACGCACATTAATCCTAATTAATTCCAAATAAATCCTAGTCTCTTGATTTAATTCTAATTAATCCTGAATTGGTCGAGGGGGTTTACAGTTCCATTCGTGAGATCATGTATTTTTAAGGATCTCCCCTACTTGAGGAACCATCATATTTTGAGGTAGAGGAAAGCTTAGTCAGAGATACATCAGACCGTTTGACGTATTAGAGTATGTTAGCGAGGTTGCTTACAGACTAGCATTACCGTAGATCTTGGAGGGTGTCCACGATGTGTTCCATGTCTCATAATTAAGAATGTATGTGACGGATCCTAGCCATGACTGGATCATTCAAAGATCACCTTGGGACCAAGTTTGTTTTATGAGGATCAGCCGGTTGAGATTCTCGATCGCAGGAAGAAGGTGCTAAAGGGGAAGACTATTTGACTAGTCCGTGTTGCTTGGAAGCATCATTCACCGGGCGAATTGACTTGGGAGCAGGAGGACTCGATCTTACAGCTTTTTCCTCACTTATGCGAGTCTTCAGGTATGGATTTACCTACCGCATTCTTATTTTTCTATATCATGCCATATTCTTAATTTCGAGGACAAAATTTTCTAATGTGGGTAGGTTGTAAAACTCCACACCCAAAAATAGGTATTTTGTGTGTATTATATATTTATTGTGTTTATTTAGATTATTTTAAAATTAATTTAATACCAATTATTGTATTAGGATACTTCACCTAGTTTGAACATTAATGACATAGGACGACCCCAAAATCTATACCGTCCTACCTAGGAAGAAGCCTATATTGGAGACGCTACCCGTAGGATCTTCGTATGATTCAAAATTCGATCATTTAGCATTTGTATGGCACTAGTATATCAACCGTAGTTTCTTGTGTGTAATTTTTAGATATTTTTATATATATATAATTTATTTGTGATTATTTTTCCAATCCAACATTCTTCAATAAACAACCTATAATTCCTCCATGCCAATTTAGGCCACTTTCTACTTTTTATAGGATTTATTTATTTATATATTTATTTATTATTATCTTATTCCTTTAGAATCAATCAAATTTTGGTTATTAATATCTATTAGGATTAGTGATTTATCTTAGATTGCTACCAACAAAATTAGAAAATAACTTAATCTAATCATATTTCTACCCTCCCTCAAACCTGCGGCCCCTTACCCTTGGGCACCCGCCCCTCAAAAACCCGCCGATCCTCTCCCTCTCTCTCTCACTTTCTCTAGACATATATATATATATATATATATATATATATATATATATATATATATATATATATATATATATATATATACCTATCTTCCTCATAACCCTAACCCTAACCCTAACCTAATCTCCTCTCCTCACCCATCACCAAGCCGTCGACCCCATCCCCCATAGCAGCCCCCTCACGTGGACAAGCCCGAGGCCATTCCCTCCATTCAAGAACCCTAGTTCATCTTCCTCCTCCACCCTCTAGTAAGTTCTTTCTTTAAACCTTCTCTCCTCCAACCCTCTCTAATATATATTAATGCATGAATAAATATTCATAAATATATTAATAAATAATTTTATATATATTTACAACCCATTGTCATGTTCTTCATTGTTGGATTTTATTTTAGAGTTTTGAACCCATAAATGCCTGTATGTACCAAAGGTAGAAACCTTGATTTAACCATGTTAATAATAGAGAAATATGATGATTAAAATTATTTTATCCATATTTTTACTATTTATTTCCGAATATTAGTTTGATAACTTTTTTGTTAATAAATTGCATGTACAATTTGTAGGACCTAATTTAATATTTTATCCAAAATCTCGCATTGATCCCTTCTAAAACTTTGTAAATAATTAAAATATGATGTTATTAACCTATATAAATTTAGTTTTTAAATTATTTTTCAAAAATATTACTTTTGATTTAAATAAATTTTATGCATAAAAGACTCATAGTTGACCTAGTTTGCATGTAAACTTATTGTAACTTATTCTTTGGCCATATATGAATGTTCTCCCTATTATTTTGTGATTAAAATTTATTTTTTCAGAATTAAATATAATTTAGGATTTTTATGCAAAGCATAATAGTAGGGTTATAATGGCAAAATTTTGCCAATACTACTACTAGAAGACAAGTATTGTCACGCCCCAGTCCCAAGATACGTAGGACTAGGAATACGTAACACGCCAGCCATATGTATACGAAACTCCAATGTGTTGGAAGATCGTAACACACACGTACGCTATACATGAATATCAAATCCACCAGTTGTAATATACTGTCAACACAAGTCACACGCAACCTATATCTCATCCACAGTATAAATAAAGAAATAGGAATAAATAACTGAATCTTAAATATGAAGTATCAAAGAATGATAGTCGGATGGAAACAAATTCACTGCCAATTGACTATACTAAAACTACTAAATGAGAGAAGAGATCAAACTCTAATATAAGATAAATGTAATAAAGGAAATAACAACAAGAATATCCATTAGCTACAATGAATCAAAGGTACTCAGTGGGTAAGACCTACTCAGTCTGGTATGAAGCGTCAGGTCCGGGTCCGTACTCCTGTGGATAATCTTGCACGTCTATACCTGGAAAGGGACCGGGTCCTCAGAGGGACATAACAAGATACATAGAAGCATGCCAATAAAGTACTGAAAATAAATATCAAATGGGTCGCCTAACTATCTATGTGAATTCAGTTTGAGAACAACTTTCCAACACGTGGGCTATCTGGCTAAAATTGGATTGGCATGATTCTCTCGAAGATTCAAGGGCCTAAAAAGTATAACATTTTTTGAACCTTAGAGGCCGCCTGATAATAATAATAATATATATAGTGGTCATCACGATCGCGCATCTCCGACGGAGCGTACGGGTTACACAAGAAAAGTGCAAAGGAGCCCAAATGCCTTACTTGTTGTTCTTCCTACCCCATGCTCTAAGCATGTCACATCCATGACATGATAAAACCTTTAAATAATTGCCAGGTCTTCTAGCATGCAATTTTTATCAGCAGTTATTCCTATCCGTCGCACGTCCTATACGTACCAGTGGCCAGCCGAGTACGCAAGTCTGTGTCCTATATGAGACTCACACTCGTGTAACAACAGTGTCATGTCCAATAAAACATAAGAATGCCTCATGATAATGGGGTGGTCTCATAAACTAGGTCAACATGCATATATATATAATAAAAACAGAATACGACTTCACCGTCGTTGCACCCAAGTTATTGTTGGACGTGCAGTTTATATAGCAGTTAAAATATATGAACTAAATGACAGAAATAAAATACATGCATTATATAAAATATAAATCAAAGTACACTGGCATGGTATACTTTTTTGGCAAGCAGTCTGTATAGTGTAAGCATCCAGTCGTCAAGTACACAGGATAAAAAAATAAGGCCTCCGAATAAACGTCTCTGGATACTGAAATAAACATCATCAACGTTCCCGGAATCAGCGAGGTACCTAAAAAATACTACCCTTTCATCAAATTTGGACAAGGGTAAAACAGTAATTTCGGGTCAAAGTGGGGTCTACATGTGGCCCACTTAGCACCAAAATGCGTGCCAGGGATAAAGGTCTCTAAATAGGACAAATTATAGGTCAAACAAATTCTAAACATCATTACGAACTCAACGGTATGTCCAATTTTAGATTCCGGTGAGCCAAACACAAATTTGCCTTAAAAGTCAACCGTAGAGCCCACAAATAGGCGGCTTGGTCAACTATCTCGAAATTGCGTGAAACTTGGATCACAGGACCAGCGTGATACCAAAAATCCAATGGCGCAAGTTTCGTCGTATTCCGATAAGCGTACACAAAATGGTGCGGTGTTTTATAAAAGTTGCGATACGGAAACTTTCTGCGGATACGGGTTGATTTCGACGCGCACACACGTACAAATCAGTTTCTGTAAAAGCCCACATGTCAGGACATACCATACGTGCCTTTTGGTATAATTGGTACACGATGGGGCAGTCCCGTTTGGCGGGACGCGCTCCGTATCGCAAATTCTAAAGTTTTGAAAAATAAGTTTTTCATGGTTTTCAACCCAGTTTATTTTTGAATTTAACACAAAATAAAATAATCTAAGTAACAAAAAATAATCTTGGTTATATGGACTCCACATAGCAAAAAGTAGATTTAGATTTGGATGTCTGTGGTGGAAGATATTAGTCTCTAAACATAGGTGGTCGAAATAGTTTTTTGCAGTTTAACCTAGGGTTTAACGTTGTTCGATGGAAACTAATTAATAGAGTTGAGAGGGGGATAGGTCGTGATCATACCGGTAAAGACGGTTCAAAAATCGGTCACAAGATGGGATGAAAAACTGTGCTTGAAGTAGGACACGTCGCTGTCGTTTCTTCGCGGGCTGCTCGCGCGGTCGCTCGGGCGTTGGCGGATGCGGGCGGCGGTGCTGGTTCCGGCCGGCGGTGCAGTGCGAGGCTGGAGGTCGTCGACGGTCTTAGGTCGGCATCATGGAGGAGGGAATAGTTTTAGGGTTAGGGTTTGGGTATAGGGATATATATAGGTATGGAGAAGGAGCGGGGATAGGGACCTGGGCCGCGGGTCGCACGGGTGTATAGAATAGGCTTCTGAGGGGTTGTTGGTTGTGGTTTAGGAGTTATTGGGTTAGGGTGTTGTGTTAAGGGCTTTAGGGGTTAATAGTTTTAGTGTTTAGGGTTTTTTTTCTATTCTTTTATTATTATTTACTACTACTATTACTATCATCATTATTATTATTATTACTATTAATATTATTGTTACACTTAATAACTATATATTATTTACATATATATTTGAGGTATACAAAATCCAAAAAATTTATATAGCACATAGAAATAATCTATCATCCTTCTACAAGACTTTCTAAATAAAATAAAATATAATAATAATAATTTTGATCAATAATTTCTAGATGAGTAGTTACCTAGGGAATTGATTCAGTAAATTCTATTTTCTAATTAGCTAAGAAATACTATAAATAAATTAAATAATTAAGTAAATAATTAAAATATTTTTAATTAGGGGGTTTTATATAATACCCAACTTATAAAAAAATTGTCCTGGAAATTAAAACTAAGCCACGATAGAAATCAAAGATGGTATAACGTAGAAATGAACAAAGTAATTTCATACCTTGGTCTACGAACAGATACAGAAAATGTTTGCGCATGTCGTCCTCGCGCTCCCAAGTGGATTCTCTTGGCGCGTGATGCTTCCATGCCACGCAGACCAAGGGAATAGACTGGTTTCTCGATACTTTCTCTCGACGATCAAGGATCCCCATGGGTTGCTCTTGGTATGACAAGCTCGGCCCAATGATGATCTCAGAGTGGTCGAGAATATGACTGCTATCTGCCACGTATTGCCTAAGTTATGACACGTAGAATATATCATGTACTCTCTTGAGTGAAGGTGGTAGTGCAAGTCGATACGCAACTTCTTCCACTCTCTCTAGCACGTCAAATGGTCCAATATGCCTTGGGCTCAACTTGCTATGCCCTCCGAATCGAATAGTGCCTATAGTAGGTGATATCCTGAAGAAGACATGATCGCCCTCTTTGAACTCCAAGGGACGATAAAGGTCTACCCACTGCTTCTGCCTGTCTTGCGCTGCTCACAAGTGCACCTGTATCTTCTTCACTGTCTCTACGATGTTGACTACCAACTCTGGTCCCAGAATCTGATGTTCTCCCACGTTACTCCAACACACGGGAGACCTATACTTTCTTCCATATAATGCTTCAAACGAAGCCATCTGGATGCTCGCTTGATAGCTATTGTTGTAAGAAAACTCTACAAGATGTATGTGGTCCTCCCATGATCCCCCAAAGTCCAACATACAAGCCCTCAACATATCCTCCAGTATCTTAGTAGTACGTTCGGACTGCCCATCTGTCTGCGGGTGGTAAGATGTACTGAACTTCAGACGAGTCCCAAGACTCTCCTGCATGCTTCTCCAAAAGTGAGATATAAAACACAAATCTCTGTCTTACATAATGCTGACCGGAATGCCGTACAATCTTATGATCTGCCTCATGTATAAGTCAGCCAAAGCTTCTATAGACTAGCCAACTCTAAAAGGCAAGAAATGGGCAGACTTGGTGAGTCGATCCACTATTACCCATACTGCATCTCTCCCACTAGGACTATTGGGAAAATCCATGACGAAGTCTATAGTGATGTGCTTCCACATCCACTCAGGAATTAGAAGTGGCTGCAGTAGCCCTGCTGTTCTCTGATGCTACGCCTTTACCTGCTGACATACTAGACATTTGGCTACAAAGTGAGCTATCTCTCTTTTCATCCCATGCCACCAAAAGTGCTGTCGCAAGTCACGGTACATCTTGGTGCCTCCAGGATGAATATAATATATCGAACTATGAGCTGCTACCATAACCTTCTATTGAATCTCTCTATTGGGAATATATAGATGATCACCACATCATAATGTCCCGTTATCATGAATGCACAATCCCGTCTGCTCTCCGGCCTTTGTCCTTTCTTTCAATCTCCTAAATCTGGAATCCGTATGCAAAACTGCCTTGATCCTCTCTACTAGTGATGACTGTACTTGCAGGTTGGCTAATATCCTATCTGCTTCGGGTAATATCACTTCTATGCCCAGCTCTTACAAGTCCTCTAATAATTTTCTCTACATCGTCAAGAAGTAAGCTGCTGGTTTCCGGCTTAATGCGCCTTCTACTACGTTAGCCTTGCCCGGGTGATAATGCAGCTCTAACTCAAAATTCTTGATCAACTCAAGCCACCGATGTTGCCTCATATTTAGCTCCTTTTGTATAAAGACATACTTGAGGCTTTTGTGGTCTGTATAGATCTCCACTCGTTCCCCATATAGGTAATATCTCCATAGCTTTATAGCAAAAACAACGGCTGCAAGTTCCAAGTCATGAATTGGATAATTCTTCTCATATACTCGTAACTGTCTAGATGCATATATAATCACATTGCCATGTTGCATCAACACGTATACCAAGCATTTTCCTGATGCGTCACTGTAAATCACATAACCTCCTGATCCTGATGGAATAGTCAATAGTGGCGCTGTGGTCAGTCGCTTCTTCAACTCCTCGAAAGCAGCTTGACACTCGTCAGTCCATACGAACTCTTGATCCTTGTACGTCAACCGAGTCATAGGTACTACTATCCTTGAGAAGTTCTCTACGAACCGTCGGTAATATCCCACAAGTCCAAGAAAACTCCTCACCTCCGATGCTGATTTAGGAACGGGCCACGTCTCAACTGCCGAGATTTTCTCTGGGTCAACAGAAATACCATCTCTCGTAACTACATGCCCAAGAAATGAGACTCTATCTAAGAAAAACTTACATTTACTGAGCTTCGCATATAAATGCTCTCTCCTCAAGGTCTCTAGGACAATCCGAAGGTGCTTCTCGTGCTCCTCGTGGCTCTTCGAATAGACAAGTATGTCATCTATGAAGACGACCATGAACTGGTCCAAATACTGATGGAATACTCGATTCATTAAGTCCATAAAGATAGCAGAAGCATTGGTCAACCCAAGTGGCATGACCAGAAACTCGTAGTGTCCATATCTTGTCCTGAATGCGGTCTTCGGGATATCCTGCTTTCGTATCTTTACCTGGTGATATCTTGATCTCAAGTCTATCTTTGAGAATACATTGGCTCCACTAAGCTGATCAAATAAGTCATCAATACGCTACAATGGATATTTATTCTTCGCAATCACTGTATTTAAGGCCCTGTAGTCAATGCACATGCGCACAGACCCATCCTTCTTTGGTACAAACAACACTGGTGCTCCTCAGGGTGATGCACTTAGCCGGATGAAACCTTTCTCCTCTAATTCTTTCAACTGTACCTTCAGCTCATCCATCTCCTTCTTCACCAATCTATAAATATGCGACGCTATGGGTACTGCTCCAGATGTCAATTCAATCGAGAATTCTACATCTTTGTCCGGAGGTAGTCCTGGCAATTCCTCTGGAAAGATGTCTTAAAATTTTAAAATGATGGTGTCACGCCCCAGTCCCAGAATACGTAGGACTAGGACACGTAAGCATGCCAGCCGTATGTATATGGCAACTCCAATATATGGATCCATAACACATGCGTATGCTGTATAATGAATAATAATTCACAAGTGGTATATATTTATCACTAGTCACTGGGCATAACTAAATCTCATCCACAGAAATCAAATAGACATAAATAACTAATATCTATGAAACTTGATCTCAATATAAAGTATCTCAAGATGACAGTCGGATGGAAACAAATATACTGCCGAACTAGAATATAAAATAAACAAGATAAATATAGTATAAGTACAATATCTAACAATCATGAGGCTCGAAGATAAGACCTCCACGGAATATAAGTAACCAGTCTGGATCTGCGCTCCTGCGAATACTCTTGAACATCTACACCTGGAAAGGGACCAGGTCCTTAGAGGGACATAACAAGATACATAGAAGCATGCTATAAAGTAAATACTGTAAAAACTCGAGGGTGAACTAACCACATAAGTGAAATGCACTTTGAAGACAACCTTGGTACATATGGGTAGGTGAAAGGTATAAAGCGTAGCGTCGAGCCAGAGGCTAGTTCCTGGCATTAGCTGTAAACTGGATGCCAGGAGTATATGTTGACTACATCACCGATCATGATAGCGCGCAGCTAGTAACCTCTGCCGGATGTATCGATAAGCATATACGCCCATAACCGGGTAACAGTGGCCCATAACTGGGTAACACTTAGGCTCACGGTCCCGTAGTTTACTCTGAAACTACGACAGCAAAATGTCTGTCCCATACGCCTACTAATTGTCTTCCCCGCCCGATGTAAATGTACAAGTCGCGAACACGACGTGGACATCTCATACTATAATGCAAGTCTCTAAAGAAATAAACAACTAAGCTAAATACCGTCACATGTGATGCTCACACCGATGGCCAGTCGAGAATAAGGCACGTGTGCCTACAAGAACTCACTCTGTGACGTATAATAATACGTGTCAAGGCCTGGGGAGTCATACCGATAACTCCTCAACTTTAGGTGGGTCCACTAGACACTAGGTCAGACACAAGTTCTAACGTCAACGCCATCGTTGATTGCACCCGAGTCTCTCTCGGTCGCGCATAGTTATATATTAACATACAAATAATAATATATAATTTAAACAGTAGAATAAGGCAAGGTATACTTGCCTGACAAAGAAGTTGCGTAGTACCAATAACCTACTCCAGAAGTTGCGTAGAAGAATCCAATGTCCTTGGGGTCAGTATCCACAGGCACGGGAATCGGGGTGACTGCACAGGTCGTCTGGCAAGGGTGACGGGTCCATAATAATGATGATGACAGTTATGATGATGATGAGATGATTAGATTAAGCTGATAATAATGATGATAATTATGATTAGGGTGGCGATTAGGTCAATAATTAGGGAGATAGTGGTGATGATGTCACGACCCGCACCCGGAAGTTCGGGCACGAGTGCGTGGGTACGTCCAGCCTACGCCGCAGAATCGGCGGTAGTACGCTGTCTAGGTCAAATCCACACTTAACTAAACTAGCTCATCCACAATTAACATAAGCAAGATAATAATGAGAAAGAAAACTTAAGATTGCAACTGAAATAAATGTGACAACAGATTCAAATGTTTAATACAGGAATCAAGAATGAAATCGGGGACAAACCCGATTAAATAAGATAAGAACAGAAATAAAAGATAGCTACGGCTAGCTACTCTGCAGCAGGGGTCTCCTGGGTAGGATCTGGCTCCTCACAGGTATCAACTGTATCCTCATAGGGACCATAATAAGTAGGGCAAGTTCTCATCATCACCTAAACAACGGATCCAGTCAGGAAAGGAGCAAAGTACACAGTGCACAACAAAATTAAACTAAATATTTATGATAATTAAATTGAGTATCATATTGAGAACATTGCATAAAGGAAACATCAATATTTCAGAGTTTAATGTTATAAGCAGGAATATGAGAAAAGCAGGAAATAAATGAGACAGGAAATGAACTACAACAGTCAGCAAGAGATATAACAAGACTAGAAACTATGTGTGTGAACTTGTGTATTTAGAATACATAGTTGGCATGTAGGGGTTTATAAGGCTAATAAGGCCGTCATAGACGACTAGTGTCTGGAATGATCAAGTATAAGGCTGATGGTACAGTCGCGTACCAACAGCTAGTATCTGGACCTGGGGAAGGGTAAACTACATGCCTCCTAGTATTCTCCCACCCGATATGTAAACAAGACATGAACTCCAATATTCAAGACATGAAATACAGTACTTTACGCTACGTGTAATCAACAAGGGTACTAGTAGAGCAGAGAATTAATTATCACAATATAAAGATTAACTTGAAGTGTAGGTACTTGCCTGTTGTTTGGATCCGATTAAAGTTCTAGGGGAAGTTTCCAGAGATGGGTCCAACAGCTGAAATAGACATTACCATCATGCTCAGAAGATGTCAAATAGCTAGAAACGCCTGTCCTTGGGTCCAATTTGGAGACAAGGGCAAAACGGTAATTTTGGGCCAAAACGGGGTCCGCCGGTGGGCCCGCTTTGCACCGAAAAACGTGTCCAGGTCAACGGTCTCCAAATTCACCAAACTTAGTGCCAACAGGTCAGGAACGCTGATACGAACCCAACGGAACTTCCAGATTTGGATTCCGATGAGCCGAACACAAAATCGCCCGTCGAGCGGGGCCTATGGGGCCCACGACACGCGATTTCGTCAACGTTCTCAGAATCGAACCAAACTTGACCCACAGGACCAGCGTATCGCTACGAGTCCGATGGCGCAAGTTTCGTCTCGATCTGACGAGTGTGCACGAAGTTAGGGCGAATTGCCGAAAAGACGGATACGGAGCGATGTCCGCGGATACGCGTTGATTCCGGTGTGCACGCACACCCGAATCAACTTCCGTGAAATCTCACACGTCCGTATCGACGCTGCGCACGTATCTGTGAAGACCGCACGCGACCAAGTCGTCCCGTTTGGCGGGACATACTCGGTTCCGGGGTGAAACAGGGTCTGGTTTTTCCTGTTTTTGGATCGCGGTGTGCGATCACCACAGGACGCGGTGCCCCGAACAGTTTATCCGGACACCGAGAGGGTCATACAGGCTTCACAACGCAATTTGCAGAATTGAAAACGGAGCTACGAGGCGAAAGTTATGAGTACCTGAACAGGGCTCGAAACCGGGGCTGAAATCGTGTCCGTGTCGTGTCCGACACGACACTGGCCGATCCGATTCAGGGGAACTAGGGTTCAGGTGAAACCCGGCGAGGATTGCGGCGGGGCCGGCCGGAGGCTGAGGCGACGCTGCTGGGGAGGAGCTGGGGCGGCTCGGGGCGGCGTCGCCGGGAACGGGCGGAGCCGACCGGAGGCACGGCGAGGCTGGCCGGATCGAGCGAGAGGAGGAAGAGAAAGGTGAGGGGAGGCCGGAGGCTGCTGGTGCGGTGGTGCGGCGAGGGCGAGGGAATCCGCGGCGGCGTCTCGGCGAGGCGCTGGAGGCTGTCCGGGGCTGCGGCCTCAGGCGGGCGGCGCGGTGAGCTCGGCTAGGTTTCCGGTGGGGGGTCGACTGGGGGAGAAGAGGGAAGGGGAGGCGGGTTTTATAGGGAGAGAGGGGACTGGGCAAGGCCGTGATAGGCGGAGGGAGAGGGGGATCGTGGCGAGTGGAGCGGCGGTTCGACGCGGGCTCCGGCGACGTGGCCGGAGCCGCCGGCGAGAAACTCGGGGGAGAGAACGGTGAGGAAAGGGTCAGAACGGGTCGGGCGGGTTCGGGTCTGGCAGACCCGACCCGACCCGTTAGCCAACGGTTTGGGCCGGAAGTCGGGCCGCGGGCTGACTGGGCCGAGAAAAATAAATAAAAAAAAAAATAATAATAAAAATAATAATAATAATTAGTTTAAATAGTTTTTAGGTATAAAAAAATAGGTCTGAGGCCCAAAAAATCCAGGAAAATTACCCTAAGTCCAATTTTCTATTTTACACCCAAAAATGTTATTTTCATAATATTTTAACATTATTTATTAGCAATTAAAAATTATTTATTAATTAAAAGCCTTGATTTTAATTACAGAAAATTCCCAGAAAATTCTAGAAAATTGAGAAAAATCCAAGTTTTAATAATTTGAAAATTCAGGGGGTTTACAGATGATGTGGATAATGATGGGGATGATGGTGATGACGAGGATGATGATATGGATGATGGTGATGACGAAGACGATGATGTGGATGATGGTGATGACGAGGATGATGATGTGGAGGATGGTGATAATAAAGATGATAATGTAGACGATGGTGATGACAAAGATGTTGATGTGGACGATGGTGATGACGAGGATGATGATGTGGAGGATGGTGATAACGAGGATAATAATGTAGACGATGGTGATGATGAAGATGATGATGTAGACAATGGTGATGACGAGGACGATGATGGTGATGACGAGGAAGATTATGTTGATGATTAGGGTTAAGGTGTTGGTGATGATGATGATGAGATGGTGATGATAATGGTGGAGGTGATGGTAATGGTGGTGATGATGAGAGTGGATGATGATGATGAGGGGAGGTCCGGCCAGGGGAGGGAAGGTCCGGCCAGGGGAGGTATTGATGATACGGAGGAGAGGAGGCTGTGGTCGGGGTCAGGGATGAGGGGAGGTGGTGGTGGTGTTACTCAGGGAGGAGAAAGAGGAGAGGAACGGTGGTGGAGGTCGTGTGGAAGGGAGGTGCGGCGGTTCTTCGAGGTGGAGGAGGAGAACAAGTCGGGTGGCAGTGAACAACATTGGTGGTAATGGTGGTCGGGCTTGTGGTTGTGGATCGGGGTTGAGCAGCGGGGTGATGCCGACAGGGTGCTCGGTGCAGGAAGGCTGCGGCTCGTAGTGTAGAACTCCGGCGAGGCGACAGCTTGGAGGAGCACGGTGGGTTGCTCCGGGTTGGTAGGGGTAAGAAGAAAGAGGATAAACAGGGATTGGGGGGAGGGTCGGCTGAAAACATACGTTTAGGAATAAGAAAAAGAAAAAGTAAAAGGAAGGTTGTATTTATATGTAAATGGGGTTGGGTTGACCTAGGAATAGTTGACTTTGGTCAACATCCTCTTGGGTTGGGCCTTGGGCTCACATGGGGATGTTGGAGGGCTATAATTTACATTGTTTAAATGCAAGGATAGGTTTAAAATAAAGGGGGCGATGTTGCGCGTTGCACATTCCAAAAATTATGAAAAAATTTCTATGAAGGAAAAAGTTGGATTTCTTCATGTATTATCCAATGGCGTGGACACTTCAATGTACTTTTGCATAAAAGCGTCCAAAAATTTGATTAAATTAATTAAATTTTAGTGTGCAGGAAGTTCTTGAATTAATTAGGAGTACATGGGGATACAATTATGTGGGACACAAGTATCATGGACATAGAGGGCTCAGAGTAGAATATTAACGAAATTCGGGTCGTATAAAACGGGTCAAGATTGTGTGTCCAATTTCGATTGGAACGCACTGGGGTACAAAGTTAAATTTATTTATAATTAAATAATAATGTCTGCAATAAATGTTGTGCGACCAAAATGTAGCACAAGAAAGCATAATTATAAGTTACACCGAGGTCAGAATAGAAGGCGGTCATGTCTAGGGCAAGAGTGTAAAATTTATAGGAAGGCAATGGCTAGGGTAGTGCTCCAATTATCGAAGCAACGGTAAGGTGCGCTAAGCAATATAAATATTGTATAGTTAAATCAAATGTCGTGTTCTATTTCTAATTGGGTTCAACTAGCCCTAATTTCACTATCTAAGCCAAGTAAGCCTAATTTTGGGTGAGAGAGTTTATAATCTACCCAACTTAAAATAATTTTGTCCTCGAAATTAAAATAGGGTAGGGTTTCTCTATTTAATCTTACCTGGTCACAATCTGAAAAAGAATTGCAGTTTAAATTAACAATGCAATTTCTACCCAACTTAGAATTTATCCATCTATCACAATAGGCTACACATCTAAGAAAAATATTCCTTAAATTATTTAATCATGTTATTCAATCCCCAAAGTTTTAACACCCAAATTATATCATATATGATATGCCCTTAGCAATTATAAAAGGGAGTCACCAAGTCATGTGATTAGCCTATGGGGTATATCTAGTACTATCTGCATATCAAACTTATACCAAGCACGAGCGTTCATCTTTCCGAAATAGGGGAAGACGGAAAGCAATAATAAAGAATTCAAGGTGAAGGTGATAGAATATAAGTACGAGGTTCAAGGAGATTAAAGAATTCAAAAAGAAAGTTGTCAGGGCAGTTATGGATTGAAATCCTATTTTGGTAAATTCTTATTCGTATGTTCATATTGAAACAGTTATGTAACTGATACGATATGCTTAGACATATCTAGAGGTAGGTATATTCGTCTACTAGTCAACTATATATCTTAATCCATGTAAAGTATTCATGCAAAGAGCGACCCAAGCACACTAAGGTTGTCCAGACCATAATACACTGATTCTGATTTAGACAATGTATTAGTAGGCGTCCCCAATAACACATATGTCATGAACAAGCTCGATAAAAGAATAAGCTTGCAAAACTAGGCTATAAAATAGCAGCATTAGTCGAGGTAATTTAGAAAATATACATACGCTAGATTATGATGAAAGAGGGTACAAAATAATTCAAGTTCACAAAGAAGATAAGACTCTACAATCTCTACAGTTGTCATATTAATTCTTTTGTCTAAGTCACTAGTCGACCAAATAGGGTATGGGCCTCTAAACTTTACAGTCTGGATAAACACTATCGTCTTATGCTAGCATACAGTTAATGTCGTTCAGTTATACTTCAATAATAGGTTAAAAGACTATGTGATACTATGTTATGAGGCATACTATCCAACTTAAAATAATTAAACTAATACTGTGACAGTCTTAAGGGGATTCTACAAAATAACCTTGTATTTGTAAATAAAGTAGAAACTCTTATTGGGGTACATGAGGAAAAGATCTTGGTATCTATTAGGGTATCCTATTGTATTATATAGGTAATGGTTATCTTAAGTCTTAGTCATAGCGCTTATAGAGCAAGTGTCAATAGTAAGAATGGCAAGTTACTGGCCTTAAGTGGAAAAGAAGATATAACTTGTATCGAGGTGGGGGTATAAATCATATGATTTGAAACTAAAGGATAATCATCAGGTTACAATCTACAAGAATAACTCAAACTTATCAAGCTCTAACTACCAAGCACAAAATTTTCCAATTTTAAGATTACAACTATAACCTTAGCAACTATATATCCTAACATAGAATAAAATCACTCGGTCTATAATCAGAATGGTTAGGTGGCACGAATTGAAAGATGAAGGAAAGAAAACATAATTAGTCGTCGCACAACTAGCGACCGTTAAGGTTGTAAGGAAACAAGATATGAAATTAAAAGAGAGAGATTCTTGATAATATCATGGTTTCCTAAGGGAAGATGCTATGCTAATCTCTGTGTTTGAGGTATGATCAAGAAAAATATTATTTTATTCCTCTAGGTTTTCTAAGGTGCTGTCTACTAACATCAGGACAAGAACCTAAATTTATAGTTCTATAATATTATCTCACTATAAAAGCTAGTTTTGGTCATAATATTTAACCTTGGACTTCTATTGGTCCCTCCATGCTAGGGTCAAACAATATGGTTAAATTTATAACTCACTCTAGTTGTGTCTATACTACTCTCAAGTCATCCCTAATTATCAAGGGATAATGGTCAATCATTCTACAGGTAAGGGTTGCTAGGGTTCATTAGGTAGTCTAAACTTAATGATGTGTCAATGCCCTAGTTGTATTCTAAATAGGAATATTCTCCTAATTATTATCCTATCAACATGGATTCCTATATTCTAGCAGGGCTATACTCAAGGAACTATTAGGGAAGCACATGAATCAAGCAGGATGCAATTATTTAAATAAAACAGACTGGAGGAAGATAAGTCATAGTCAATTATAGATGAGATCCTATACTCTAATCCTAGGTGCAGGCTTGCTCGATACAGTAACGTAACTAAGACAATATGCTCTCGATCTGCATGGTCCACCACTAAAATATGTCATGCCTCAGTCCCAAAAAACGTAGGTCTAGGACACGTAAGCATGCCAGCCGCATGTATATGGCAACTCCGATGTATGAATCTATAATACATGCGTACGCTGTATAACGAATAATAATTCACAAGTGGTATATATTTATCACAAGTCACTGGACATAACTAAATCTCATCCACAAAAATCAAATAGACATAAATAACCAATATCTATGAAACTAGATCTCAATATAAAATATCTCAAGATGACAGTCGGATGGAAACAAATCCGCTGCCGAACTAATATAAAATAAACAAGATAAATATAATATAAGTACAACATCTAATAATCATGAGACTCAAAGAGAAGACCTCTGTCACGACCCGCACCTGGGGTAAGGGTACTAGTCGAAAATAACGCCCAGCCTACGCCGCAGAATCGGCGGTAGAACGCTGTCTAGATAATCTATCTAATATAATGAACCACCAATAATGATAGAATACTTAATCACAGAACTAAGATAGAATGAGCACGAATCAGATAAGAATAGAATAGTCACCATACAACTCATGAGTCTAAAATAATACATAAATAAGTCTGAAGAGCAACAAAATAAGCTGGAGACAAATCCAGTACAAAAGAATACTACAATACTACAAAGCTATAACTCCAGGGTCAACTGTCTCCGTTGGGATAAGTCCCTCTTGAGCCAGGGTCTCCGAATCTAAACCCACAACATCCTGGGGTCCATAATAGGTAGGGTACTCCTCAGTGTCATCTGGAAAAATATATCCAGTCAGGAAAGGAGCAGAGTACAACCCTAACAGCAGTTCTCAATTAATGATAAAAACTATGTAACAGTAAATAGCTGTGGATAAACAAGATGCATAATAGAAATATATAGACAATAAGGAAATACTGGAAGGAAATACAATAATGAATAATATGCTAATGAAATAATAATACTAATGACTAAGTGTGTGAGTACTAGCTTAACATGTGATCGGCTTGGGCAAGATGCAATGCGGCCTGGCTAATCATACGTGTGGTGCATGATCAACACTATTCGCTTACCAGTACTTTATTCAATAGGGATTTGATCACATATCTATACTAATACTCCCCACCCCCAACTGGTATAATAGATCCAACCACGGTATGCTATGGCACTAGATTCCCCAAGAAGAGAGCGACTCCTCCCGAAAATCGGTGTCTGTACATGTACAAGATAACCAATGAAACAATACTTGCACCATATACACCATATACCAAGGAATAACATCTCATGACGAGATCCGGATATACCAATCCGTGTAACCATAGTGTCGAGAGAAACATGTAAATCTATACTAGATACAACGAACATAGAGGATATCATAAATGAGAAACTATCAGAGAATGTACTCGCCTGAAATCCAATGAACAGTCTCACAGATGTCTGACTCGGTACCTCGAAGACCTAGATATGGAATACCACATTAATACAAGGTCCCGAAAAGAGAACAAGTCAAACTAGTCAACTTCTAAGTCAATAAATAAATTCTAAGTCAAAAGTCAACTATGGTCAACTCTAAAGTCAAACATGGTCAAACCAAGGTCAACCTCATAAGACCTCTATATAAAATAATATGGAAATAAAATACAACAATTTAGGAATAAAAATTAGATCCCAAATCATACTCACACAAAGTATACTACTAATACAAATAATATATACCCTAAAATAATATATATACAAACCAATATGTATACAAATAACATAATATATTATTACAAATATTATACAAAACACATATATATACACATATATATATATACAATAATAATATATAAAATATAATTTAAAACTGTCAAAGCGTCACTGAAAACAGTGAACAAAACAAGATAAAATAAAAACAGGTTTAATAGTGACAGTCTTGACTATCACTGAAAATTCGTCGCAGAAACTCCATATACAAAACCGCTGCTGTCACAGTTTGCTGACAGTTTCAAACTGTCACAAAAAAAACTTCACTGAAAGGTTGCCGCTCAAAACTGCCGCAGCATTAATGACTGATCTGTCATTAATGCTGACCACTGTACAGCGGCTGCTGTTCAGACCAAATAATGATATTTCACTGTCATAGAAACCACTGTCACCAAAACAAATAAAAATATAAAAATATATATATATATATATAAATATATATATGCAATAATAATCATAATACATATATATAAATAAATAATTATATACTTATATATATATGCACATATAAACTTATAATTAAATACTAATAGTTACAACACATGCACATATTAATGTTCATATTTTACATGGCTAGAAGCACACCTAAAATATATACATTAATATACAAATAATTACATAATAATTATAAATAATATAATTACACAATTAAACACATAAATATATTTTATAAAACATTTATGTATAATTTATACTATTAACATAAGTACATATATAATTACATGCAAGAAAGCTACATATTATATTTGTACATCATATTAGCACAAACAAAAATATATAGATCTATGCTACAATAATTACTATAATAAATACACAAAATAAATACATAATATCTATATATATTTACTAATTATAATTGAAGAATTTAAACCATACATAATTAGATCTATTCAAAAATCCACACAATTGGAGAGTATCACACCGTATCCCACTAGATCTAGGATACACATGTGACACGAGTCCAACACACAACCAATTGCACCCCGTAGGATAGAAACAAATCACAAATAATATTTGTGAATAAATCAAAGTGTCAAAAGTAGATCTATGTGTCCGTGTCAAAATACGACATGTTCAAAGCCCCGTGTCGGAGGAAAAACCTCCAAAATGAAACGTATCACCAAATAGTTGGGATACGAACCACATGTACCAAATTATGGATACGACACTAGCCCCAAACACATAAGCTCATGTCCAATTGATCTATAGGATCAATTGATACACACAACAAAATATAAATTATACCTATTGGGAGATGAATTCCCATGGGTCTCCTATGAACACAAAACAAAGTCTTATGGGTAGTACATACATATAGGTTGATTTTACATGATTAAATCTCAGATTTAGAAGCTATTTTAATGAAAAAAAGTAAATTATACCTATTGGGAGATGAATTCCCAATGAAACCTCCAATTGAGATGAACTTGCTTCCAAGTTGTAGATCCTTGCTCCTCTTTGTAGATCCTTGCTTCCTCCTTCTAGATCCTTCCTTCTCAACTTTCTAATGGTGAATTAGGAAGAATTTGGGGTGAATTTGGTGGGGAATTGGAATGGGAATGGAGGGAATTTGGGAGTGGGAAATTCTAGATCTAAATTTGGAATGAGAATGAGAGGAGAGAGAAATTCCCCCCTCCTAATATAGGCCGGCCATGCCCCCTTCCCCAAGAAATTATAAAATGTTCAATGTACCCCTTGGGGCCTCTCATGAAGAAATAATTAAGGAAGGAAGCTTCTAGTCTAGTCACTTAATTAATTTAATCTATCTCCTTAACTATGGGCTTTCTAAATGGGTCCAAACTATTTAATTCATGTTGGTCCATGGGTCCAAACTAAATTAGTTGGGTCCACTAAAATAAGTCCAATATAATTAAATAACATCCAACAATAATTAAATAATACAACAAAAATTATTTACCATGCACAATATTTATTTAAATAGGAAATTACTAAAATACCCTTTTTTCTAAAATGTGATAGTGACAAGTCTACCCTCCTTAAAATAATTTCGTCCTCAAAATTTAAAGATGAAAACTACCCCCAGAAAAATCACAGAACAGAACTAAAGAATCACAATTAACTAATGAACAGAACATAACTAGAAAATAACATACCTCAAGGTACAAACAAATATGGATAACGCTCTCGCATGTCATCATCTCTCTCCCAGGTAGACTCCCCCGGAGAGTGATGCCTCCATGCGACGCGTACCAAAGGAATAGTCTGGTTTCTCAGCACCTTCTCTCTCCGATCCAGAATCTCAACTGGCTGCTCTGGATAGCTAAGAGTAGGGCCCACCTCTATCTCTGAGTGATCCAATACATGACTAGGATCTGCCACGTATCATCTCAACTGTGACACATGAAACACGTTGTGCACTCCCTCCAATGCAGGTGGCAAGTCTAGTCTATAAGCAACTGCACCGACCCTCTCTAGAATAGTGAAAGGTCCGATGAATCGCGGACTAAGCTTTCCGCCTCCACCGAAGCGAATCGTGCCTCGTGTCGGAGAAATCCTCAGAAACACCAAACCACCCACCTAGAACAAAACACCATCTTAAGAACTTAATCTATAACAAACAAGAACAAGCACAAACAAAATCTAAACTATACCTCAAACTCCAAAGGTCTCCGATGGCTATCGGCCCAATGCCGCTGTCTGTCCTGCGCCACTCGAAGTCTGTCTCTGATCAACTGAACCTTCCCCGCTGCATCCACAACCATTTCTGGCCCAAGCAAAACTCTCTCTCCAACATCGTCCCAAGACAAAGAAGTACGACACCTCCGACCATATAGAGCTTCAAAAGGTGACATCTCTATACTGGCCTGGTAACTGTTGTTGTAAGCAAACTCTACCAAATGGAGATGGTCTTCCCAAGAACCCCCGAAATCTAGTACACAAGTGCGCAATATATCCTCGAGTGTCGGGATAGTCCTCTCTGACTGCCCATCTGTCTGGGGATGATATGCAGTACTGAACTTGAGCTGAGTGCCCAAACTCTCCTGCAAACTTGTCACGACCCGCACCCGGTTTAGGGGCACGAGAGCGTGGGTACGTCCAGCCTACGCCGCAGCATCGGCGGTAGAACGCTGTCTAGGTCAAGTGCTATCTAAACAATCTCACGCTAGTATCCAACTCCTTAAGGAGTCGTGGATATCATAAAATAAATCTAGAAATACTCAATCACAACTACAGCACGATAGAAAATGAAGAAATAAAAGAATACAGCACAAGTCTAATGATAACATAACATACCTGCAATCCTTAACTTCCAATCCCCAAGAGTCAGAACCCAGTCTACTAATGTCACAGTCTGGAAAAATATTTTCCAGTCAGGAAGGAGCAAAGTACATCTCTAACTAGCAGTTCTATATAAATGACATAAACTATGTAGCAGTTCTAGATGGAAACATACCAGATGCATGTGTAAGTACGAGAATGTACAATGAGAGAAGTACTGGAAATACTGTAAGTAAATGCAGGAACAGAAACAATATGTCCATGAGCAAGAATTCTATGACTAAGTGTGTGAGTACTAGCTTTAACATGTGATCGGCTTGGGAACTTGATCAGGCTGGTTACATGTGATTAGCTATGATTCATGGAAGGTCAGGCTAACCGTTGGTTAGCTATGATGCAGGGAGAGGTCAGGCTAATCACACGTAACAGCTATGAGGCATGGAGATGGTCAGGCCGCACCCGACGTGAGATGTGGGGTGAGCTATGATGCATGGATAGTTGGGTATGATCACATATCTACACTAAAATACTCCCCAAACCCCCCGACTGGTATAGTAGATCTAATCATGGTACGCTATGGCACAGGATTCCCTAGGAAGGTAGCAAATCTCCCCGGGAATCAGTGTCTGTACATGCACAAGATAACAAGGGAAACAAGACTTGTACAAGCTACACCATGAATAAGGAATAACATCTCATGACGAGATCCGTGTATACCAATCCGTGTAACCAATGTGTCGAGAACATGGATATTTACACTAGATACAGTGAACATAGGAGATATCATAAATTAGAAACTAATCAGAGAATGTACTTGCCTTGGGTCCTTAGCTGGTAAAACCAATGTCCTGTCCCAGAGTATCGTCTGGAGGAACCAACAGTCCTAAAAATATATAATAAACAATACAATATTTGTATCAGAAGCTATACTAAACACACACAAATACCTAACTCAGGGCTAAGCCTGGCATGGAACTCAGTCAACTAGGGTCATCTAGTTAGACAGACACATTATACCTATTTAACTAACATTAACACCTACAATACTACTTGCACCAAAATAAATACATATACAATATATATATACCATTTAATTCATGCATAATATATATATAGGTTGAACAATATATTTACCATATATATTAATTTTATATCTATAAAATATGTTAAGTAGGTTTACAACTACATAAATATACATATACCAATTACTTATACTAGAATACGTAGTTATGTATATACCAATATAATTATATACATATAATAAAAATATACATAGATACCAAATCAATTACATATACTAATTTCGAAAATATAATCTACATACATATATATATTTACCAAAATATGTATTAAATTAATATGTATATTACCCATATACTTTTATACCAAATTACCTACCTATATATATGTTGATACATATACTAAAAATACACATTTTATTAAACATATACTCTTGCCAAATATATATATATATATATATTTTTATACCAAAAATAAGAATTATACTATATAAAATTTTAGAATTTACGTAATAGCCAATATATTTATATGTCTATAGTAAAATTGGTCACCAGCCCCAAATAACAATTTTTGAACTAAGTTTTATTATTGAAATTAATTCTTAAATATAATATAACCCAAAATTATTATTTTTGTTTACACAACCAAAATCCTTATATTTTACTAAACTAAATAAAAAACTAAAGTATTTAATCTTATTAAACTAATTATATATTACCAAACTAAATATATAAATTTACTAAACTAATTACATTAATGAATAACTACTGATTAATAGTTAATTACTGATTATTAATAATTTACTAAACTAAACTAATATAAATTAATTAAATGATTAATTAATTAACTAATTATAACTAATTTACTGATTAAATAATTCACTGATTAAAATAATTTATCTAAACTAATCGAATTAATTAATTAACTACTAATTATATATTAACTACTGATTAATATATACTAATGATTATTCACAGAAGAAAAGGGGGAAAGAGAACAGAGGGCTCACATTTGGGGGATCTCCGTCGTCGGCGGGGTTCACCGGGGTCGGCCGGCAAGGCGTCGGCGGCTTCGAGGCGGGATCTGCTCGACGCGGCGTCTGTCGAACTCGGCGGCGGCGTCGATGGATCCGAGGCGACATCGGACTCGAGAGCAGCGGGTGTTCGATCTCGGCGGATCGAGATGGCCAACGGTGGTCGACGGAGGAAGAGCTCGCCGGGCAGGGCGGCGGCGGCGGTCGCCGGCTCGACGAGGGGCTCGGTTCCAGGCGGCGGTCTGTTCCAGCGGCGGCGCTCGGTTCAGCGGTGGCTTCGAGAGGCAGCGCCTGGATCGAGACGGCGGCTTCGTCTCAGCGAGGGCTCGACGACGGGGAGCTCGAGGTGGCGGCGTGGATCTTCTGCGGAGGCGACGACGGCTCCGGGCGGCGCTCGAGGAGGCGGTCGGCTCGAGGACGGTGGCGTTCGACGGATCTGGCGGCCACCGGCGGCGCTCGATCTAGGGTTAGGGCTTAGGGTCTGGGTGTCGGGGTCGTGTCCGGGCTGGACACGGCGGTCTGGTGTCTGTGGATCGTGTCCGGGGCAGGACACGATGGGTGCTGTGTACAATGGTGGATGTGGATGTGCCCGGTGTGTCGGACACGGAAAAACTGGTTGTAAACTGTAAATCTGGACACAGGAAAAGAAATGGATATGGTGGGACACCCGGGGTCGGACCCGAGGCCATCACGGCTGACACGGATGCTGGACACACGGACACGAGCACACAAAATGATGGTGGCTGTGGCTTTGAGGGAATTTGTGGAGGCTAGCCAATGAATGAAAATTAGGGTTTCTAGGGAGATGTGAAAATGAGAACTTAAATAGGGAGAAGGGTGTGGGATAAAGGGTTGCGGGTTGGCCCAATGATGAATGGCCCAGAATTAAATATAAAGGGGCTTTTCATGTGGGAAGAATGGGGCGTGAATGGGAGACGGAAAACGATAAATTAAATAGAAAAGAAATTTAAGAAAAATGTTTTTAAGAAGCTTTTGATTAGCTACTAATTAAACTCATTTTTCAAAATATTAAGAAGTATGTAATTCATTTATTTACTATCCCAATAAAAATCTATTTTATTTTATCAACTAGTCTTTTAAATAACTATTTAGTCAAAACAATAATTTTATGATTCAAGCCAATGAATATTTGAAACTAGAAATATATATTATTATTTATTTATTTTTGTAATACATCGTCATTTAGGAAAAATGATTTTTATAAAGATTTTTAATTTACCTTCTAAAATCAAGCATCGCTCAAAATCAATTAAAAATTTTCAAGGAGAAATATTTTATAAAACTTGATATTTTAAAATAAATTAAAATCTAATTATTTTGGAAATTGGAAATCGGAGGTTACAAGTCTATCCACCTTAGAAAATTTCGTCCTCGAAATTTTAGGGATGACTAGGATAGAAAAGAATTTGTTGTTCAAATGATAAATATGTCATTGAAGAAAATATTTCTAAAATATTTACCAAACAGAAGGAAACATGAAGAAAAAGAAATTATGGTTTAAGACAGGAATAACTTGAAGGAATCATGGCTCGGCTTTGAATCCCCTAGAAGGTTTAGGTTTTGGAAAGTAGGCACGATCACTGAAAAACAGATAATTGGAATAATGCACGTTACCTTTTCAAAGTAACTAGACCAAGGAAGACCCAGGATAATGAATGATATAGACATGAAAGTTATAGCTAATTCGAAAGATACGGTCGACAATTTGATTTAAGAAACTTAATACATCTTTCAGGATGTAATCAAGAGACATCTAATCGCCTTTCTTAATTTCTAGGAAAAATAGTCTTCACTACCATCTGAAAATAATCCTTCCTTTTTATCCTCGTTCATTTTACTTTTCTCAATCTTGTGATTCATCATTAACTAATATCTATATAAGTTCCAAATTCCACAAACTTTATTAGATTAGATCTTAGAATTTCCGAATCAAAATTTATTACCTGCCCAAAATCCTTATCATCAAATTCGAGTTTGTTTATCTTAACATCAACTATACCTCGATTATTTTCTTCGATTTCAAATGTTACTGTCATGGTCAAGATTTTAATTTAAATCACAACCTCAATATACCATGATCTTACCTTACGACCTTCAATTATATGATCCCATAATCCATTATATTATAATATTCTTTACCATGAGTTTCATGTCACTCCATATTTCTTTATCCGTATGTATAATGGTTCCGAATTTTGAACTATATATATTTTTTTTTTCATCCTCTGAATTTATTATCCCAATGTAAAATTTTTACTACTCAGTCCCTCAATATTTTAATTTAATTCCAGTCGTATCATAATCTCCTCAAATTTTGAGTAAATAACTGAATACAAAATTTACTATCCAATCCAAATCAATGCATATTCATAAAACTTAAAAATTTGCATCCCAAAATTTAACTTTAACACTCATCAATCATCTAACTAAATTCAATTGATGCTTATTCCAATCTAACTCCTCATCCCAAGAATTTAATTTGACACTATTCCATTTACGATTTTATTTCCTGCTTTTCTTTTTTTTCCTCAATACTCAACGATGCGATGCTTCCAGTATCTTCAATGCAACATTCATACTATATAAAATTTCTATCTTGCAATCAAATAGATAAAATGATAATCTCTCAATTTCTCAAATTTTTAATAATCAAATCAATCATATCAAGACCTCCTTAAAATTAACAAATCCTCAAATTTTTGGCTCTGTGAATTTCTTAATTCTCCCTTTAAGTAATTGTTTGTCCTCGAATTTCAATCATACCTCGATTTTCATAAAATCAATGATCCATCAACTCCGTTATAACAACCCTTAAATCCTTTATTTAATTTAATGCTCATCCACAATTTAATCCTCTTGTCTCTTTTGTCCGTCATAACCTCGTCATAAATCTTTGCTATGGTCAAACCCAATGATCATGGTTTAAGAAAACTCTACCTACAGCCATGCAATTTAAGAAAATATAGGTCATGTGTCTTGTCATGGTATTGCAGTCTCTGTATCAGGGGTACTACTAACTACATTATATTCTAACAAGAAATCATGCATGTGAACCACAGTACTAGGAAAATCAATCAATCAATCGAAAGGCGAAAGAAAAGGAACATTAGGAAAGAAAAGAAAGAACCTGCTAACATATTACTTGCGGTATCTGCTATCAACCACTTAACTCTAGCACATTCACTAACAAATTCCTATTCATGTACACTGGTACCCATATCAACTAATCATATATTAATATTCATATCTCTCATCTACCAAAATTAATTCTCAAATAATCGTCAAGGTTTAACTTCCCGATCAACTTAAAATAAAATGCATATACTTCCTCAAAATTAGATACTCCACATCGAAATAAAAATTTAATCACTTCTAAAATCTTTGTAGCCTTAACTATGTTTAGTGAATAAAATTTTAAATCCTCAATAATTTAACAACATAAAATCTCAACTCCTAAAAATTTCTGAAAATTTAAAATTCATTTCCACCTTTTATTTTATAACTCCTCAATGTACATATTAGTGCTCACGGTCTCTAATACCCAAGGTGCACTCAATACCTATATTGTCTAGAACTGTGTACTAAATTCGTACTGCCCGAATCACTTGCACTATTTCCTCCAATGATCAAAGTTATCATCAACTGTGTTTTCTTCCAAAATTTTCAATCTATCTTAACTGGTATATCATCCGATTATCATCACGCAGAGTGCTTACTGTTATTAGCGTCATTCTCGACTAATCCTCGATATAGAACTATTAGCACTCTTGGTAAGCTTCATTAATGAATCATCTCATCAAGCTCATTAGACTCCTGTTTACCTGTATCCTCTATAACACTCATGTTTCTTTACTCTCATGGGTATGTGTATGGTTCCTCATCTCGATGGTTGTATATGTATTTCCTTCGATCCTTCAAAGCCTATTAAACTCATCCGTGATACGCTTCACAACTTCCATTACAAATCCTGATATTTCTCTACTTATGACATCTCATTAAACCCTTTATACATATACATTTCTTTACCTTTAACATTTTCGATATCAATCATCAAATTGGACATCATTCTCCATAAATCCTTAACACAACTCCCGGATACTTAACTGTTTACATAGATCACTCAATTACATAATCATGATTATCCAGGACGGGTAATTGGCTCTGATACTAACTCTGAGAGTTATCACTGATACTCTATACTCTCTTTAACTCTCAGTCTCTAATGACACTACTCCTAGAATCATTGGTACAAGGTACTATGCTAAGGGCTAACTCTAGATTAAAGCCTATTGCTCACATGCCCAACTAAGAAACACTTACAAATCACTAGCAACACAGTCAATACTAATACAAGACACAAACAAAATTACAAGCCACTAATTATCATACTTAACAAGGAATCCTCAAGGAATGGAGCTCAAAGACTGAATTGAGGACAGAAGGTATCCTTACTGCTAGTAAAGAAAGAAGCGGTGGAACAAAGTCCTGGAATAACAAAAATAGATAAGTCTTGAGATGATATTTTAAGAATCAATTTAGGATACAACCTGATAATCATACACGTCTGTCTGAAATCATGACACTCAGAATCCTCGCCACGCCAGTAAGCATAGATGCGATAAACGATAGGTTTCGTAACTAAGGTATGCACTCTATAATCATGTCGTCTAGAATCTTCGCCACGCCAACCGGTATGGCTGCGAAAGACTCGAAGCTTCATAACTATAGTATGTACATCCAAGTCAGGTTCCCACGTTCTCGTCACCACAGCTAATATGGCTGCGATAAATTCTAGGTTCCATAACCAAAGTAGACGTTTTACCTTTCTCACTGTCCTCATCAATATATGTCATCAGATGATACCGTAAATTTTAGTCCGTAAAATTCATCTCAACTTGAAATCAACTCAACAACGATACCAGAAAATTAAGTTAACAACTCGTCAACAAGAATCAAACTCAACAATGATACCAAGAATTTAATTTAATAACTGCTCAACAAGAATCAAGTTCAGTAACAACAAGCGAGAGCGGACGGAAACAAGGAAAGATTTAAATTGAAAATAAGATTCTCATGGGGTCATCCCAGGAATCTCTCAAGAATTTTGTGATTGAGTATCCTCTCTCATCCTAGTATCCTATGTCCTATATTCTATAGCAGGTACGCAGCAGTACAACAATGATGTCGCACTACCACGACATCGCACAACTAGCGAAGTCTGACCTGCATGGGCCACCACTAAAAACGTGTCACGACCCGCACCCGGTTTAGGGGCACGAGAGCGTGGGTACGTCCAGCCTACGCCGCAGCATCGGCGGTAGAACGCTGTCTAGGTCAAGTGCTATCTAAACAATCTCACGCTAGTATCCAACTCCTTAAGGAGTCGTGGATATCATAAAATAAATCTAGAAATACTCAATCACAACTACAGCACGATAGGAAATGAAGAAATAAAAGAATACAGCACAAGTCTAATGATAACATAACATACCTGCAATCCTTAACTTCCAATCCCCAAGAGTCAGAACCCAGTCTACTAATGTCACAGTCTGGAAAAATATTTTCCAGTCAGGAAGGAGCAAAGTACATCTCTAACTAGCAGTTCTATATAAATGACATAAACTATGTAGCAGTTCTAGATGGAAACATACCAGATGCATGTGTAAGTACGAGAATGTACAATGAGAGAAGTACTGGAAATACTGTAAGTAAATGCAGGAACAGAAACAATATGTCCATGAGCAAGAATTCTATGACTAAGTGTGTGAGTACTAGCTTTAACATGTGATCGGCTTGGGAACTTGATCAGGCTGGTTACATGTGATTAGCTATGATTCATGGAAGGTCAGGCTAACCGTTGGTTAGCTATGATGCAGGGAGAGGTCAGGCTAATCACACGTAACAGCTATGAGGCATGGAGATGGTCAGGCCGCACCCGACGTGAGATGTGGGGTGAGCTATGATGCATGGATAGTTGGGTATGATCACATATCTACACTAAAATACTCCCCAAACCCCCCGACTGGTATAGTAGATCTAATCATGGTACGCTATGGCACAGGATTCCCTAGGAAGGTAGCAAATCTCCCCGGGAATCAGTGTCTGTACATGCACAAGATAACAAAGGAAACAAGACTTGTACAAGCTACACCATGAATAAGGAATAACATCTCATGACGAGATCCGTGTATACCAATCCGTGTAACCAATGTGTCGAGAACATGGATATTTACACTAGATACAGTGAACATAGGAGATATCATAAATTAGAAACTAATCAGAGAATGTACTTGCCTTGGGTCCTTAGCTGGTAAAACCAATGTCCTGTCCCAGAGTATCGTCTGGAGGAACCAACAGTCCTAAAAATATATAATAAACAATACAATATTTGTATCAGAAGCTATACTAAACACACACAAATACCTAACTCAGGGCTAAGCCTGGCATGGAACTCAGTCAACTAGGGTCATCTAGTTAGACAGACACATTATACCTATTTAACTAACATTAACACCTACAATACTACTTGCACCAAAATAAATACATATACAATATATATATACCATTTAATTCATGCATAATATATATATAGGTTGAACAATATATTTACCATATATATTAATTTTATATCTATAAAATATGTTAAGTAGGTTTACAACTACATAAATATACATATACCAATTACTTATACTAGAATACGTAGTTATGTATATACCAATATAATTATATACATATAATAAAAATATACATAGATACCAAATCAATTACATATACTAATTTCGAAAATATAATCTACATACATATATATATTTACCAAAATATGTATTAAATTAATATGTATATTACCCATATACTTTTATACCAAATTACCTACCTATATATATGTTGATACATATACTAAAAATACACATTTTATTAAACATATACTCTTGCCAAATATATATATATATATATATTTTTATACCAAAAATAAGAATTATACTATATAAAATTTTAGAATTTACGTAATAGCCAATATATTTATATGTCTATAGTAAAATTGGTCACCAGCCCCAAATAACAATTTTTGAACTAAGTTTTATTATTGAAATTAATTCTTAAATATAATATAACCCAAAATTATTATTTTTGTTTACACAACCAAAATCCTTATATTTTACTAAACTAAATAAAAAACTAAAGTATTTAATCTTATTAAACTAATTATATATTACCAAACTAAATATATAAATTTACTAAACTAATTACATTAATGAATAACTACTGATTAATAGTTAATTACTGATTATTAATAATTTACTAAACTAAACTAATATAAATTAATTAAATGATTAATTAATTAACTAATTATAACTAATTTACTGATTAAATAATTCACTGATTAAAATAATTTATCTAAACTAATCGAATTAATTAATTAACTACTAATTATATATTAACTACTGATTAATATATACTAATGATTATTCACAGAAGAAAAGGGGGAAAGAGAACAGAGGGCTCACATTTGGGGGATCTCCGTCGTCGGCGGGGTTCACCGGGGTCGGCCGGCAAGGCGTCGGCGGCTTCGAGGCGGGATCTGCTCGACGCGGCGTCTGTCGAACTCGGCGGCGGCGTCGATGGATCCGAGGCGACAGCGGACTCGAGAGCAGCGGGTGTTCGATCTCGGCGGATCGAGATGGCCAACGGTGGTCGACGGAGGAAGAGCTCGCCGGGCAGGGCGGCGGCGGCGGTCGCCGGCTCGACGAGGGGCTCGGTTCCAGGCGGCGGTCTGTTCCAGCGGCGGCGCTCGGTTCAGCGGTGGCTTCGAGAGGCAGCGCCTGGATCGAGACGGCGGCTTCGTCTCAGCGAGGGCTCGACGACGGGGAGCTCGAGGTGGCGGCGTGGATCTTCTGCGGAGGCGACGACGGCTCCGGGCGGCGCTCGAGGAGGCGGTCGGCTCGAGGACGGTGGCGTTCGACGGATCTGGCGGCCACCGGCGGCGCTCGATCTAGGGTTAGGGCTTAGGGTCTGGGTGTCGGGGTCGTGTCCGGGCTGGACACGGCGGTCTGGTGTCTGTGGATCGTGTCCGGGGCAGGACACGATGGGTGCTGTGTACAATGGTGGATGTGGATGTGCCCGGTGTGTCGGACACGGAAAAACTGGTTGTAAACTGTAAATCTGGACACAGGAAAAGAAATGGATATGGTGGGACACCCGGGGTCGGACCCGAGGCCATCACGGCTGACACGGATGCTGGACACACGGACACGAGCACACAAAATGATGGTGGCTGTGGCTTTGAGGGAATTTGTGGAGGCTAGCCAATGAATAAAAATTAGGGTTTCTAGGGAGATGTGAAAATGAGAACTTAAATAGGGAGAAGGGTGTGGGATAAAGGGTTGCGGGTTGGCCCAATGATGAATGGCCCAGAATTAAATATAAAGGGGCTTTTCATGTGGGAAGAATGGGGCGTGAATGGGAGACGGAAAACGATAAATTAAATAGAAAAGAAATTTAAGAAAAATGTTTTTAAGAAGCTTTTGATTAGCTACTAATTAAACTCATTTTTCAAAATATTAAGAAGTATGTAATTCATTTATTTACTATCCCAATAAAAATCTATTTTATTTTATCAACTAGTCTTTTAAATAACTATTTAGTCAAAATAATAATTTTATGATTCAAGCCAATGAATATTTGAAACTAGAAATATATATTATTATTTATTTATTTTTGTAATACATCGTCATTTAGGAAAAATGATTTTTATAAAGATTTTTAATTTACCTTCTAAAATCAAGCATCGCTCAAAATCAATTAAAAATTTTCAAGGAGAAATATTTTATAAAACTTGATATTTTAAAATAAATTAAAATCTAATTATTTTGGAAATTGGAAATCGGAGGTTACAAAACTCCTCCAGAAATGAGAAGTGAAACGACTATCTCGATCTGAGACTATGCTGATGGGAACTCCATGTATCCTAACGATATACCTCACATACATCTCTGCCAGCTTCTCCGTAGACAAATCCACCTTGAAAGGCAAAAAGTGGGCCGACTTGGTCAATCTATCAACAATGACCCAAATCGCGTCTTTCCCTCCTGGAGATCGTGGAAGTCCGGACACAAAATCCATAGTAATGTGTTCCCACTTCCACTCTGGAATAGGTAATGGCTGAAGTAAACCTCCTGGCCTCTGCCTCTCGGCTTTCACCTGCTGGCACACTAAGCATCTGGATACAAACTGTGCCACTTTTCTCTTCATGCCATACCACCACACACTCTCTCGCATATCCCGATACATCTTGTTAGCACCTGGATGTATGGAATACTGAGAGCGATGCACTTCCTGCAATACCTCCTCGCGCAACTCCCCACTAGGCACACACAATCTAACTCCATGCCTCAAAGATCCATCCTCTGCAATAGTAAAATCATCCTCCAATCCTGCTCTCACCTGAGCTCTGATACTCCTCAAAGATACATCATCATACTGTGCTGCCTTGATCCTGTCCATCAAATCTGAGTGTATCTGCAGTCCCCACATTTGTATAGCACCACCAGGAACAATCACCTCAATGCCCAAGCTCTCCAAGTCCTCCAACAAATATCGATCCTGCGTTAAGAACATAGCTACCGGATACCTGCTCAAAGCATCGGCAACTACATTGGCTTTCCCAGGATGATATTGTAAAGAGATATCAAAATCCTTCATTAGTTCCAACCACCGACGCTGCCTCATGTTCAACTCCTTCTGTGTGAAAACGTACTTCAAGCTTTTGTGGTATATGAAGATCTCCACACGCTCTCCGTACAAATAATGTTTACACAACTTCAGGGCGAATATGATAGCTGCCAACTCCAAATCATGGGTAGGATAGTTCTTTTCATGAGGACGCAATTGCCTGGATGCATAGGTAATCACTTTCCTATGCTGCTGAAGAACACAACCTAATCCCTTCCCCGATGCATCACTATAAATAGTGAAACCTCCGGACCCTGATGGCAACGTCAAAATAGGAGCAGACGTCAACCTCTTCTTCAACTCTTCAAAAGCAACCTGGCAATCCTCCGTCTAAACAAACTCCACATCCTTCCTTGTGAGTCTGGTCATCGGCTCGGCAATCCTCGAAAAATCTTGCACAAACTTCCTTTAGTAGCCAGCCAATCCTAAGAAACTCCTGATCTCTGCTACCGAACTCGGAGTCTTCTAAGATTCCACTGCTGAAATCTTCTTCGGATCCACTGAAATACCATCACCAGTCACAACATGCCCCAAGAATTCTATCTTGTCCAAGAAAAACTCACATTTGGACAACTTCCCATACAACTTCTCCTTCCTCAGCACATCCAACATAATCCTCAAATGCTCCTCATGCTCCTCCGGTGTCCTCGAGTATATGAGTATGTCGTCGATGAACACCACCACGAACTTGTCAAGGTACTGGTGGAACACCTTGTTCATCAAGTTCATAAATACCGCCGGTGCATTAGTCAAACCAAACGGCATCACCATAAACTCGTACTGACCATACCGAGTTCTAAAAGCAGTCTTCGGTATGTCCTCCGGCTTCACCTTCACCTGATGGTAGCCTGATCTCAAATCTATCTTAGAAAACACTTTCGCACCACTCAACTGATCAAACAGATCATCAATCCGTGGCAAAGGATACTTATTCTTAATAGTGAGATTATTCAAAGCCCTGTAATCAATGCACATGCGCACCGATCCATCCTTCTTCGGTACAAACAATACCGGGGCTCTCCATGGTGAAGAACTCGATCTGATAAACCCCTTATCCTGCAATTCGTCCACCTGCTTCTTCAACTCGACCAGCTCGCTGTTGTTTACTCTATAGACATACTGCAAAATTGGTTCTGCACCTGGCACCAAGTCTATAGAAAATTCAATATCTCGATCTGGTGGCAATCCTGGCAATTTCTCAGGAAACACATCCAATAATTCTGCTATCAATGGATGCGGCAACTCCTTGTCTTCTACCATAGCTCCACAAATAATGCTTTCTCCCTGCTCTGCAGTTCCTCTAGCAAACTCGAACTCTGGCTCTCCTGGCGGACCAAACAAAACTCTACCTCCTCTACAATCTATGCTAGCACGGTGCCTACTCAACCAATCTATCCCGAGTACAATGTCGTAGCTCGAAAGTGGCATTACAAGTAGACACGCACTCAACTCCCGGCCTCCCAGAGTAACTCTCCGATCCTTACAAATATCATTAACCAGGATAATGCCTCCCCCGGTCATGATCTTGCAAGTCCTAAGCAAAGACTCAGCTACCAAACCATGCTTCAGAGCAAAAGAAACAAATACAAAACTATGGGAAGCACCACTATCAAACAAAGCTAAAGCTGGAATGGAATCAAGAAGAATAGAACCTGCAATGACATCTCCGGTGGGTTCCTCCTCTTCGACGGTCATAGCAAACGCTCGTCCCTGTCGAGCACCTCCCTGCTGTTGATGCTGGATAAAACGCTGCTGCTGTGTCGGAAGCGGTCCCCTCGGTTGTGCTGCAGGTGGTCCCGTCTGTGTCCTCAGAGCTGGAGCTGTTCCTTGAACTGTACGAGAATACTCCCTCGGTTGATGCCCTTCAGTACCACAATACAAACAAACTCCTAGCCTCCTCCTGCAAACTTCCCAGATGTGGCCGGGCATCTTGCAAAAGTTGCATGGAGCTTGTTGTAACTATTTCTGCTGCTGAGGTGCCTGGTGAAAAGGCGCTCTAGCTAGAGTCTGGTTCTGTTGTGGCTGCTGGAAAGGTCTGGACTGGAAATGAGGACGTTTGGCAAATACTGCACTGCCGTTGGCCCCCAGAAAAGAATCACGGTCTCTCTTGGTCTTCAAACCCAGATCCCGCTCAACCTTGAGTGCCTCCGCAAGTATCTCCGAGTATGTCTCATAAAAAGACGGAATGAGGATCAATATGGCACATGATGTAAGACATCAAAGAAAGAACAGTTTAAGGGATCAAGTATCAATGTCAAAGGAGAATAGTTGAATCAAAAGAATTTTTCTAGATGTGATTGAGTGTCTCAGCCTATATCCTATATCCTATTGCAGGCTCGCAGTAGTACAACTAAGTTGTCGCACTACCACGATATCACATACTTGTGAAGCTAGACCTGCATGGGCCACCACCAAAAATGTGTCACGACCCGCACCCGGGGTAAGGGTACTAGTCGAAAATAACGCCCAGCCTACGCCACAGAATCGGCGGTAGAACGCTGTCTAGATAATCTATCTAATATAATGAACCACCAATAATGATAGAATACTTAATCACAAAACTAAGATAGAATGACCACGAATCAGATAAGAATAGAATAGTCACCATACAACTCATGAGTCTAAAATAATACATCAATGAGTCTGAAGAGCAATAAAATAAGCTGGAGACAAATCTAGTACAAAAGAATACTACAAAGCTATAACTCCAGGGTCAACTGTCTCAGTTGGGATAAGTCTCTCTTGAGCCAGGGTCTCCGAATCTAAACCCACAACATCCTGGGGTCCATAATAGGTAGGATACTCCTCAGTGTCATCTGGAAAAATATATTCAGTCAGGAAAGGAGCAGAGTACAACCCTAACAGCAGTTCTTAATTAATGATAAAAACTATGTAACAGTAAATAGTTGTGGATAAACAAGATGCACAATAGAAATATATAGACATTAAGGAAATACTGGAAGAAAATACAATAATGAGCAATATGCTAATGAAACAATAATACTAATGACTAAATGTGTGAGTACTAGCTTAACATGTGATCGGCTTAGGCAAGATGCAATGCGGCCTGGCTAATCATACGTGTGGTGCATGATCAACACTATTCACTTACCAGTACTTTATTCAATAGGGATTTGATCACATATCTATACTGTCACGACCCGCACCCGGAATTTGGGCATGAGTCGTGGGTACGTCCAGCCTACGCCGCAGCATCGGCGGTAGAACGCTGTCTAGGTCACAAACATAGTATATCCTGTCAATAGTCTCAACTCCGTACGGAGGACAATGATAAATAATCACAGTTCTATAATATACTCAATCACAACTATAAACATAATGGCACGATGAGAATTGAAAAGAGTTCTATTAAAACCAACCACAAGAAGTTTAACTCAAATCCCGGTCTAAAATGACCTCACAAAGTCGCAAATAAAATAAATACATCACAGTCTCAGTCTCAGTCTAGAATAATAATGCAGAAAATAATCTAAGCATGGGCAGGCAAGTTCTCCTCTAGGATAGGCACCTCCTCTGGGATTTCTGGGGTGAAATCCTCCTCTATTCCTGGACTGTAATGAGTAGGGCAAAAGTCCTCCAGGTTCTCTGAAAATGTTGTTATCCAGTCAGGATTGGAGCGAAGCACAAGCACTAACAGCAGTTTCATTAAATTGACAAAATCTATAAACAGTGTAAGAGATACAAGATGGAAATAAAAGCTGAACATGTGAAGTACTGGAGAAATGAAATAGACAATAAAGCATCTAGCAATGAGCAATAAATAGTGAATGCTAGAACAGGTAAATCTGAATAAAGATAAAACATCTAGTTAAGTGTTTGAAATATTAGTTTATTATGTGATCGGCTTGGGACTAGATCAGGCTGGTTATATATGATTAGCTATGATTCTTGAAGGTCAGGCTAACCATATGGTTAGCTATGATGCATGATAATGGTCAGGCTAACCATATATAACAGCTATGAGGCATGATGATGGTCAGGCCGCACCCGACGTGAGATGTGGGGTGAGCTATGATGCATGGTAAGTGTGGATATGATCACATAATCTACTAATAGTCCCCCATCCCCCAGCTAGCACGATGGATTCCAATCACGACTCCTCATGATGGGGATCTAGGGTGCTAACCTGTGTATCCATAGTGTCGGAATCAAGTATGAAATACACTACAATTTATAGAAGTAATCAACAATGAAAACTGTCAGAGAATGTACTCGCCTGTGGTCCTGAGCAGAATGTGAGGATCGAGGTCCAAAATGGAATCACAATAACCTATTTATGGAAATTCAATGTTAATTAATGAATTAAAAGAATAACATGCTTAACAATTTAAAAACGAGGTTTCTAGGTCATGTCTAAGGTTTACTGGTCAATACTAGGTCCAACTAAGTCAACTCTAGGCTTTTTGGTCAAAACTAGTCAATACCTTGCTTCTAGGTTCATACTAGCTATTGTTAACTAATACTAGTTAATACACTATATTATATGTTCTATACTTACTAATATTGGATTATTTTTAGTAATACTACTAATACTAGCTAAAATTCATTATACTAGGTATTATCATTATATATATAACTCATATAGTGGTATATTGGTATCTTGCTGACTAGTTACTATTTCTTATACTATATGCTATCAGTATGTAATTAACTTACATATATATATACTGAGTATATACCTTAGCTGACACCAAGGTTCAACCCAATATCCCAAACCACCTTACCTTACTGATACTCTAAACTCCACACTGATACATTGTTCTAACTGAGACACTATACTTCACCCTAAATTCACACACACTGCAAATCACTCACACACACTACAATCAGACACTAATACACTATGACACACTAATACACTGAAACTCATATTTTGTTCACTGATACACAGGTACTTACATAGCTATCTAATACACTGAAATCTCATCCACATACAGTTTTCAGACACAGGTACTCCATAGTATCTGGTTAATTCCCCAAACACCACACACAGGTTCAGGATACTGCTACCTACAGATTCTGCACTGAATTTCAAATTCCTATCTACTGATACCTATTAACACATCTACACAGCATACACAGTTTCCTCACAGTGGCACTCTATATGCAACACAGGGACAAATGTTCATGAAAGTATCACTGCTCTCTCTTTCCCTTCTTCTCAGAATTCACACAGCCATACACACACTAAACCCTCACATATAATAATACCCTAAACTGACACTAATCATAGTATCAGTTAAGGAGAACTGATACACACAACACCTACACTACCACACACATAAACATATGCACAGACACACTTATCAAAATCCTCATCAAACCTGGGAATTATCTCTCCCTCACACCTATACACAGTCACATATAAACAATGTTGCCACAGTACACAAACTGAAACAAGACACACAGGCTTATACATTGACACAAGGACACACACATACATATTTGCTTTCTCATGCACAGCCCCCCCCCATTGAATCCTCTATACTGATACTAACTGCCACATGAACACACACATGTATTTCTCCCCCAAGTCTCTGATCCCCTAATCCTACACACTAGACACACTAAACACAGAATGCACTTCACCAATACAGCACACACACATACTGAATATACCCACACTGATGTTCCCCTTCCTGCAATACTGAACTATCCTAATTACCTACACAGTATCATTGAACCTGGAACAATTAGCTACACATCTATCCATTGGCTCATTCACTCCCCTATACATTAATACATAACCACACAGTCCCTCTGTTGAACTAGGGGCAACTCTACACACAGGCATTACTGATAACACACAAACTCTCAGGCCACACTGACCCAAGACACAAATACACAGCAAAACACACAAACTGAATTTACCCCCAATGCACACACACATATACAACTCATATTGACTGATACATAACACAGCCACAACTCGAGCACCCTCAATTTGATATTACTATCTACTGCTCCTCCCCCATCCTTTGTGCACACAATACATATGGGGACAAGAGCACAGCAGGGATCAACCAACTTGCTATGATCCCTTGTCTACCCATTTGCACTGCACAGGCACTGTCACCCATAACAAACTGAAACTCACAACCCTTGTTTACTGATACACAGGAATACACCCTGGTTTCACAGTTTCCAAATCACAGTGCTCAGACACCCATCTCCCAAAACCCGATTGCACAGTTCACTTCTCCATCGATGCACACAGCACACAACCCCGAACACTGCCCAGAATTCCCAATTCACATACCCGACTGCACCCTGTTCTAAACACCCACACAACCACAACCTAGATACATATATACAACACATCTAATCCATATACATATGCATAAATATATATAGACATCATACATCATTCATTAAATTAGATATTTTAGGGTAAAATAGATAGGTATTCACCCTGGGAAGCATTTAATCAAACACAAGATGTGCAAAACGAAAACCACACCAAGAATTCCTGAAAACCCAAAACAAAACCCTAAAACAATATCTAACCTACCCATAGGAGGGTGAAATCAGTCTACCTACCCAAAATCTAGGGTTAGGGTTCTTAATAATTGGGGAAAACCCCATGTGGGTCACCAAAACCTAATCCAAAGCCCTAGAATCGAATTACACACAGATTTGGGGGTTCCTAATGGCCATTATCGTCTGTACACAGAATTTAAATGAGTAGAACTAGGGTTTTACCTGCAGGGAAGGTTTCTTCAATGAAGTTCTTCTTTTCCAAGGCTTCCTGACCCTCGTTCCTTGCTTTGGAGAAGGAGAAAATGGAACCCTAGGTTTAATCTCGAAAATGGGGTGGGGAATAGGTTTCTCTTGTGGAGGCTAGGGTTTCCTTTCTCTCTACGTGAAGAATAGCCTAGAAAGAGGCTTCCTTTTATATATATAGGCCCAGTTAGGGTTTCTAGTGTATGGCCTAGGTTTAACCCCTAGGTTAGGTCATGTAGAACCTAATTAGCTAAGGTTTAGGTCTGCTAGAGTTTAAGGTCCACCCTAAATTTTAAAATTCTAGGGTTTTGCTAGAATAGGATTTACACATTAGGGTTTGGTCATTAGGGTTTGCCCTAAAGCATTCTAGGGTTGACCTAAAATCAAATATCCCTAATAATAATATAATAGTTATAAAACTCAGCAAATAATTTAATACATAATTATTTAAATTGTTAAATTACAGAAATGCCCTTATATGGAAAAGTGGTAGTGACAAGTCTACCCTCCTAAAAGAAATTTCGTCCTCGAAATTGGACTGAACTACAATCAAGAATGAAATCAGAAAAGGAATCTTTACCTCAAGTCTGGAAGAGATACGGGTATTGCTCGCGCATTTCGTCCTCTCTCTCCCAGGTCGATTCCCCTGGAGAGTGATGTCTCCATGCTACGCGAACCAAAGGGATGGTTTGGTTCCGCAACACCTTCTCTCTGCGGTCCAAGATCTCTACGGGCTGCTCAGGGTAGCTGAGCGTCGGACCAACCTCAATCTCCGAGTGATCAAGTACGTGACTAGGGTCGGCCACGTACCGTCTCAGCTGCGACACATGGAACACATTATGCACTCCCTCCAATGCAGGCGGCAAGTCCAGTCTATACGCCACTGCGCCTACCCTCGCCAGAATATCGAAGGGTCCGATGTAGCGTGGGCTAAGCTTCCCGCCTCTGCCAAAACGAATCGTTCCACGCGTCGGAGAAATCCGTAGGAATACTAGATCGCCAACCTGAAACTCAAGGGGTCTACGGTGGCTGTCGGCCCAATGCCGCTGTCTGTCCTGCGCCACTCGCAGTCTGTCTCTGATGAGTTTCACCTTTTCTGCTGCATCCACGACCATTTCTGGTCCTAGCAAGGCTCTCTCTCCAACGTCGTCCCACGATAGCGGTGTACGACACCTCCGTCCATAAAGAGCCTCAAATGGTGACATCTCGATGCTGGCCTGGTAGCTGTTGTTGTAAGCGAACTCTACCAGGTGCAGATGATCCTCCCAAGAACCTCCGAGATCTAGAACACAAGTGCGTAGCATATCCTCGAGAGTCTGAATAGTCCTTTCAGACTGCCCATCTGTCTGGGGGTGATATGCGGTACTGAACTTGAGCTGGGTGCCCAAGCTAGCCTGCAGACTCCTCCAGAAGTGGGAAGTGAAACGACTATCCCGATCTGAGACGATGCTCACAGGAACTCCATGAAGCCTAACAATCTGTCGCACGTACATCTCTGCTAGCTTCTCTGTCGACGTGCCCACCTTGAAAGGTAAGAAGTGGGATGATTTGGTCAACCTGTCCACGATGACCCAAATCGCGTCTTTCCCTCCTGGAGAACGTGGAAGCCCTGAAACGAAATCCATGGTCACGTGCTCCCACTTCCATTCTGGAATCGGTAAAGGTTGAAGCAAACCTCCTGGCCTCTGCCGGTCTGCCTTTACCTGCTGGCACACTAGACACCGGGATACGAAGCGTGCTACCTCGCGCTTCATTCCATACCACCATACGTGCTCCCTCGAGTCTCGATACATCTTGTTGGCACCGGGATGCATCGAGTACTGAGAGCGGTGTGCCTCCTGCAAAACCTCCTCGCGCAGCTCCCCGCTAGGCACACATATCCTCGTGCCGTGCCGTAGAGAACCGTCCTCTGCGATAGTGAAGTCGTCTGACAATCCCATCTGAACTTGGGCTCTGATACTACTCAGAGTCTCATCATCGTACTGCGTAGCTCTGATCCTGTCCATCAGTTCGGACTGTATCTGCAATCCCCACATCTGAATCTCAGCACCGGGAACTAACACCTCAATCTCCAAGCTCTCTAAATCAGCCAACAAATGCCTGTCTGTTGTCAAGTACATAGCCATCGGATACCTGCTCAAGGCATCGGCGACTACGTTAGCCTTCCCTGGATGGTACTGCAATGAGATGTCAAAGTCTTTCATCAACTCTAACCACCTCCTCTGCCTCATGTTCAGCTCCTTCTGTGTGAATACGTACTTCAAACTCTTGTGGTCTGTGAAGATCTCCACACGCTCTCCGTACAGGTAATGTTTCCACAGTTTTAGAGCAAAGATAACTGCTGCCAACTCTAAATCGTGGGTGGGATAATTCTTTTCATGAGGGCGTAACTGCCTGGAAGCATAGGCAATTACCTTCCCGTGCTGCTGAAGAACACATCCCAGACCCTTCCCTGAAGCATCACTGTAGATGGTGAAACTGCCTGACCCTAATGGCAACGTCAAAATTGGGGCTGTCGTCAACCTCTTCTTCAGCTCATCAAATGCAGCCTGGCACTCCTCCGTCCACACAAAATCCACATCCTTCCTAGTCAGTCTGGTCATTGGCGCTGCAATCTTGGAGAAGTCTTGTACAAACCTCCTGTAATATCCTGCAAGCCCGAGGAAACTCCTGATCTCAGCTACCGAACTGGGGGTAGCCCATGACTCCACTGCCTCGATCTTCTTTGGGTTTACCGAGATTCCGTCACCCGATACCACATGCCCAAGAAATTCGACCTTGTCAAGGAAGAATTCATACTTAGAGAGTTTCCCGTATAGCTTCTCCCTCCTGAGAGTCTCTAAGACCAATCTCAGGTGCTCTTCGTGCTCCTCCGGTGTCTTAGAGTACACAAGAATATCGTCGATGAACACCACTACGAACTTATCAAGGTACTGGTGGAACACCTTGTTCATCAAGTTCATGAATACTGTCGGCGCATTGGTTAAACCAAATGGCATCACCATGAACTCAAACTGGCCGTATCTGGTCCGAAAAGCTATCTTTGGCGTGTCTTCTTTCTTCACCTTCACCTGGTGATAGCCTGACCTCAAATCAATCTTCGAAAACACCCTCGCCCCGCTCAACTGGTCGAAAAGATCATCTATCCTCGGCAGCGGGTACTTGTTCTTGATAGTGATATTGTTCAAAGCTCTATAATCAATGCACATACGCACCGTGCCGTCCTTCTTCGGTACGAACAATACCGGAGCTCCCCATGGTGATGAACTGGATTTGATGAAGCCTTTGTCCAGCAGCTCCTCAACTTGCTTCTTCAGTTCTGCCAGCTCGCTGTTGTTGACTCTATAGACATGTTGTGAAATGGGCTCCGCTCCTGGAACCAAGTCTATAGAGAATTCAACATCTCTGTCTGGCGGCAAGCCTGGCAACTCTTCTGGAAATACATCCAGGAACTCCGCTATTAGAGGATGTGGCAACTCCTCTTCTTCCGTCCTGGCTCCGCAAAATGTGCTCCCTCTCTGTTCCGCTGTTCCTCTGATGACCTCGAACTCCGGCTCTCCTGGTGGTCTAAACAATACTCTGCCTCTATAACAATCTATAGTAGCATGATGCCTACTCAACCAGTCCATTCCGAGTACAATATCGTACCCCGGAAGTGGTATGACAAGTAAGCTCACGCTCAACTCTCGGCCTCCCACTGTCACTCTCCGGTCCTTGCAGTGATCACGGACTAGGATAATACCTCCACCAGTCATGATCTTGCAAGTCCTAGCTAATGGTTCTGTGTCTAAATGATGACGAAGTACATATGATACGGACACAAAGCTATGGGAAGCGCCAGAATCAAATAAGGTAAATGCGGGAATACAATCGAGAAGAACCGAACCTGTGATCAAGTCTCCTGCTGGCTCGATCTCCTCGACTGCCATGGCGTATGCTCGCCCCTGGGGTGCACCTCTCTGCTGCTGATGCTGGGCAAACCTCTGATTTTGCGGTGGAAGTGGTCCCCTCTGCTGTTGGCCTTCTGGTGCTGCAGGTACCCTGCCTGGTCCTCTCTGGGCGGCTGCTCCACCCTGACCTGGACGAATGGTAGGGCAATCCTTCAGCTGATGTGTCGTCGATCCGCAGTACAAACATGAGCCTAACCTCTTCCTGCAGTTCTCTCTGGTATGTCCTGTCTTCCCGCAGTACGCACACTGAATGGCGGGCTGAGTCTGCCTCTGCTGCTGTTGCTGAACCTGCCCTCGGGCTGGTGCCTGGTGCTGCTGGTGCTGCTGCTGGAAGGGCCTCTGCTGCTGCTGAAAGTGTGGACGCTTGCCTGGTCCCGCACTACTGTTTGCTCCTCCGGAACCATCGCGTCCCCTCTTGGGCCTGAGGTCCAAGTCGTCCTCGGCTACCTGAGCATCCATCAATATGTTCTCGAAAGTAGCAGTGCGACGTCCCGACGTGCGAGACTTGATCTCCCTTGTCAGCCCCTTTCTGAACTTCCGGGCCCTGTCCCCCGGATCTCTAATCATTGACGGCGCGAAGCGGCTCAGACGGCTAAACTCCGCGGCATACTCATCGACGGACGAACCCCCTTGGACTAAGTCATGGAACTGACTCTCCAAGGCTCCTAGGGCAACGTCAGGAAAGAATTTCTCCTTGAAGAGCTCCCTGAATTCCTCCCAAGTGAGTCCCCTGCGCATGAGTCTCGGCTCCGTGCGAAACCACGTCAGGGCAATGTCAAACATCTGGCTGCCAGCGGCCTCGATCTTGAGCGCCTCTGGAAGCTGCGCCAAACGCAAGTTCCTCTCGATGTCCTCTAGCCAATCATCGGCGTAGAGTATCCCTTCTGTCCCCTTGAACTCCCGAGGCATCATCCTCTTGAAGTCCACAATGGTGCCCGGCCTCGGTTGTTGCTGACCAGGTTGTTGCTGCTGCTGAGCGACTCTCTCCACAGCCTGGAGAGCCACTTGGTGAGCATTCTCCATGTTCACCCTCATCATCTCTGTCTGGGCCTGATGTGCCTCAGCCTGCACTCTCTGGGCCTCTGCCGACGTCCTCTGGGCGTCAACCATGCCCTGAATCAAAGCGAACATCTGTGCCCCATCGACGGGCACACCTCCTGGATGCTGAGCTGGTGGTGGTGGTAGCTCCGTCGTAGCTGCGGGGACCCTCTGAACAGGTGGTGGAGGACCCCCGAATGCTGCAGACACTCCCACTTGTCTTGGAGATGTAGGAGGTGCTGCTGATGTCTGTCCGGCAGCGCGAGAGGTGGCAGACCTCTCCGTATCTGCTGCTCCTAGTCTCTGGGATCTCCTTGGCGGCATCCTGAAGACAGATCGAAAGATTCAATTAAGGCAATAGATACGATATCATCAAGGAAGGACAGTAAAAATTTCTAAAGGAATTAATCATTAAGAATAGTATCATAAGAATCAGAATTCCCTAATTGTGATTGAGCATAATCCTTGGCCTAATTCCTATTACTACAATATCGCTCTAAGGTGAATCTAAGACTACTGGCTGGAGACTAGACCTGCATGGGCCACCACTAAAAACGTGTCACGACCCGCACCCGAAATTTGGGCATGAGTCGTGGGTACGTCCAGCCTACGCCGCAGCATCGGCGGTAGAACGCTGTCTAGGTCACAAACATAGTATATCCTGTCAATAGTCTCAACTCCGTACGGAGGACAATGATAAATAATCACAGTTCTATAATATACTCAATCACAACTATAAACATAATGGCACGATGAGAATTGAAAAGAGTTCTATTAAAACCAACCACAAGAAGTTCAACTCAAATCCCGGTCTAAAATGACCTCACAAAGTCGCAAATAAAATAAATACATCACAGTCTCAGTCTCAGTCTAGAATAATAATGCAGAAAATAATCTAAGCATGGGCAGGCAAGTTCTCCTCTAGGATAGGCACCTCCTCTGGGATTTCTGGGGTGAAATCCTCCTCTATTCCTGGACCGTAATGAGTAGGGCAAAAGTCCTCCAGGTTCTCTGAAAATGTTGTTATCCAGTCAGGATTGGAGCGAAGCACAAGCACTAACAGCAGTTTTATTAAATTGACAAAATCTATAAACAGTGTAAGAGATACAAGATGGAAATAAAAGCTGAACATGTGAAGTACTGGAGAAATGAAATAGACAATAAAGCATCTAGCAATGAGCAATAAATAGTGAATGCTAGAATAGGTAAATCTGAATAAAGATAAAACATCTAGTTAAGTGTTTGAAATATTAGTTTATTATGTGATCGGCTTGGGACTAGATCAGGCTGGTTATATATGATTAGCTATAATTCTTGAAGGTCAGGCTAACCATATGGTTAGCTATGATGCATGATAATGGTCAGGCTAATCATATATAACAGCTATGAGGCATGATGATGGTCAGGCCGCACCCGACGTGAGATGTGGGGTGAGCTATGATGCATGGTAAGTGTGGATATGATCACATAATCTACTAATAGTCCCCCATCCCCCAGCTAGCACGATGGATTCCAATCACGACTCCTCATGATGGGGATCTAGGGTGCTAACCCGTGTATCCATAGTGTCGGAATCAAGTATGAAATACACTACAATTTATAGAAGTAATCAACAATGAAAACTGTCAGAGAATGTACTCGCCTGTGGTCCTGAGCAGAATGTGAGGATCGAGGTCCAAAATGGAATCACAATAACCTATTTATGGAAATTCAATGTTAATTAATGAATTAAAAGAATAACATGCTTAACAATTTAAAAACGAGGTTTCTAGGTCATGTCTAAGGTTTACTGGTCAATACTAGGTCCAACTAAGTCAACTCTAGGCTTTTTGGTCAAAACTAGTCAATACCTTGCTTCTAGGTTCATACTAGCTATTGTTAACTAATACTAGTTAATACACTATATTATATGTTCTATACTTACTAATATTGGATTATTTTTAGTAATACTACTAATACTAGCTAAAATTCATTATACTAGGTATTATCATTATATATATAACTCATATAGTGGTATATTGGTATCTTGCTGACTAGTTACTATTTCTTATACTATATGCTATCAGTATGTAATTAACTTACATATATATATACTGAGTATATACCTTAGCTGACACCAAGGTTCAACCCAATATCCCAAACCACCTTACCTTACTGATACTCTAAACTCCACACTGATACATTGTTCTAACTGAGACACTATACTTCACCCTAAATTCACACACACTGCAAATCACTCACACACACTACAATCAGACACTAATACACTATGACACACTAATACACTGAAACTCACATTTTGTTCACTGATACACAGGTACTTACATAGCTATCTAATACACTGAAATCTCATCCACATACAGTTTTCAGACACAGGTACTCCACAGTATCTGGTTAATTCCCCAGACACCACACACAGGTTCAGGATACTGCTACCTACAGATTCTGCACTGAATTTCAAATTCCTATCTACTGATACCTATTAACACATCTACACAGCATACACAGTTTCCTCACAGTGGCACTCTATATGCAACACAGGGACACATGTTCATGAAAGTATCACTGCTCTCTCTTTCCCTTCTTCTCAGAATTCACACAGCCATACACACACTAAACCCTCACATATAATAACACCCTAAACTGACACTAATCATAGTATCAGTTAAGGAGAACTGATACACACAACACCTACACTACCACACACATAAACATATGCACAGACACACTTATCAAAATCCTCATCAAACCTGGGAATTATCTCTCCCTCACACCTATACACAGTCACATATAAACAATGTTGCCACAGTACACAAACTGAAATAAGACACACAGGCTTATACATTGACACAAGGACACACACATACATATTTGCTTTCTCATGCACAGCCCCCCCCATTGAATCCTCTATACTGATACTAACTGCCACATGAACACACACATGTATTTCTCCCCCAAGTCTCTGATCCCCTAATCCTACACACTAGACACACTAAACACAGAATGCACTTCACCAATACAGCACACACACATACTGAATATACCCACACTGATGTTCCCCTTCCTGCAATACTGAACTATCCTAATTACCTACACAGTATCATTGAACCTGGAACAATTAGCTACACATCTATCCATTGGCTCATTCACTCCCCTATACATTAATACACAACCACACAGTCCCTCTGTTGAACTAGGGGCAACTCTACACACAGGCATTACTGATAACACACAAACTCTCAGGCCACACTGACCCAAGACACAAATACACAGCAAAACACACAAACTGAATTTACCCCCAATGCACACACACATATACAACTCATATTGACTGATACATAATACAGCCACAACTCGAGCACCCTCAATTTGATATTACTATCTACTGCTCCTCCCCCATCCTTTGTGCACACAATACATATGGGGACAAGAGCACAGCAGGGATCAACCAACTTGCTATGATCCCTTGTCTACCCATTTGCACTGCACAGGCACTGTCACCCATAACAAACTGAAACTCACAACCCTTGTTTACTGATACACAGGAATACACCCTGGTTTCACAGTTTCCAAATCACAGTGCTCAGACACCCATCTCCCAAAACCCGATTGCACAGTTCACTTCTCCATCGATGCACACAGCACACAACCCCGAACACTGCCCAGAATTCCCAATTCACATACCCGACTGCACCCTGTTCTAAACACCCACACAACCACAACCTAGATACATATATACAACACATCTAATCCATATACATATGCATAAATATATATAGACATCATACATCATTCATTAAATTAGATATTTTAGGGTAAAATAGATAGGTATTCACCCTGGGAAGCATTTAATCAAACACAAGATGTGCAAAACGAAAACCACACCAAGAATTCCTGAAAACCCAAAACAAAACCCTAAAACAATATCTAACCTACCCATAGGAGGGTGAAATCAGTCTACCTACCCAAAATCTAGGGTTAGGATTCTTAATAATTGGGGAAAACCCCATGTGGGTCACCAAAACCTAATCCAAAGCCCTAGAATCGAATTACACACAGATTTGGGGGTTCCTAATGGCCATTATCGTCTGTACACAGAATTTAAATGAGTAGAACTAGGGTTTTACCTGCAGGGAAGGTTTCTTCAATGAAGTTCTTCTTTTCCAAGGCTTCCTGACCCTCGTTCCTTGCTTTGGAGAAGGAGAAAATGGAACCCTAGGTTTAATCTCGAAAATGGGGTGGGGAATAGGTTTCTCTTGTGGAGGCTAGGGTTTCCTTTCTCTCTACGTGAAGAATAGCCTAGAAAGAGGCTTCCTTTTATATATATAGGCCCAGTTAGGGTTTCTAGTGTATGGCCTAGGTTTAACCCCTAGGTTAGGTCATGTAGAACCTAATTAGCTAAGGTTTAGGTCTGCTAGAGTTTAAGGTCCACCCTAAATTTTAAAATTCTAGGGTTTTGCTAGAATAGGATTTACACATTAGGGTTTGGTCATTAGGGTTTGCCCTAAAGCATTCTAGGGTTGACCTAAAATCAAATATCCCTAATAATAATATAATAGTTATAAAACTCAGCAAATAATTTAATACATAATTATTTAAATTGTTAAATTACAGAAATGCCCTTATATGGAAAAGTGGTAGTGACATATACTAATACTCCCCACCCCCAACTGGTATAATAGATCCAACCACGGTATGCTATGGCACTAGATTCCCCAAAAAGAGAGTGACTCCTCCCGAAAATCGGTGTCTGTACATGTACAAGATAACCAATGAAACAATACTTGCACCATATACACCATATACCAAGGAATAATATCTCATGACGAGATCCGGATATACCAATCCGTGTAACCATAGTGTCGAGAGAAACATGTAAATCTACACTAGATACAACGAACATAGAGGATATCATAAATGAGAAACTATCAGAGAATGTACTCGCCTGAAGTCCAATGAACAGTCTCACAGATGTCTGACTCGGTACCTCGAAGACCTAGATATGGAATACCACATTAATACAAGGTCCCGGAAAGAGAACAAGTCAAACTAGTCAACTTCTAGGTCAATAAATAAATTCTAAGTCAAAAGTCAACTATGGTCAACTCTAAAGTCAAACATGGTCAAACCAAGGTCAACCTCACAAGACCTCTATATAAAATAATATGGAAATAAAATACAACAATTTAGAAATAAAAATTAGATCCCAAATCATACTCACACAAAGTATACTACTAATACAAATAATATATACCCTAAAATAATATATATACAAACCAATATGTATACAAATAACATAATATATTATTACAAATATTATACAAAACACATATATATACACACATATATATATATACAATAATAATATATAAAATATAATTTAAAACTGTCAAAGCGTCACTGAAAACAGTGAACAAAACAAGATAAAATAAAAACAGGTTTAATAGTGACAGTCTTGACTGTCACTGAAAATTCGTCGCAGAAACTCCATATACAAAACCGCTGCTGTCACAGTTTGCTGACAGTTTCAAACTGTCACAAAAAAAAAGTCGCTGAAAGGTTGCCGCTCAAAACTGCCGCAGCATTAATGACAGATCTGTCATTAATGCTGACCACTGTACAGCGGCTGCTGTTCAGACCAAATAATGACAGTTTTACTGTCATAGAAACCACTGTCACCAAAACAAATATAAATATAAATATATATATATATATATATATATATATATATATATATATATATATATATATATATATGCAATAATAATCACAATACATATATATAAATAAATAATTATATACTTATATATATATGCACATATAAACTTATAATTAAATACTAATAGTTACAACACATGCACATATTAATGTTCATATTTTACATGGCAAGAAGCACACCTAAAATATATACATTAATATACAAATAATTACATAATAATTATAAATAATATAATTACACAATTAAACACATAAATATATTTTATAAAATATTTATGTATAATTTATACTATTAACAGAAGTACATATATAATTACATGCAAGAAAGCTACATATTATATTTGTACATCATATTAGCACACACAAAAATATATAGATCTATGCTACAATAATTACTATAATAAATACACAAAATAAATATATAATATCTATATATATTTACTAATTATAATTGAAGAATTTAAACCATACATAATTAGATCTATTCAAAAATCCACACAATTGGAGAGTATCACACCGTATCCCACTAGATCTAGGATACGCATGTGACACGAGTCCAACACACAACCAATTGCACCCCGAAGGATACAAACAAATCACAAATAATATTTATGAATAAATCAAAGTGTCAAAAGTAGATCTATGTGTCCGTGTCAAAATACGACATGTTCAAGGCCCCGTGTCGGAGGGAAAACCCCCAAAATGACACGTATCACCAAATAGTTAGGATACGAACCACATGTACCAAATTATAGACACAACACTAGCCCCAAACACATAAGCTCATGTCCAATTGATCTATAGGCTCAATTGATACACACAACAAAATGTAAATTCGGAATTCCAATAAAATTAACACAAAAACCACCATAACTTTCTCCATGGGTCTCCTATGAACACAAAACAAAGTCCTATGGGTAGTACATACATATAGGTTGATTTTACATGATTAAATCTCAGATTTAGAAGCTATTTTAATAGGAAAAACTGAATTATACCTATTGGAAGATGAATTCCCAATGAAACCTCTAATTGAGATGAACTTGCTTCCAAATTGTAGATCCTTGCTCCTCTTTGTAGATCCTTACTTTCTCCTTCTAGATCCTTCCTTCTCAACTTTCTAATGGTGAATTGGAAAGAATTTGGGATGAATTTGGTGGGAAATTGGAATGGGAATGGAGGGAATTTGGGAGTAGAAAATTCTAGATCTAAATTTGGAATGAGAATGAGAGGAGAGAGAAATTCCCCCCTCCTAATATAGGCCGGCCATGCCCCCTTCCCCAAGCAATTGTAAAATATCCAATGTACCCCTTGGGGCCTCTCATGAAGAAATAATTAAGGAAGGAAGCTTATAGTCTAATCACTTAATTAATTTAATCCATCTCCTTAACTATGGGCTTTCTAAATGGGCCAAGTCTAACTATTTAATTCATGTTGGTCCATGGGTCCAAACTAAATTAGTTGGGTCCACTAAAATAAGTCCAAAATAATTAAATAACATCTAACAACAATTAAATAATACAAAAAAAATTATTTACCATGCACAATATTTATTTAAATAGAAAATTACTAAAATACCCTTTTTTCTAAAATGTGGTAGTGACAACCTCCACGGAATATAATTAACCAGTCCGAATCGGCGCTCCTGCGAATACTCATGAACATCTTCACCTAGAAAGGGACCAGGTCCTCAGAGGGACATAACAAGATACATAGAAGCATGCCATAAAGTAAATACTGTAAAAATACGAGGGTGAACTAACCAGCTAAGTTAAATGCACTTTCAAGACAACCTTGGTAAGTATGGGTAGGTGAAAGGTATAAAGCGTAGCGTCGAGCCAGAGGCTAGTTTCTGGCATTAGTTGTAAACTCTATGCCAGGAGTATATGCTGAATACATCTCCAATCATGATAGCGTGCAGCTAGTAACCTCTGCCGGATGTATCGACAAACATATACGCCCATAACCGGGTAACACTGGCCCATAACCGGGTAATACTGAGGCTCACGGCCCTGCAGTTTACTCTGAAAGTACGACAGCCAAATGTCTGTCCCATACGCCTACTAATTGTCTTCCCCGCCCAATGTCAATGTACAAGTCGCGAACACGACGTGGACATCTCATACTATAATGCAAGTCTCTAAAGAAATAAACAACTAAGCTAAATACCATCATACGTGTTGCTCACACCGATGGCCAGTCGAGAATGAGGCACACATCCCTACATGAACTCACTCTATGACGTGTAATGATACGTGTCAAGGCCTGGGAAGTCATACCGATAACTCGTTAACTTTAGGTGGGTCCACTAGACAGTAGGTCAGACATAAGTCCTAACGTCAACGCCTTCGTTGACTGCACCCGAGTCTCTCCCGGACTCGCACAGTTATATAACATAAACATGCAACTAATAATACAGAATTTAAACAGTACAACAAGGCAAGGTATACTTGCCTGACAAGGAAGCTGCGTAGTACCAATAACCTGCTCCAGAAGTTGCGTAGAAGAATCTAATGTCCTCGGGGTCAGCGTGCACAAGCAAGTGAATCGGGGGTAACTGCTACAGGTCGTCTGGCAAGGGTGACGGGTCCATAATGATGACGATGACAGTGATGATGACGATGAGATTATTAGATTAAGGTGATAATGATGATGATAATTATGATTAGGGTGGCGATTAGGTCAATAATTAGGGTGATAGTGGTGATGATGTGGATAATAATGGGGATGATGGTGATGACGAGGATGATGATGTAGATGATGGTGATGACGAGGACGATGATGTGGATGATGGTGATGATAAGGATAATGATGTGAAGGATGGTAATAACGAGGATGATAATGTGGACAATGGTGATGACGAGGACGATGATGCGAACGATGGTGATAACGAGGATAATAATGTGGAGGATGGTGATAATGAGGATGATGATGTGGACGATGGTGATGACGAGGATGATAATGTGGATGATGGTGATGATGAGGACAAAGATGTGGACGATGGTGATGACGAGGATATAGAGGATGGTGATAGCGAGGATGATGATGTGGACGATGGTGATGACGAGGATGATGATGTGGATGATTAGGGTTAAGGTATTGGTGATGATGATGATGAGATGGTGATGATCCTGGTGGAGGTGATGGTAATGGTGGTGATGATGAGAGTGGATGATAATGATGAGGGGAGGTCCGGCCAGGGGAGTTGTTAATGACAGGAAGGAGAGGAGGCTGTGGTCGGGTTCAGGGATGAGGGGAGGTGGTGGTTGTGTTACTCAGGAAGGAGGAAGAGGAGAGGAACGGTGGTGGAGGTCGTGTGGAAGGGAGGTATGGCGGTTCGTCGAGGTGGAGGAGGAGAACAGGTTGGGTGGCGGTGAGCGGCATTGGTGGTAATGGACGTTGGGCTGGTGGTTGTGGATCGGGGTTGAGCAGCGGGGTGATGCCGACATGGCACTCGGTGTAGGCGGGCTGCGGCTCGTGGTGTAGAACTCCGGCATGGTGGCGGCTTGGAGGAGCACAGCGGGCTGCTCCGGGTTGGTCCAGGCGGAGGTAGGGGGAAGAAGGAAGGGGATGAACAGGGATTGGGGGGAGGGTCGACTGAAAACATAGGTTTAGGAATAAGAAAAAGAAAAAGTAAAAGGAAGGTTGTATTTATATGTACATGGGATTGGGTTGACCGAGGAATAGTTGACTTTGGTCAACATCCTCTTGGGTTAGGCCTTGGGCTCATATGGGGATATTGGAGGGCTATAATTTATATTGTTTAAATACAAGGATAGGTTTAAAATAAAGGTGACGATGTTACGCGTTGCACATTCCGAAAATTATTAAAAAATTCCTATGAAGTGGAAAGTTGGATTTCTTCATGTATTGTCCAATGGTGTGGACACCTCAATGCGCTTTTGCATAAAAGCATCCAACAATTAAAAATTTGCACAAAGACAAAAATTGGATTAAATTAATTAAATTTTATTGTACTGGATGTTCTTGAATTAATTAGGAGTACATGGGGATACAATTAGGTGGGACACAAGTATCATGGACATAGAGGGCTCAGAGTAGAATATTAACGAAATTCGGGTCGCATAAAATGGGTCAAGATTGTATCTCCAATTTCGATTGGAACACACAGGGGTATAAAGTTAAATTTATTTAGAATTAAATAATAACGTTTGCGACGAATGTTGTGCGACCAAAATGTAGCACAAGAAAACATAATTATAAGGTACACCAAGGTAAGAATAGAAGGTGGACATGTCTAGGGCAAGAGTGTGAAATTTGCAATTGCTAGTTTAGTGCTCCAATTATCGAAGAAACGTTAAGGTGGGCTAAGCGATATAAATATTGTATTGTTAAATCAAATGCCATGTTCTATTTCTAATTGGGTTCAACTAGCCCTAATTTCACTATCTAAGCCAAGTAGGCCTAATTTTGGGTGAGAGAGTTTACAGATGGGGTGATAGATAACGTCGTCCATTGCAAGCTTAACACCATCAAGGGCTTCTATGGATCCTCGTGCAAACTCAAGTTTCGGTTGGTCTTGTACCTTAAAAAGGATGCTTCCTCCAAAATAGTTGAAGAAAGCGTGGTACTTGCTTAGCCAGTCCATCCCAAGCACAATATCAAAATTTGGCATATGAAGGACTAAGAGTCGGGCATTCATCTCTCTGTCATGAATCACTACAGGACACGATCTACAAATTCGACTTACAAGTATAACTCCTCCTCCGGTGAGAATTCTAACACAACTAGGTAAAGGTGTAGTGGCAATATTGTGCTTGGCAATAAAATTAGAAGATATGAACGAGTGGGTGGCTGCCGTATCAAATAATGTCACAACAAAAAAAGTAAAAGCAAGAGTAATACCTGCTATAACATCAATCTCCTGTTCCATGTCATCCACTTCTTGTGCAAAAACTTGTCCATTCCTCTGTGGTAGTCCATGTCTGGCCCTCATGAACTGATCCTTCTGAGTAGGTAGCGGTGGTCCTCGCTGAAATCCTCCGGCTGCTGGGGGTCGAGGTGCTCATGGTCTTGTCATTTGCTGAACTGGCTTCGGTGCTGGAAGTGCTAGCCTCTGTATTGGCGGTGGAAGTGTCAATGCATGCTGTATTGGACAGTCTCTCGCCAAATGATGTCCGAAACCACACCTCATACATTGTCCGAAGCGAGTCCGACAGTCTCTCAAAATATGTTCGTGTTTCCCATAATAACTGCAGTAGGGTTTCTCCAAAATATGGTACGGTCCTGCTCTGTGCTGATGTTGCTGTTGCTGTGACAAAGGATGTCTGATAGGTCCTCTTTTATGTATCCTTGCTGGTCCTTGCTGGTCCTTGCTGTGTCTTCAGTTGGCCTCCTTTTTCCTTGCTGATGGTCTCTTGTAACCTAGTTTCTATCAATAATTTGGCATAAGAGATCCGGGACTGTGAGCTAGTGTAGTATTGGAGCTCTTGAGTCAGTCCACGGTGAAACCTCTTAGTCTTGTCTAAGTTATTCGATATCAGGATAGCGTCATATTTACTAAGGCGACTAAACTCTGTATCATACTCGTCAACTGTCTTGTTCCCCTACTCTAGATGGAGGAACTGATCATATAACACATCCCTTACAGTGGCCGAAAAGTACTTCCTCTCAAAGCACTCCAAGAATTATTCCTAAGTCTGACGCGTACCCAACTGGTGCTCCATTGATTCCCACCAATGATGAGAGTTACCATCTAGCTGCATCCTTACGCCTGTCATCCATAGATCTGTAGGTAGCTGTGATGCTTCTAATAACTTCTGGGTGTGGGTAATCCAGTTTATGGTCTCCTCTGGGCTCTCGGTGCCTTTATACCGCTTGGGACCCATCTGTACAAAGTCCTTGACTGAACCAACTCGAGCTCATGGTACTGGAACTAGTGCCTGGCCTGGTACAGGTGCCTGTTAAGCCATTCTCTCAAGTGCTGCCAGAAATTCTTGCCTCTGCTCTGTCGCTTGCTGCCTACGCTCTACATCTAGTACAGCCGCATGGTATCTTTGTTCCTGCATCATCATTTGGAAGAATTGGAACAACCGTGTCTAGCTATACTGTGGTATCGATGAAGCTGAAAAAGTCCCATTAGGCGATACAGAAAGATCAGATGGAACTGGATTATCAGTCTGTCCATCCGGCCCCGGAAGTCTAGGAATCGTTGAGGCCTCTCCTCAAGTTTGATCGTTGACTCCGGAAGGTATGTCCCCTCCGGTAGCTGTATATCCACTACGCAAATCCATCTCTCTACAAGAGGTAGTTGAAACGATTAGAAGGAGTACAGGAATCAAACAAGATGCAAGCATTTAAATAGGAAGGTTGAAAGGGAAGATGAGTTTTAGTCAAGCGTGGATGAGATCCTATACTCTATTCCTATATGCAGGCTTTTTCAGTATTATAACATAACCGAGATAATATATTCGAAGGCCTGCATGGGCTACCACAAAAATATGTCACACCCTAGTCCCAAGATACGTAGGACTAGGAATACGTGATACGCCAGCCGTATGTATACGAAACTCCAATGTGTTGAAGATCATAATACACACGTACGCTGTACATGAATATAAAATCCACCAGTGGTAATATACTGTCAACACAAGTCACACGCAATCTATATCTCATCTACATCATAAATAAAGAAATAGGATTAAATAACTGAATCTGAAATATGAAGTATCAAAGAATGATTGTCGGATGAAAACAAATCCACTGCCAATCGACTATACTAAAATTTCTAAATGAGCGAAGAGATCAAACTCTAATATAAGATAAATGTCAATAAAAAAAATAACAACTAGAATATCCATCAGCTGCAATGAATCAAAGGTACTCAAAAGGTTAGACCTCCTCAGTCAGGTATGAAGCATCAAGTTCGGGTCCATACTTCTGTGGATAATCCTACATGTCTATACCTGGAAAGGGACCAGGTCCTCTGTGGGATATAACAAGATACATAGAAGCATGCCAATAAAGTACTAAAAATAAACATCAAATGGGTCGCCTAACTATCTATGTGAATGCAGTTTGAGAACAACTTTCCAAGACGTGGGCTATCTGGCTAAAATTGGATTGGCATGATTCTCTCGGAGATTCAGGGGCCTAAAAAGCATAACGTCTTTTGAACATCAGAGGCCGCCTGATAATAATAATATATATAGTGGTCATCATGACCGTGCATCTCCGGCGGAGCGTACGGGTTACACAAGGAAAGTACAAAGGAGCCAAAATACCTTACTTGTTGTTCTCCCTACCCCATGCTCTAAGCATGTCACATCCATAACATGACTAAATAACTTCCAGGTTTTCAAGCATACAATTTCTATCAGCAGTTATCCCTATCCGTCGCACGTTCTATACGTACCAGTGGCCAGTCGAGTACGCAAGTCCGTATCCTACATGAGACTCAGACTCGTGTAACAACAGTGTCATGGTCAATGAAACATAAGAATGCCTCATGATAATGGGGTGGTCTCATAAACTAGGTCAACATGCATATATATAATAAAAATAGAATACGACGCCACCGTCGTTGCACCCAAGTTACTCTAAGACGCGCAGTTTATATAGCAGTTAAAATATATGAACTAAATGACAGAAATAAAATATATGCATCATATAAAATTTAAATCACAGTACAATGGCAAGGTATACTTGCCTGGCAAGCAATCTGTATAGTGTAAGCGTCTAGTCGTCAAGTACACAATATCAGAAACTAAGGCCTCCGAATAAACATCTTCGGATGCTTAAATAAACATCACCAACATTCCCGAAATTAGCGAGATAGCTAGAAAATACTAACCTTTTGTCCAATTTGGATACAGAGGCAAAACGATAATTTTAGGTCAAAGTTGGTTCCACATGTGGCCCACTTTGTACCAAAATGCGTGCCAAGGGTAAAGGTCTCTAAATGGAAAAAATTATAGGTCAAATAAATTTTAAACGTCAATACGAACTCAACGGTATGTCCAATTTTGGATTCCGGTAAGCTAAACTTTAAATTTGCCCTAAAAGTAAACTATGGGGCCCGCAAATAGGCGGCTTGGTCAACTGTCTCATAATTGCGTAAAATTTGGGTCACAGGACCAACGTGATACCACGAATCCAATGGTGCAAGTTTTGTCGTATTCCGACGAGCGTACACAAAATGGTGTAGTATTTTAAAAAATTGTGATTGGAGACTTTTTGCGGATACAGGTTGATTCTGACGCGCACACACGTCCAAATCAGTTTCTGCTAATGCCCACACATCAGGACATACCATACGCACCTTTCAGTAAAATTGGTATGCGACGTGGTGGTCCTGTTTGGTGGGGCGTACTCCATATCGCAAATTCTAAAGTTTTGGAAAACAAGTTTTTTATAGTTTTAAATCCAGTTTATTTCTTAATTTAACAAAAAATAAAATAATCTAATTAACAGGAAATAATCTCGGTTATATGGACTCCACATAGTAAAAAGTAGATTTATATTTAGATGTCTCTGGTAGAAGATATTAGTCTCTAAACATAGGTGGTCAAAACAGTTTTCTGCAGCTTAAAAGGTATAGTTTTTCTTCAACTTGGTCTCAATTTCTACCTAGGGTTTAACATTATTCGATGGAAACTAATTAACAGAGTTGAAAGGGGGATAGGTCGTGATCATACCGGTGAAGATGATTCGAAAATTGGTAGCTTAATGGGACGGGAAAATATGCTTGAAGTAGGGCACGCCGCTGTCATTTCTGTGCGGGCTGCTCACGCGGTCACGCGGGAGTTGGCTGACGCGGGCGGCGGTGCTGGTTCCAGCCGGCGGCGCAGTGCGGGGCTGAAGGTCGGCGGCGGTGTCAGGTCGGCTTCGTGGAGGAGGGAATAGGTTTAGGGTTAGGGTTAGGGTTTGGATATATATATATATATATATATATATATATATATATATATATATATATATATATCGGTATGGAGAAGGAGCGGGGACGGGGACCTGGGCCGCGGGTCGCGCGGGTGTGTATAATAGGCTTCTGAGTGGTTGTTGGTTGTGGCTTAGGAGTTATTGGGTTAGGGTGTTGTGTTAAGGGCTTTAGGGGTTAATAGTTTTAGTGTTTAGGGTTTTCTTTTCTTTTCTTTTTCTTTTTATTCTTTTTTTCTATTCTTTTCTCATTATTTACTACTACTATTACTATCATCATCATTATTATTATTACTATTAATATTATTATTACAGTTAATAACTATATATTATTTACATATATATTTGTGGTAAAAAAAATCTAGAAAATTTATATAGCACATAAAAATAATCTATCATCCTTCTACAAGACTTTCTAAATAAAATAAAATATAATAATAATAGTTTTGATCAATAATTTCTAGATGGGTAGTTACTTAGGAAATTAATTCAATAAATTCTATTTTCTAATTAGCTAAGAAATACTATAAATAAATTAAATAATTAAGTAAATAATTAAATTTTTTAAAATTATGTGATTTTACAAGTATGTATCCAACGGAAAGACCAATAAGTAGACTTGATAAATATACATGTAGGAACTCATTAAATAATTGTTTTCTAGTATTGTAGAATTATTTTCATATTTGACATTTTGTATGAAATCATCTTTTGAGAACTTAAATATCGGAAAAAATACTATTTAGCACACATAATTGCATGACTTGTTACCAACCTTCGTAGAAATCCCTTGTGAGTTAAAAACCATTAATTTGCTTATTTTTATAATTAATTCCAGAATTAATATTTTAATAAATAATATGAAAAAAATAAATTTGGTAATGTTTGATGGCTAGTAATAATTTGGTGTGTAGTTACTTGCATGTGCAACCAAAGTAGGATTAATAACTAGATGATAACTTAACTTAACTAGATAATAAGAGTCTAATTACGGTAATAATTAATTGGTAGGGGTTCGTGACATTTCTGTGGAGAGCTCTGGACCAGATTTGTTGTGCTCGTAGCTTGGCTTGGAAGCCAAGTATACCTTGCTTGATTTTATTATTCAGTATACATATGCCTAGGTTTTATTTGCTAGTTATGTGCATGTGTCTTAGAGTAGTAGACTTACCTGGTATATTATGAAGGTACGTGGTATCTTCTGACCTGACACATATTCAACATGATAACTGAGTGAGTGAGTGTATGGACTAGCGTGTCGACTGATCATCGATACGTCAGTTCATGTTTGGTGATGGTAGTTAGTGTTGGGCTAGTTGTTTGTATTTATTAACGTTATTGCATTATGTCTGCATCGCGTATACGGTTTGGATACATTGGGATGGAAGAATCTATTAATGAGCGTATGGGATTTTTGTTTCTTACTGTGTATATGGTGTGACTGCGTACCCCAGAGTCCTTTTGGATGCTTGGTGGGATGACTGTTATTCTATTTCTCTCCCCCTCATGTGCCACTAGAGATGTCTCGAGTGCATATCAAATAGATGGTTTGGTTACCGTATTTATTGTTAATGCTTTACTTTCATGCATGTCAATTTCTAGCATACTTGTTACGTCCCTCTGAGGACCTGCCACCTTTTCCAGATCCAGACGAGCACTTATAACCGACGGACTACGGAGTTTGAGATTTTGCAGACGAGAACTTTGAGGTGGAGCCACAGGAGTTTCCTTAAGCATTCATGGACGACAATTTCTTAGTGTCTTGGGTGTCTTTACCTATTTTAGCTGACGCCCGAACTATTTCTTTATTTCTTAGTTGTATTCTTTTAGTATTCTTTTATACTCATTTTTTATGGATTTTTCTCCACTAGATTCTATTTTATAGTTGATTCTGAGACTTATCTATTCATTCAGTTTCTTACTCTGTGATATTTGTGGATGAGACTAGATTTTACCTGCCTAGAATACTATGGCTTAAATATATTTTACAGCATACTATGACTGCTTAGGTCCATTAAATTGGGTTCGTATACTTGTTTGTACCGCTGGCATATGTCCGTATACCTAGTCCTATGTTACAACTGTGCACAAGAATTTGGGCTTCAGCTGTCACATGGACATTTGTTAATATTTTCTTGTTGTTGAATATCTGGATGGTTCTCATCTGTTGTAGTCGCGACTTGGTCAAGTGAACACGTGGCTGCTATTTTGTTGGAGAGAATTACTCAGTTGTACCAGCAAGATTTGGTCGATGTGGAATCTGGGATACGTGTGGCAAAAAATACACGGGATGCATGGAGTCTGGAATACATAGGGCCAGAGTCGCATGGACCGCATGAAGTCTGAAATGCATGGACCAAAGATGTATGGGACGTATGGAGTCTGGAACGCATGGGGCCAGAGATGCATGGACCGCATAGAGTCTGGAACGCATGGGCCATAGCCGCTTGGAACTCATGCAGTCTAGGATGCATAAGGCCAGAGCCACATGGGACACATGGAGTCTAGAATGCATTGGGCTAGAGACACATGGGACTCATGGAGTCTGGAATGCATTGGGCCAGAAATGCATGGAATGTATTGAGTTTGGAATATATTGGGCCAGAGACGCATGGAACACATGGAGTCTGAAACGTATTGGACGAGAGACGCATGGACCACATGGAGTCTGGAATACATTTGGCCAGAGACGTATGGATTTTTGTCGTCTTCTGCATTCGTGGCATTTGAACAGTTATTTTCTGCCAAAAGTAATTATGACAAAGCTGTCATCCCAGATTCCAATCATCGGTGCAGGATTTGAGGCGGTCAGGATGACTTTCTATTTTGTCGGAGTCAAAAATGCTCTGATGTGACTGTAGGGATGATGCGTTAAAGGGCAGCATATATCTCGAAACGTTATGTATCCGAGAGTGTTATGCGTCCACCACTATTTTGCGTCTCTTGATTATTTGTTGACTATAAACTGGAGCACATGGAGCAATTTTTTATGCTTCTATAAAACCCCTTCAAAGTTTTTAGACTTGGCTAAGTCTCGAATACTTTGAATAAGAAGCATAAAATTAGCACGTATTCACTATCCGTCTCCTTCTGCTAAGTTTGTCAGGTTGACGCATGTAGAAGTTATCGCATGGATGGCTTTGCCAAGTTATCAAATTTGGTTCTACCTTTGAGCCGATCTATTAGGATTCTAAACCGTCTGATAACACGAAGCCCGTAGCATCGATTTTCGAGGAGATTAAAGAGGATCATACGGATCGAGGTGTCAGGTTCATCTCATTAACTGCTCGGTTCATTGCCTGGATCCCTTTACGCGGTTTTTGAGCCTATAAATAGGCCGTCAGGGGGAAAGAGAACTTTTATCTTTTTGCTTCATTTTCTCTTTTTCCCGTAAAGGATGCTTAAGGCTGCAACTCTTCTCCCGAAGAGTTTATTAGGGGTGGTCTTGATACGTGGCCTCCTGATCTTGATATTTTTCTTGGATGTAGTATAGTATCGCCTTTCTCACACTGGGATACCGGAGACTTATATTGGGCATGCGTAGTCCTTTTTACAGAGTTCTATCATGTAAACGAGTACTCCTTTGTAGCACGCGCACCAAGCTTTGGCATGGCCGTATGGGTGGGGGGTCATTTACTTTTATGCGCACAGAGCATTATCTTTGGCTCGACTGTATGGATGAGACCTCCTCTTGCTCATGCGTGCAGACTCGGTCGTGCGTCGCTTTGGGCAAAAAGTAGTGTATTTATACGACCTTCGCTGAGACTGATGCATATCTTCTTTTTGCAGGTTCTGTCCTTGCTCGTGTTGCTCATGATAGAGCATGGAAGGATATCATAACACCTGTTATTTGAAGAGAATGCACCCTTATGTGGCGATTCCTCATCAAGAACTAATCTAGGAGACGAGGACGGTTCGCCTAGGACTGAACCCGGAGACGAGGACAGTTCAGCAAGGATTGATCAGGAGACGAGGATGAACATCCTGCATGACACGCTGAGTCATCCTTGTTTATGAAGTGTGCTAGCTCCATTTACCTCCTCTATGCGGCTTGCTACCGGCTGGGGGCTCATAGTGACAATGACTTGATTTGGATTAATTGTTATTCCTGTCGTCAGTCTTTCCGCATGTTTATAGAGCGTCTTCTCCTTATCTTCCCTTGCTACCCATCAGTATGAATTCCATATACTGAGGTTTGCACTATGGAGTGGTGAGCTAGAAAGCCTTGAGCTCTGCTGTTGGGCCCACTTGTGTCCATGGCAGAAACAACACGGGGGTTCCTTTTAATGGAAGAGGTTCATGTTGGCGAGAACTCATAGAAATCCTAATAAGGGATTTCTATCATATGTACTCAAGACCTTGAATATTAATAAAAAGCCTTAAAATATAATAAATTTTCATCATATGTATTCATGATCTTGAATATTAATCAACAAAGTCTCTTCTTTTTTTAAAATTTTGTATGTTTTGGACTTTTGGGTATGAGATAATATGAATATAGCACTATATCGTAGCTTTTTTAAGGATATCCCATTGGGGGATTTTGGTGGATCTATTATCCTTTTGCGCACTTGGGGTACGAGTAATAGATTCAAAAATAAACCCTATGAGAGGTAATATGGACGCGATAGGTTTTGTTGATAGTAAGGACATCCTGTTGGAGGATTTTTGGTGGACCTATTACCCTTTTGCGCACTTGGGGTACGAGTAATAGGTTTGATACAAACCCTGCCAGAGGTAATATGGACGTGGCAGTTTTTATGAACTTAACACCACTGGTGTACCTTGGTGAGTACAGGCAATAAGTGGGGATGACGACTGATATCAGAGGTAATATGGACGTGATGATCGATAGCCAAAACCCGGAAGGTTTGCTCATAGGTCACTTGGATATGGCAAACTCAGCCGGGAAGAAATATTAGGACAGTAGTTCAGAGGTATTATTGACGTGAACCGATGTCCGAAAAACTCGCTGAGGAGTGATTTGCTGGGTGTGGTCTATCCAAACATAAAGATAGACCTGAGGATTGGTCTGCTAGGAAGATTGATGGGATGCTAGCTTAGAGGTGATATGGACATGGCTAGCATCTAAAGAGATTAGTTTTTGAGTGGTCACTACAGGATCGTGCGAGTGGACCTGAGGACTGCTACGCTGGGGAGACTTTGGGGACTCATCATCTGTTGCATATCCAGGGTTCCAGGATACAGATGATAATTTTTACGAGAATTTGTAAAGAAGGGGAAAATATTGCACATAGGCACTTGTCGGAGATGAAGAACCGATAGTTGATTTATACATCTGGGTTGTTCCATTGGGGATAAGGGAAGTACAAGTCTAGTTTAGACATAGTACTTTCTTTTAGGAACTTGTCGTTGTTAGGCATCATGAGCAAGTCGTCGTTGGGTTTCACTAGCTAGTATGTACCGTTTGGAAACCCGGTTTCCACAATGAACAAGCCCTTCCATTTAGGTTAGAATTTGTCGATCGTCTTATGAGCAATGGGGCGTACTAGAATCTCCATATCCTAGCCCTCTGCAAGTGTTATTGTAATAACTGTCAAATTATAAAGGAGTGTGTCGTCCTTTACCAAAGTTCAGACCTTCAGCTTTTTGGAGGTCGTATCCCATCTTCGACATGAGATAAAGTGATTGTTGGTTGTAGTGATAAAACTGAGGCAGTTAAAAACTTATTACGTAGAATACTGTTGATGACTTAGCCTACGCCGAATAATGTGCTCTGTGCACGGGAACACTGTCACATATACACGAGGGAGTTAGCTGAGTTGTGTGCGTAGGATCACTGCCACGTGCGTACGATTGTCTACCACGTCGAGGACCACCGATTGCTGCACGTATATTGTGTAGGGGAATACTGCCTGCTGCCTATAAGGATTTGTTACAACGAGAAGTACTGAAGACTTGCTTGGATGCATATAAAAGAATGCTACCTATCATGCGCCATTGTTGATGAGTCATATGAGACTTGGATTTTGTGCATAGGGAGACTTGTTGAGCTGCGCTGAGCACCCGAAGTCTTTAATTTTTGTTTTCTAAGAGAATGATCCTACATCCTGACCTGCATTGCTTTTCCTTTGACCTCGTCATTAAATGTGATATTTGTTGTGCCAGATTTTGAGCAATGGGCTCACATGTTGGGGTTGTAAGTGACACCAAGCCTGCTACTCGCCGGCGAGCCAGCGGGAGGGTGACGACCTCCCTGGTTGCCTGGGCTTCCGTCACTGGAAAGTCGCCTAATTGATGAGACAATATGTTCGCAATGACTGTCTTATCCTCGAAGTCGAGGTTGAGCTCATTAGCATCGATCAATTGTTAGATACATCTCTTCAACACAGAGCAGTCTCTGGTTTGATGATGAATGTACCGATGAAAGAGGCAATATTTTGGGTCATCGACCATGTCAGCCTTTTTAGGGCATATGATGTTGGGTAGCCGAAGTTTGTTTTCCTTCATCAGTATATTGAAGATTTCAATGATGACGTCCTCATTGAAGGAGAAAGTCCCCTTTGGCTTTGGCACTTTCGATACCTGAGTCGTACAGTCCTTAGGAAAGACCGGTAATTTTGCATCATTTTTAGACTCGGAGGGAATTCTACCCCTAGCTTTGGATGTTGTTGTGTCTTTTCGAGGAAGATTACCCCCAGACATGTTATTGTCTGGTTCTTGGGAACCACCATCCTCACGGCATGACGGGTTGGTATGGATTAGCAGGAGATTGCTACTCCCTGCTTGCAGAGTTACTATGGGCCCTGAGGGTGGCAAGACCATGTTCGCCTTGATCTCCAGAATTGCTTGTGCCAGAGTCAGCATGGTGGCTTTCATGGTGTGCATGCCTCAAGAGCATCGAGTCATTGGCGATCCCTGAGCCCTTCCGCCTTGGGTTCCTGAGTCGTACTGTCCTCAGGAAAGGCGGTCATCGTTGCATTATCTTCAGATTCAAAGGAGATGCTACTCCCAGCTTCAGATGATGCGTTGACTATTCGAGGGTGACTACCCCCTAGCGTGTCATTGTCTATTCCTTGGGAGTTATAGTCTTCAGGGGAGGTAGGTATCATAGCACCATCTTCTGATTACGGAGGATTGCTACCCCCAGCCCTTGATGCTGCATTAACCCTAGGCAAGTTGTTGTCAGCGACCTCAGAATCGTGGCCCTCAAGTGTCACACCCCAGTCCCAAAATACGTAGGACTAGGACATGTAAGCATGCCAGCCGCATGTGTATGGCAACTCTAATATATGGAAATCATAACACTTGTGTATGCTATAATATGAACAATAATTTACAAGTGGTAAAACTATCACAAGTCACAGTGTATAATCTAATCTCATCCACAGAAATCAAATAGAAATAAATAACTAATATCTATGAAACTAGATCTCAATATAAAGTATCTAGAGATGATAGTCGGATGTAAATAAATCAACAACCAACTAGAATGTAGAATAAATAAGACAAATACAATATAAGTACAACAACTATCAACCACTGAGACTCGAAGAGAAGACCTCCTCGAAATATAAGTAACCAGTCCGGATCTGCGCTCTTGCGAATACTCATGAACATCTATACCTGGAAAGGGACCAGGTCCTCAGAGGGACATAATAAGATACACAGAAGCATGCCATAAAGTAAATACTAAATAAAAAAGGGTTGCACTATCCATCTAAGTGAAATACAATTTAAGGACAACATTGGTACGTATGGGAAGTGTAGGCTAGACATATGCTGACGTAATTCACCAATCGTCATGACTGGCTAGTATATGCCACATATGCCCCCAATACAAGGGCATAATATAATATAATAATGTCTTATCAATCCAAAGAGTAAGGTATCTGCATAGTATATAACGTCCATATTGCTCCGAAGAATGTGGCTTCTGAATCGTATATAACATCCATATCACTCCGTCGAGTGTGGCATCTGAATTAAGGAAGTGGGGTATCCCATAAGCCTACTAGTCGTCCTCCCCGCCCAATATAGATATACAAGTCGTGAACACGACATGGATATCTCGTACAAAAATGCAAGTCTCTATATAAATAAACAACTAAGCTAAATACCATCACACGTGTTGCTCACCCCGATGGCCAGTCGAGTATGAGGCACGCGTCCCTACATAAACTCACTCTGTGATGTGTAATGATACGTGTCAAGGCCTGGGGAGTCATACCGATAACTCCTTAACTTTAGGTGGGTCTACTAGACACTAGGTCAGACACAAGTTCTAACGTTAATGCATTTGTTGACTGCACCCGAGTCTCTCTCGGACGCGCACAGTTTATAATATCTAAAACAATAAATATGCAACTAAAATATTAACTGAATTTAAACAGTACAACAAGGCAAGGTATACTTGCCTGGCAAGAAAGCTGTGAAGTACCAATAACCTGCTCCAAAAGTCGTACAGAACAATCCGATATCCTATATACATATAACAAAGTACAATACAACATCAGTCATTACACTAGCACACACATGACCATAAAGACACTGGCTCAGAGGGTACACTAGGGGTGGTATTGGTCAACTAACAGGGTTAACTGCGCACCTAATTACACGGGTGTCACGTCTTCAAGTACTGTACACAATCAGACAGTTATCTAATCAGGTGTCTAAGCCAGTACGTTAATATACACAAGGTAGTCATCTAACAGGTCTTTTAGGGTTACTTGGTCAAACGGAATATGAAATACCCATAATTACCCAGGGCCATTCATATATAAATACATATACAATCATAATTAGCATTATTATTTAATTAATTATATAACATATTTATATATATATATATACCTAATCTGAACGTATACGCATACGCGTACATACACGTATACGAGTAGGGTTCTCCGACACGGTTTGGTGTCAACTAACTAAACCAATATGCTAAAACCTTACATACAAGCACATATATGAAATAAAAAAGAAGGGGGCAGGTTCGAACCTCGGGGTGCGCGCACAGGAACGAGGATGACGATGGTAACAATGATGATAATGACGACGATGAGGTTGACGATGATGAGGATTACAGATGACGAAGATGATAATGTCGATGATGGTGATAATGTGGATGGTGACTGGGATGATGGATGATGATGATGATGGGTTGATGATGGTAATAAGATGAGGATATTGATTAGGCTAGGATGGGATGATGTAAATGATGTTAATGGTGATGGTGTTGATAATGGCAATGGTGGTGGCGAAGGGGTCATTACCATTTCGGCCAGGGAAGTCCGGCAAGGAGAAGGAGGATAGGGAGGTGGAAGAGAAGGAGGAGCTTCGGCCAGGGGGAGGGGAGGTCCGGCAGTTTACAGTTCAGGTGGTGGTGGTGTTGCTGGTGATGTTGCTGGTGGTCGATGGCAAGATCCCGGCGGGTTACAGAGGGTGGTCGGGATCGACGTGAGGGCTTCAGCGGGCTGTGGTGGTGCTGGGAGGATCCCGGCGTCGGGATAGGTTGATGGGTCACGGTGGCTCAGGGTGGAGGAAGAGGGGAGAAGATAGGGAACAATGGTGGTGTAGTCATGCTGGTGGTTGTGGTAGATGATGGATGTCGAGGGGGAGGTTAACGATGGGCAGTAGTGGTCGTCCGGGGGAGATGAGAAGGAGTTCATGGAGGAGTGGTGGTGATCGTGCTGGTGGTCGTGATGGGGACTGGCCGAGGAATCATCGGGGAAGAAGGAAGTGCATGCGGAGGAAGGTGGTTGCTGTCGTGGGTTGAGCAGCGGGGTGAGGCCGACGGGGTGCTCGGTACAGGCGGTGGATGGTGGCGTTCAGGGTGGAGGGCTCGGTAGACTATAGTCGATGTCTCGACCAGCACCCGGTATAGGGGCACGAGTGCGTGGGTACGTCCAGCCTACGCCGCAGCATCGGTGGTAGAACGCTGTCTAGGTCATAATATTATCTAATCATTCTTACATGAGCATCCAACTCCATAAGGAGTCATAGATAGCACAATATCATATGAACAATACTTAATCACATATCTAAAGCACGATAAGATATCGAAGAAATAAATAAACCAAATTTGCAACACAAGTCTAAATAGAATAATCTAACTCAACAAAAATATCCAAGTCTCAACAAAGTATGCCGGAGACAAATTCGGTATCATAAACTGCTAATAGAAACTAACTAAATAACTATTGATCCTGGCTAGACATCCCGGAATCACACCTGGCTACAAGGTCCAAGTCAGCAGCTACTCTCCCTGTGGTCCATAAAATATCGGACACCCATCCTCTAAGGCGTAGTCTGGAAAAATATTTCCATTCAGGATGGAGCAAAGTACATCTCTAACAACAGTTCTATATCAATGATATAAACTATGTAGCAGTAAATAGATGGAAATATACAAGATGCATATACATGTACGAGAGATATACAATAAAGAAAATACTGGAAAATACTGTAAATAAATGCGGGAAGGAACAATGTGTCAATGAAGAAGAATATTATGACTAAGTGTGTGAGTACTAGCTTTAACATGTGATCGGCTTAGGAAATTGTATACGAGTACGGGCCTGGCTAGTCATACGTGCGGTGTATGACTAACACTAACATGAGAACAAGACTTGTACATGAAGGGTATGATCACATATCTACACTAAAATACTCCCCACCCCAACTTGTATAGTAGATCCAACCATGGTACGCTATGGCACGAAATTCTTTAGGAAGGTAGCAAGTCTTCCCGAGAATCATTGTATGTACATGCACAAGATAAACAATGAAATAAGACTTGTACACGATACACCATATACAAGGAATAATATCTCATGACGAGATCCAGATATACCAATCCGTGTAACCATCGTGTAAAGAAATATGAATATTTATACTAAATACAATGAACATAGAGGATATCATAGATAAGAAACTATCAGAGAATTTACTCGCCTGTGGTCCTTTGCTGGTATGAATCAGAATCCAAGTCACAATCTAAATAACCTATATATTATAATTTTACCATGTCAAAATATAATTCTAGAATAATTACTCTAAAATCTTATTTTAATCTTAGTATTCTGATTTTTATGTTAAACCCTAATTTTGCCCAAAAGAACCTAAATTTTTATCGACTCGAGAGTCATGGCACGCAAATCGATGTAATCTGTTGACTGAAAAGTCGACTGACACAAACTCGACTTTTGTGCATGATTTCCTATAGATTTCATCATCAAAAATATGCTAGAATTTATGGCTCGGCCGAATTCAAATTCTTTTGGGAATTATGGCACATACAAATTTTGTATCGTGCACCGATGGTTAAATTCTAACCTAGAAGTTCTACAAAATTAACAGTATACAAATACTTCGAATTAAATTTTGGGAAAAATATATGTCAATGATATCGACATTAGCTTTCTGAAACTTCAAACGGTTCTTGATTCTGATTCATGGTTCTCCCAAAATCGGCGAAAACATTAAAATACATCTATTTTCGGACATGCTGTGCTCTATGAATTTTTTAGAATTTAATACTCATAATTTTGTAAAACAATTTATATAATCAGAAATCTAACCTTAATATCGTTCAAACACAAGAAACTAGGCCTCGTTTGGAGTTCGAAGCTATGCGCAATGGCTTCTGGAAGATGAAGGAACCCTAGATGGCAATTCTCCAAAGTTCGGCTCAAAGAAAACCCTAAAAATAAATAACTAAGCTATTATATATATATAGAGGAGAGAGAGAGCAGCCGTGGCTTGGAAAGCGCCATGTGGCAGCTATCCGATGCTTCCTGCTCAGATCTAACGGTCTGGGTTCGCTGCGGCTCGGCTCAGCTCAGTCCGACTCGGACTAGGATGCGGCTCGGCTCGGCTCAGCGCACCCACACCCACGAGACGGTCGCTGACAGGCGGGCCCCGCACTGTTGGCTGCGGGAGGCTGACAGATGGGCCCCTGTTGGCTGACTGGGCAGAAATAATTACTTTTTGGGTTTTCTTTTTCAGAAATTAGTTTTTAATTCAGTTTTTCCTAATTAACTCAAAATAAATGCTAAAAATAATCAAAAAATTCCCAAAAAAATCTAGAAAATATATTTTATTATTTAGAACCTAAAATAAAAGTTTGGGATTTTAATTAAATTTGAACCTAAAATAAATTCTTGAAAGTCCTATGAAATTAGGGTTACTAGTTTTTAATTAACTAAAAATTATGGAAAAATTCTACTAGCCCCAAATTAACCTAAAAATAATATTTAAGCTAAAATTTCAGGATACGGAGGTTAGAAGTCTACCCACCTAAAAAAAATTTCATCCTCAAAATTTAAAATCCTCAATTATTTTATTTATTTATTACCAACAAAATTAAATTTATCACACCAAATAATCATGAAGCAAATCCACATTGTTATTTGATAAATTTTCAAAATATCATATTCCTGAAAATTCTTGAAATAAAAATCAAATTCCATTCATATTACAATCTCCTTCAAAATTTTAAGTTAATAATTAATTACTCAAAAATTAATATCCAATCCTCTAATTTAAATCCAATCGGTGTATATTTATAAAATCTAAAGTCTCATCCCAAAATTTGAACTCAAACACTAATCTATTAATGATTTACTCCTTTATTCTTTTTCTACACAACACTCATCAATGTAATACTTATAAAATCTTCAAATATCGCATTCAATTTACATCTTAACTTTATATCTTGCAGTCAAATAAATACAATGATAATCTTCTTAAATTTCTCATATTTTAATGACAGTTTCAATCATATCCTAATCTTCATAAAATCTATGATTTTAACAAATCGTCAATTCTGCCATATTAAGTTCTCAACTCTTCACTAATGTTTATCCTCAAAATTTAAGGCACCTTGTCTCTCTTTGTCAAGTCATAACCTCTTCACTACTCTTCACTACGGTCAAACCCCCAACAATAAGAGTCTTAGGAAAATCCTACCTACAGTCATACAACATTCAATCTAGAAAAATATATATATGGTTTATGGTCTATTTTGTCATGGTATTGTAGTCTCTGGCAGGGTGTATTACTAACCACATTCTAGTAAAATTACTGATATAAGCTACGATACTAAGAAATCAATCAATTAAAAGACGAGAAATAGAACAGAAGGAAGGGGTAACAAGACAGATAGATTAAAATTATTCCTAGTTGTGATTGAGTATCCGCTCTCATCATAGTATACTATATCCTAGATCCTATCGCAGGCACGTAGTAGTACAACTAAGATGTCACACTACCACGACATCGCTCTAATTGCGAAGTCAGACCTGCATGGGCCACCACTAAAAATGTGTCACGATCTGCACCCGGTATAGGGGCACGAGTGCGTGGGTACGTCCAGCCTACGCCGCAGCATCGGCGGTAGAACCCTGTCTAGGTCACAATGCTATCTAATCATTCTCACACGAGCATCCAACTCCATAAGGAGTCACAGATAGCATAATATCATATGAACAATACTCAATCACATAGCTAAGTCATGATAAGATATCGAAGAAATAAGTAAACCAAATTTGTAACACAAGTCTAAATAGAATAATCTAACTCAACAATAATATCCAAGTCTCAACAAAGTATGCCGGAGACAAATCCGGTACCATAAACTGCTAATAGAAACTAACTAAATAACTATTGATCCCGGCTAGACCTTCCGGAATCACACTTAGCTACAAGGTCCAAGTCAGCAGCTACTCTCCCTGTGGTCCATAAAATGTCGGACACCCGTCCTCTAAGGCGTAGTCTGAAAAAATATTTCCAGTCAGGATGGAGCAAAGTGCATCTCTAACGGCAGTTCAACATCAATGATATAAACTATGTAGCAGTAAATAAATAGAAATATACAAGATGCATATACATGTACGAGAGATATACAATAAAGAAAATACTGGAAAATACTGTAAATAAATACAGGAAGGAACAATATGTCAATGAAGAAGAATACTATGACTAAGTGTGTGAGTACTATCTTTAATATATGATCGTCTTGGGAACTTGTACACGAGTACGGGCCTAGCTAGTTATACGTGCGGTGTATGACCAACACTAACATGAGAACAAGACTTGTACATGAAGGGTATGATCACATATCTACACTAAAATACTCTCCACCCCGACTGGTATAGTAGATCCAACCATGATACGCTATGGCACAAAATTCTCTAGGAAGGTAGCAAGTCTCCCCGAGAATTAGTGTATGTACATGCACAAGATAAACAATGAAATAAGACTTGTACACGATACACCATATACAAGGAATAATATCTCATGACGATATCCAGATATACCAATCCGTGTAACCATCGTGTCAAGAAATATGGATATTTATACTAAATACAATGAACATAGAGGATATCATAGATAAGAAACTATCAGAGAATATACTTGCCTGTGGTCCTTTGCTGGTATGAATCAGAATCCAAGTCACAGTCCAAATAACCTATGTATTACAATTTTACCATGTCAAAATATAATTTATTTTAATTTATTTAATTCTGGAATAATTACTCTAGAATCTTATTTTAATCTTAGTATTCTGATTTTTATGTCAAAACCTAATTTTGCCCAAAAGAACCTAATTTTTTATCGACTCGAGACTCATGGCAGGCAAATCGAGGCGATCTGTTGACTGAAAAGTCAACTGACACAAACTCGACTTTCGTGAATGATTTCCTGTAGATTTCATCATCAAAAATATGTTGGAATTTATGTCTCATTCGAATTCAAATTCGTTTGGAAATTATGGCACATACAAATTTCGTATCGTGCACCGATGGTTAAATTCTAACCTAGAAGTTCTACAGAATTAACAGTATATAAATACTTCGAATTAAATTTTGAGAAAAACATATGTCAATTATCTCAACATTAGCTTTCCGAAATTTTAAACGGTTCATGATTCTGATTCTTGGTTCTCCCGAAATCGTGAAAACATTGGAATACATCTATTTTTGGACATACTGTGCTCTACGAATTTTTTAGAATTTAATACTCATAATTTCATAAAACAATTTATATAATCAGAAAGCTAACCTCAATATCATTCCAACGCAAGAAACTGGGTCTCGTTTGGAGTCCGAAGCTATGCACAATGGCTTTTGGAAGATGAAGGAACCCTAGATGACAATTCTCCAAATTTTGGCTCAAAGAAAACCCTAGAAATAAATAACTAAACTATTATATATATAGAGGAGAGAGAGAGCAGCCGCAGCTTAGAAAGAGCCATGTGGCAGCCATCCGACGCTGCCCACTCAGATCTAACGGTCTGGGTTCGCTGCGGCTCGGCTTAGCTCAGTCCGACTCGGACTAGGATGCGGCTCGGCTCGGCTCATCGCACCCACACCCACGAGGCGGTCGCTGATAGGCGGGCCCCGCACTGTTGGCTGCGGTTGACTGGCAGGTGGGCCCTTGTTGGATGACTGGGCAAAAATAATTACTTTTTGTGTTTTCTTTTTCAGAAATTAGTTTTTAATTCAGTTTTCCCTAATTAGCTCAAAATAAATGCTAAAAATAATCAGAAAATTCCGAAAAAATTCTAAAAAATTTATTTTATTATTTAGAACCTAAAATAAAAGTTTGGGATATTTTTAATTAAATTTGAACCTAAAATAAATTCTTGAAAGTCCTAAAAAATTAGGGTTACTAGTTTTTAATTAACTAAAAATTATGGAAAAATCCCACTAGCCCCAAATTAACCTAAAAATAATATTTAAGATAGAATTTCAGGATAAGGAGGTTACAGTCGAGGTCGAAGGCTCGATGGTTAGGGCAGCTCTGGCCGACGATTGGCAGAGGCGGTCGGGCACAGGGAAGGGGGAAGGAAGATGAATAGTAGTCGGCTAGGAATTTAGGTTTGTGTTTTGATATGGGAAAATAGGAAGAGGATTATTTATACATATAGAAATTTGGGGTTTGGTTTGACCTAAAAGTTTGGCTTGGTCAACCCTCCTTGAAGTGGGCCTTGGGCTCACTTGGGGATGTTTGGGAGGGCTATAAATTATATTGTTTAAATATAATGGCTAGGATTAAATTGAGGGCCGATGTTGCGCGTTGCACATTCCAAAAATTATGGAAAAAATCATGTAAAGGGAAAAATGAGTTTTCTTCATGTATTGTCCAATGGTGTGGATACCTTAATGCACTTTTGCATAAAAATGCCCAATAATTAGAAAAATTGCAAAGACTTAAATTGGTTTAAATTAATTAAAATTAATGCGCAAGGTGTTCTGGAATTAATTAGAAGTACATGGGGATAAAATTAGGTAGGGCACAAGTGTCATGGACATAGAAAACTTAGAGTAGAATTTTATTGTAATTTGGGTTTCACAAAACGGTTCAAGATTGTGTCTCCAATTTCGATTGGAACGCACAAGGATACAAAGTAGTATTTAATTAGAATTAATTATAAATGTCTGCAATGAATATTGTGTGGCTAAAATGTAGCACAAGAGGGCAAAATTATAAGTTACACCAAGGTCAGAATGGTAGGAGGGCATGTCTAGGACAAGGTTATGAAATTTGTTGGAAGGTAGTGGCTAGCGTAGTGCTCCAATTATCGAAGCAACGGTAAGGTGCTCTATGAGATATAAATATTGTATAATTATTGAAAATGTGGTGTTCTATTTCTAATTGGATTCAACTAACCCTAGTTTCTCTATCTAAGCCAAGTGGGCCCAATTTTGGGTGAGTAAGTTTATAATCTACCCAACTTAAGACAATTTCATCCTCGAAATTAAAATAAGGCATAATTGGATAACTCCTTCACATTCGTACATAAGACAAGTCAATTACCATCTCTTCCAAAAATTTAAACCTATTTGATTCCATCGCAATCACTTTTAAATTAAATTATCCATTGTTTAGATCGGACTTCAACCCATCGCACTATCTTCTCAATTTTTAATTTAAATAATCCATATCCAATCTAATTTGAATCTATATGACATCCCATATCAAAATTTATATCGCAATCTCCAGTTATCATAATCTCCTCTAGAAAATAATTATAACCATATATTATTTCTATTTTCAACTTGTGATTTTCGTACTCTTGAAATTTTAAATGCAATTCATATCCTCAATATTTCAAATAGGTAATCCACCGATCAACATTTAACTTTTAATTTAAGGTCTCAAATTATGAAATTTTGAATCTAATTCACCAATTGTTCAAGTCTAGATTTTTGTATTTATCCTCAAAGTTTAAATCATGATTCATCCTTCAATATTCAAAATTTAAATCATATGCTCAAGTATAATTATTTGGTTCTCCATATCACGGTTTTTAAAATTCATTAATCCTCATCATCTTAATCATCCTTCTAAATTCTTAAAAATTAAAATGACTTGAATCTCTCAATCAAATTTTACTCGATCACAATCTTAAAAGAAATTCCTCTCAAGTTTGACAATGCAACTTCTATCCAATTTAGAATTTACCCATCTATCACATAAGGCTCTTACATTTAGGAGTACTTATTCCTCAAATTTACTTAATCATGTTACTCAATCCTCAAAAATTTTAAACACTAATTATATCATATATGATATACCCTTAATCAGTTATAAAAGGCAGTCATCTAGTAATGTGATGGCCTATGGGGTATACCTAGTACTCTCTGTATATCCAACTTATACTAAGCATGAGTTTTCGTCTTTCCGAAATAAGGGAAGACGGAAAACAATAATAAAAAGTTGAAGGGGGAGGTAATAGAATAGAAATGTGGGGATCAAGGCGTTTAAAGAATTCAAATGGGAATTGTCAAGGCAGTTGTGGATTAAAATCCTATTTTGGTAGGTTCTTATTCATATGCTCATATCAGTACAGTTATGTAATCGATATAATATTCTCAGGCATGTCTAAGGGCAAGTACATTCGTCTACTAGTCAACTATATATCTCCATCCACGTACGATAGTCATGCGAAGAGCGAACCAAGCACACTATGTCTAGCTAGACCATAATACACTGATTCTGATTAGACAATTGCATTAGTGTGGTTGATCAGGCCTCAATAACACATATGTCATGAACAATCTCGATAAAAGATTAAGCTTGCAAAACTAGGCTATATTAGCAGTATAGTCGAGGTAGTCCAGAAAATATAAATACGCTGGATTATGATGAAATCAGGCACACAAAAATTCAAATTTACCCAGTAGATAAGACTTTCCAGACTCTACAGTTGTCATACAAACTCCTTGTCTAAGTCGCTACTCGACCAAATAGGACATGAACCTCTAAGTGTTATAGTCGGGATAAACACTATCGTCTTATGCAAGCATATAGTTAATGTCATTCAGTTATAATACATAAATGGGTCAAGGGGACTATGTGTTACTAGTTTGTGAGGCATACTACCTAACTTAAAATAATAAACAAATACTGTGACAATCTTAAAGGAAATCTACAAAATAACCTTGTTCTTATAAATAAAATATAAGCTCTTATTGGGGTACATGAGGAAATGGTCTTGATACTTATTAGGGTCTCCTATTGCATTATCTAGGGAATGGTAATCTTAAGTCTTAATCCTAGTGCTCATAGAATATGTGTGAATAGTAAGAATGAAAAAGTTACTGGCCTTCAAGGGAAAAGAGGATATAACCTATATTAAGGTAGGGTACACGTTACGTGATTTAAAACTAGAGGATAATCATCACAATCTAAATGAACAACTCAACTATCAGGTTCTAACTACAAGGCACATAATTTTAAAATTTAATATTAGCAAACTATAATCCTACCACACTATATATCATTAACATAAAAATTACTTGGCCTACAATCAGAAATGTCAGGTGGCACGAGTTGAAAGAAAAGAAAAGAAAACATAATTAGTCGTTGCAGTAATCGCGAGTGCCAAGTTTTCAGAGGAACAAGTTATGAAATTAAAAGAGCAAGACTCTAGATAACATCATGGTTTCTTAAGGGAAAGTGGCATGCTAGTCTCTATGTTCGATGTATGATCAAGGGAAGTGTCATAATTATTTCTCTAGGCTTCCTAATATACTATCTACTAATATAAGGACAAGAATCTAAATTTATAGTTCCATAATACTATCTCCTTATAAAAGTTAAGTTTTGGTCCTAATATTCAACCATGAATTTTTATTGGTTCCTCAATACTTGGGTCAAACAATATGGTCAGTTTCAAACTAATCCTAGTAGTGTTCATACTACTCTTAAGTCATACATAAACACATCAAGGGATAATGGTAAATTAATCTATAGGTAAGGGACACTGATGTTCATTAGGTAGTAAGGAAGGCTAGGGTTCATTAAGCATTCTAACTTAGTGATGTATCAATATCTTAGTTGTATCCTTAGTAGAAATATTACCCTAATTATTATCCTAACAACAGGGATTCCTATATTCTAGAAGAGGCTATACTCAAGGAACTATTAGGGAAGCACATGAATCAAGCAAGATGTAATTATTCAAATGGAATGGATTTGAAGGAGATGAGTCATAGTCAAATATGGATGAGATCCTATACTCTAATCCTATTTGCAGGCTTGCTCGGTACAGTAACGTAACCGAGATAATATGCTCTCGACCTGTATGGGCCACCACTAAAAATATATCACGCCCCAGTCCCAAAATACGTAGGACTAGGACACGTAAGCATGCCAGCCGCATGTGTATGGCAACTCCAATATATGGAAACCATAACACTTGCGTACGCTGTAATATGAATAATAATTCATAAGTGGTAAAACTATCACAAGTCACAGTATATAATCTAATCTCATCCATAGAAATCAAATAAAAATAAATAACCAATATCTATGAAACTAGATCTCAATATAAAGTATCTAGAGATGACAGTCAGATGGAAACAAATCCACTACCAACTAGAATATAGAATAAATAAGACAAATATAATATAAGTACAACAACTATCAACCACGGAGACTCGAAGAGAAGACCTCCTCGAAATATAAGTAATTATTCCGGATCTGTGCTCCTGCGAATACTCATGAACATCTACACCTGGAAAGGGACCAGGTCCTCAGAGGGACATAACAAGATACATAAAAGCATGCCATAAAGTAAATACTGAATAAATAAAGGGTTACGTTAACCATCTAAGTAAAATATAATTTGAGGACAATATTGGTACGTATGGGAAGTGTAGGCTAGACATATATTGACGTAATTCACCAATCATCATGACTGGCCAGTATATGCCACATATGCCCCCAATACAAGGGACAATGTAATATAATAACATCCTATCACTCCGAAGAGTGAGGTATCTGTATAGTATATAACGTCCATATTGCTCCGAAGAACGTGGCATCTGAATAGTATATAACGTCCATATCACTCCAACGAGTGTGGCATCTGAATAAAGGAAGTGGGATATCCCATACGCCTACTAGTCGTCCTCCCCGTCCAATATAGATATACAAGTCGTGAACACGACGTGGACATCTCGTACAAAAATGTAAGCCTCTGTAGAAATAAATAACTAAGCTAAATACCGTCACACGTGTTGCTCACCCCGATGGCCAGTCGACTATGAGGCATGCGTCCCTACATGAACTCACTCTGTGACGTATAATGATACGTGTCAAGGCCTGGGGAGTCATACCGATAACTCCTTAACTTTAGGTGGGTCTACTAGACACTAGGTCAGACACAAGTCCTAACGTCAACGCATTCATTGACTGCACCCGAGTCTCTCTCGGACGCGCACAGTTTATAATATCTAAAATAATAAATATGCAACTAAAATAGTAACTGAATTTAAATAGTACAACAAGGCAAGGTATACTTGCCTAGCAAGAAAGCTGTGAAGTACCAATAACCTGCTCCAGAAGTCGCACAAAACAATCCGATATCCTATATACATATAATAAAGTATAATACAACATCAATCATTACACTAGGACACACATGACCATAAAGACACTAGCTCAGAGGGTACACTATGGTTGGTATTGGTCAACTAACAGGGTCAACTGCACACCTAATTATGCGGGTGTCACGTCTTCAAGTACTATACACAATCTGACATTCATCTAATCAGGTGTCTAAGCCAGTACGTTAATGTACATAAGGTAGTCATCTAACAGGTCTTTTAGGGTTACTTGGTCAAACGGAATATGGAATACCCATAATTACCTAGGGCCATTTATATATAAATACATATACAATCATAATTAGCATTATCATTTAATTAATTATACAACATATTTATATATATATACCTAATCTGAACGTATATGCATACGCGTACGTAAACGTATACGAGTACGGTTCTACGACACGGTCTGGTGTCAACTAACTAAATCAATATGCTAAAACCCTACACACAAGCACATATATGAAATAAGAAGGGATGGGGCATGTTCGAACCTTGGGGTGCGTGCACATGCACGACGATGAAGACGATGACGATGGTAACGATGATGATAACGATAATGGCGACGATGAGGTTGACGATGATGAGGATTACAGATGACAAAGATGATAATGTGGATGATGGTGATGACGTAGTTGGTGACTGGGACGATGGATGATGATGATGATGGGTTGATGATGGTGTTATGATGGTAATGAGATGAGGATGTTGATTAGGTTAGGATAGGATGATGTTGATGATGTTAGTGGTGATGGTGTTGATAATGGCAATGGTGGTGGCGATGGGGTCATTACCATTCTGGGTAGGGGAGTCCAACAAGGAGGAGTAGGAGGAGGACAGGGAGGTGGAAGATAAGGAGGAGCTCCGACCAGGGGAGGGGAGGTCCGGCCAGTTCAGGTGGTGGTGGTGTTGCTGGTGATGTTGCTGGTGGTCGATGGCATAATCCCAGTGGGTTGCAGAGGGTGGTCGGGATCGACGTGGGGGCTTCAGCGGACTGTGGTGGTGCTAGGAGGATCCCGGCGTTGGGATAGGTTGATGGGTTACAGTGGCCCGAGGTGGAGGAAGAGGAGAGAAGACAGGGAACGATGGTGGTATAGTTATGCTGGTGGTTGTGGTGGATGATGGAGGTCGAGGGAGAGGTTAACGGTGGGTAGTGGTGGTCGTCCGAGGGAGATGAGGAGGAGTTCATGGAGGAGTGGTGGTGATCGTGCTGGTGGTCGTGATGGGGAATGACCGGAGAATCGTCGAAGAAGAATGAAGTGCAGGCGGAGGAAGGTGGGTGCTGTCATGGGTTGAGCAGCGGGGTGAGGCCGACGGGGTGCTCGGTGCAGGCAGAGGCTGGCGGCGTTCAGGGTGGACGCCTCGGTGGACTGTGGTCGAGGTCGAAGGCTCGGTGGTTGGGGCAGCTCTGGCCTGCGGTTGGCAGAGGGGGTCGGGCACAGGGAAGGGGATGGAAGATGAATAGTAGTCGGCTAGGAATTTAGGTTTATATTTTGATGTGGGGAAAATAGGAAGAGGATTATTTATAAATGTAAAAATTTAGGGTTTGGTTTGACCTAAAAGTTTGGGCTTGGTCAACCCTCCTTGAAGTGGGCCTTGGGCTCACATGGCAATGTTTGGGAGGGCTATAAATTATATTGTTTAAATACAATGGCTAGGATTAAATGAGGGCCGATGTTGCGCGTTGCATATTTCAAAAATTATGGGAAAAATTCATGTGAAGGGAAAAACGTGTTTTCTTCATCTATTGTCCAATGGTGTGGACACCTTAATGCACTTTTGCATAAAAATGCCCAACAATTGGAAAAATTGCACAAAGACAAAAAATAGATTAAATTAATTAAAATTAATGCGCAAGGTGTTCTGGAATTAATTAGAAGTACATGGGGATAAAATTAGGTGGTACACAAGTATCATAGACATAGAAAACTCATAGTAGAATATTATCGTAATTTGGGTTGCACAAAATGGTTCAAGATTGTGTCTCCAATTTCGATTGGAACGTACAAGGATACAAAGTCGTATTTAATTAGAATTAATTATAAACGTCCACGACGAATATTGTGCAGCTAAAATGTAGCACAAGAGGGCAAAATTATAAGTTACACAAAGGTCAAAATAGTAGGCGGGCATGTCTAAAATAAGGTTGTGAAATTTGTTGAAAGGTAGTGGCTAGCGTAGTGCTCCAATTATCAAAGCAACGGTAAGGTGCTCTATGAGATATAAATATTTTATAATTATTTAAAATGCCGTGTTCTATTTTTAATTGGATTCAACTGACCCTAATTTTTCTATCTAAGCCAAGTGGGCCCAATTTTGGGTGAGGGGGTTTACATCAAGAAAAGCTGAAAGTGCTACATCTTCTTCAGACTCGGAGGGAATGTTATCCCAAGCTTTGGAAGGTGCATCTCCTTGATGAGGGTGATTACCCCCAAAGAACTCGGCATCTGTCCCTTGTGATTCCCTATCTTTACGGAATGCTTGGTTATTGCATATGTCAAGGAGAATACTACTCCCAGCTTGGACCACCCCCATGGGTTCTGAGGAAGAACTACCCCTAGGGGATGACAGCTTCTTCCTTGAGCGGGTGCCTTAGAAGATATCTTCCGTAGGTGCCATCGTCAGCCCTTCAGGTAGTCGCCTTCACGATACAGTAGTAGAGAGCGCCGGACTAGAGGCATTTGACTTCTTTCTTCCCTTATGGCGGGAAGCTTTCTAGTTGAGTAGCATGAGGTGAAGGGCAACTCCTCCTCCTCTGGTACTTGCACCTGATCTCCGAGTTGTTGCTGGGTAGGTATTTTTTGGTGCAGTCGTTGAAAGGTCGACTGCCTATCAGTGGGTACTGTCACTTTATTACAGCAGTAGTTGATAATGATGTTGGTGTAGCGGTGCCTTGGAGAGGGTACGTCGCACGTCGTAGTTGTTTCCGTTGCTTTGTGCTTATGAGTAATCATGTCACGCAAATCATGCGAAGGGTGATTTACCTTCGCATCCTCTTTGTGAGTTCGGGTATCCCAGGCACACGGATGTGCAGGTGTTGTATTTACTCCCTAGCCTGGGGTTCGTATACGAACTTGCCCTGAGGTACCGGTGGAAGACTTTTGAGACCGACCGTCTATTGGTCCTTGTGGGCTGGACGCATGGGTCAGTCCTGTACAATTTTTTGTCAGAGGCTCACTTAATAGTTAGCGATGCCTGTTGGCGGTCGGTCGTATGAGCAGTTGCTTGAGCTTGAAGGGCTCGCACTGCCCTGGACTTCTTCATCTTAGATACCGCGGGCGCATAGTATGAAGAGTCTTGATTTATGTTCTCAACATTCTTAGTGGGTCGCATAGGATCTATGCCGCAAAAGATACGGTCAAAAATTGAGTTTTTGTTGCTATCATGGCCACATACGGCCTGCTATTTGTGAGTTGATGCCGCATGGACAGTCTTATGTAGCCTCCCTCCTTGGCCACATAGAAGCTGCCTCAGCACCAGAACGTTTGGCATCGTAGTGTTTTCCTCTTCGAGAGTCTAGGTGATGAACAGTTTCTGCGTCAGCCTGGGTTGCCGCATAGACGTGGACATTTTGGGTGTTCGTCCGATGACTGCCATTGGCAACAGAGTGAGAGGCTGGAAGCGTCTGCTCCGCAGCTGGGTGGGACACATCGGCCTTGGCCAACCACGTTCTGTGGGTTTTCTTAGGCTTGGCTATCATTGGGGAAGGATTAGCACTTTCTTCGGAGAGTATGTCTTCGAACGCTTGCTGGTCGAAGTGGACCACCAACATCTTTTGTGTCGAGCCAAGCTTGGCTGCATCGAATTGTGTCACTGACTTATCAACAGTGGAGAAGGAACCTCCCCAGCAGAGTCACTACCGTATTTGCCATTTAAATCAAAAAGAGTACTGGAAGATCTGGATTTGATTAAAAAACTAAGAAAGTACAAAAAAGAGTCCCAGAAGACAATCTAAGTACAAATTTATTTTCTAGGGCGTGACAATGGAGGGTTAGGAGTGTAGAAACTCTATTTACTTCGTGGATGATCCGATACAGAAGCTCTTTTTTTTGCTCTAGTATAAATTCGCAGATAGCCCGCCAGCCTCTTGGTCCGGTCTCTCTCTGAAGCAGAAAAAGCCGACCTTTAAAACGTTAAAGTTGCTCCTATTTATAGCCATCGTGTTGATGGGTTATGGGTGCCGCATAGGCCTCTGTTTGGTGGTCGCATAAGGCTCCTTTAATAGAATAAGATTGCAACTATTGTTGCATGTTATTCTATGTGTCTTCTCCTAACAGAAATGAGTTACAACTGTGCACAAGAATCCGGGCTTCAGCTGCCACGTGGATATTTGTTAAAATTTTCTTGTTGCTGAATATTTGGATGGTTTTTATCTGTTGTAGGCGTAACTTGGTCAAGTGGACACGTGACCGATATTTTATTGGAGAGAATCACTCAGTTGTAACAGTAAGATTTGGTCGATGTGGAATCTGGGACATGTGTGGCCATAAATGCATGGGACGCATAGAGTCTGAAACGCCTGGGGACTGAGACGCATGGACCGCATGGAGTTTGGAATGCGTGGGCCAGAGCTATATGGGATGCATGGAGTCTAGAACGCATAAGGCTAGAGACCCATATATCACATGGAGTCAAGAACACATTGGCCAGAGCCGCATGTGACGTATGGAGTCTGGGACGCATGATGCCAGAGCCGAATAGGCCGCATGGAGTCTGAAATGCATTGGGCCAGAGACGCATGGAATGCATGGAGTCTGGAACGCATTGTGCCAGAAATGTATGGAGTCTAGAATGCATTGGACCAGAGACGCATGGACTGCATGGAGTCTGGAACGCATTGGGCCAAAGATGCATAGATTTTTGTCGTCTTTGCATTCGTGGCATTTGAACAGCTATTTACTACCAAAATTAATTATGACGAAGCCGTCAGCCCAGATTATAATCATCGGTAGTGGATTCACAGCGGTCAAGATGACTGTCTGTTTTGTCGGAGTCATAAATGCTCTGATGTGACTGTAGGGTTGAAGCGTCAAAGGGCGACATGTGTCTCGGGATGTCATGTATCCGAGGGTGTTATGCATCCACCATTATTATGCATCTATTGCTTATTTGTAGACTGTAAACTAGAGCGTATGGAGAAAAAAATTTCTTCTACAATAGCTTCTCGGCGTATGCCTCAGATGAGTGCCCGAAGACAGCATCACCCATGCTACCGAGGGAAAGGTCTCACCATCAGTGCATCTTCAGGACGAAGCCCTTCGACAGCGACCATGCACATCGGATAGTGAAGAACGTTTACGCGTAGACCGACCAAAATATAGCTTATGCAAACAGGCAGTATCAGAGTATTCGTGATAGCAGCAAGTAAAATATTTATCCCCTTATCTTCGCAGATGGCAGACGGATGATCAACCATCATAGGGAGAGGGTCGACGAAGCACTCAACCAATCTCCCCTCTCTTGACTTCTATAGAGACATTAGGTGGAGAAGAAGAAGATGAAGAAGATTTCTCTTCCTTCCCAAGCCTCCTACTTATAGGCAAAGGGTCCATTAAAGCTCCCGGATAGTTGGACACCATCAACGAGGGATGAATCTCACAATTAATGGATCAATCCACCTGTCAAAATAGGTTCATTGAAGGCCCATTGATAAACGCTCACTCCAACATCTAAGGGATCGAACAAAGAGACAAACATCCGCTACGCTAAACAGTCAGTTGCGCCAAACTAATAAGCCACATCTGATGCGCCTAAAAACCTGATACGCTAAGCAGAAGAATGCTTCACAGATGTGCTGATGCAATTCCTACTCCTATCTCCTTCGTGCTTATGTTCAAAGTATTCCAAACTTAAAAATTACAAAGTTTAAATTTAGAAAGGTCTTGTAGAAGCATGAAAAATCTCTTCCATGTGCCAAAATGATCCAAGGTCATGTGCCAAAATGATCCAACCCTATGTGTCTATGTGCCTGCAGCCCCATGTGCCATTACTTCTCCATTGTCCTAAGGGCGAGTAGTGCCATGCGCTATTACTCCCTCAGTATTCTTCATGCGCGAAGTGGTAGCAGTCACAACGTATAATTACAACCATCAAAATTAGGGTATGACACATGTCATGAGTATTATGGGAATCAGCAATCGCAGATCTTGATTTGCCACGTGGCAGCCTTAACACATCATGCCCCAGCCGTGCCAAGCGCCAGCATGCAACCCGCATACATGTGCCCATATAAGGCCTTCCTAAGGCTATAAATATTGGACGTTCCCCACATGCAACAAGGGCCACGACCACTACCATAGAACAGGAGAAGAAGATAGAAGTGTCATTCGAAGCATCCTCAACCTCCTTGGTCCTGTATCGTCAATAGAGTAAAGGAGCCGTTGTAGTGCTCGATATCTTCCGTCATACTTGCCGAGATTCTTTTTGTACTTAGATCCTCTTGTTATAGGGATTCTTTTGTACTCTTTGTCAATTTGCAATAAATAAAAAGTTTGCACAATTTTGCACAAACTACCATTATTTATTTTTGGCGATGTCGACTGATACCAGTCCTATATTTTATATCATAATATCAGTCTTACTTCTCCATCATGTATTATATTTACTATTATTATTTTATAGTCTTTATCATATAATTGGAACTGTTGCTACACATGTGCTTTATTTTAATCCTGACTAGATAACCTTTTTAGGGATCAATTTGGATGACTGGTGTCCTACCTATTACAGAAAGCAGGAGGATAAGATTATTGATGATGTTTCTTATGAGGAGCAGGTTCCAACAGATGGAGAGGCTTAGTTAGAGACAGTTAGCTTATTATCTAGTATTTTTATTTCTACTAGATTTGCCTCTAAAGACTATCTTAGACTATTTGGATTGATATAATTTGGAGATATAAACCTGATGTGTTGTGGTGACTTATCTAGACTTATGAATTTGGACTTCACCGCTTTATATTATATCGTGCCATTATCTTCCTATTAGATTCTTGTGATTGAGTATTACAATTATTATATATTGGCATCTTGTCCTCTTTATGGAGCTGAGATATTATTAACAAGACTGTGATTATAATATTTTTTAGCATAGACAGTGTTCTACTGCTGATGCTAAGGTGTAGGATGGACGTATCCACGCACTCGTGCCCCGATTATCCGGGTGCGAGCAGTGATACATTTTTATGGTGGCCCCTACAGGTCTAGCTTCGCAACTAGTGTGATGTCGTAGTAGTACATAGGCTTAGAGTACTATTATCAGCCTGCAATATGATCTAGGATATAGGATGAGAGAATACTTAACCACAAACTAGGAATTCCAAATTGATTTGATTTTGCTAATCCTGTTCAGTCTGAGTACTTGTTATCTTTGATAATTATTGTCCTTCTTTGATAAAATATTATCTTGTGCCAAATTGACTTCTTATTTTAATCTGTCAACAAGATGGCTCTAAAGACCAGGGCTCATAGCTCGGGAGCAGTTGCAGCTTTTGGGAGGTCACTGATATTTTGACCTGCTACTCGAGGAGTGTCACCCTCACATTTTTTTCAAGGGTAGTTTGATAATTGACATGGGTATTTTAATTTTAGGACTATTTGTATTTAAATATTGTGCATGCATAATTTATTAATTATTGTATTAACTATTAATTGTTAGTTGTAGAGTTATTTTAGACTTGTGTAGTGGAGCTAACCTATTTAATTAGATGCATGAACCAACATTTCATATGAGTTTAGATTGAGCCCATGAATTAGGTCCATTGTTTGAAGGTTGGATTAATTAATGAAACCATTAGACTAGAACCTTTTCTCCCTAATTAACTTCTTCATAAGAGGCCCCAAGTTGTAATTAGGATATTTTATACTAGCTTGGGGAGAGGGCTAGGGCCGGTCACCATTAGAGGAGGAGAGAGAGTGTCTCCCTCATTTTATTTTTCAATTCTATTAGATCTAGTTTTTCCCTCTTCCAATTTCCTTCATTCCCTCACCATTCCTTCATAAATTTCATCCCTATTCTTCATTTGAGACTTCTACATCTGTCACGACCAGCACCCGGAAAATCGGGCATGAGTCGTGGGTACGTCCAGCCTACGCCGCAGCATTGGCGATAGAACGCTGTCTAGGTCAACTAACTAAATAATAATCTCACACAAAAATTGGCCATGACCTCTCCAAAAGGAGGGCAACCACACAAACAATATAAACCTGTCAAGATCTCAACTCCAAACGGAGGAGCAAATATCTCAATGATAATCAAGTACTCAATCACGAATCTAAGCACGATAAGATAACACAGAGATCTAACAACTATAAAGTCTAACCAACAACAACTACTATAACAACCACAACATCAAATAATAATACAACAATATCCAAAATAATATACAAACAAGGTCTCAATCTAAAACCGGAGACAAATCCGGTGCTAAAAGCTAATAAAAACAACAACAAAGTCCCAGTGATCCCGGCTACCAACCCGGAAATTACCCCTAAACTAGAGGGTCCTCGTCTGCACCATCGACAGGCTCAGGTCCATAAAATGTCGGACACCAATCCTCCGGATACTCTAAAAAATATGTCCAGTCAGGACTGGAGCAAGTACATCTCTAACAGCAGTTCCATTTAAATGATAAAAACTATAAAACAGTTATAGCAAGTAGCAAGAAAAATAAAGCAGTATGACACAAGAAAATATGTATAACTAGTGCATAAAGGTAAAGATGCATGGATATCAGAGCAAGATAGTAATAACTGCAAGATACAAGAAATCTACACTAAGAGTAAGTCTGTGCACATGAACGTGTAGTGAGTCTAGCATGAAAAACATGTAGTGAGTCAAGTCCAGAAACATGTAAGTGAGACAAGTCAAGAAATGCATGAGAGTCCAGACTATAAAGAATGAACTTGGTGTCTTTGAAATACTTGTTTCGACATATAAACGGCTAGGGGTAAGTACGGCTCACCGCGCACTAGGTGCGCGGCTGCTATCATTCCTGATTAGACCAGAGGGAGTGATTCCTGATGATGCCAGATAGGAATGTTTACATGTCTACTCGAGTATTTCCCCGCCTCGACTAATACAAGTGGATCCAAGATCCGACACGCAAATCAAGATGAGTCCAGCCTGAACATGAATGATGCCTGTAGGTGATGCCAGTAGTTATTCCAGAATAGAGGCCAGAAATATGAAATATACGTGTCGCAAGTAAATGAATCCAGAAATATCAATTAGTGTCCCGTATTGTGCCAGAATAATCAGATGATACTATACTAGAAGCTGAATCATAATAATCATCAAATAATGAAAACTATCAGAGAATGTACTCGCCTGACGTCCTGAGCAACTGGCGATCCGAACTGGTGTCGCAAGGACCTAATATGAAAAGCAAGGTTAAACAGGGTTCTAAAGAGTTAAACAGATATAAAATAACTAAAAATAGGCTTCTAGGGTCGTTCTAGGTCAAACGGGTCAAACCGGTGAAATCTGGGTCAAAAAGTCAACTCTGGGTCCAAAAAGTCAACTCTAGGTCAAAACTAGGTCAAAAGTTGACTTTGGCGGTCAACCGAGTCAACTACGGTCAAGTCTGGGTCAAACTAGAGTGCTCCTGAAATTCTATGTCAAACCGAGCTCATTAAGCTAGAAAACTCACAAACTCGCCTCCTTGAGATACCGGGATACCCTTGGTATCCGATACCTCAACCTAGGCTATATACCCCGCCTATAGTCTCTAAAACCTATGCTAGCACGCGTAAATATATACACATATACGTATAAAAATTACTCCAATACTATTCCTAGGCTATTACTCAAAAAACTCTGCTCGAAACCCAATACCTTGGTTATCTCAAGGTATTGAAATACCTCGGTATCTCAAGGTATTGAGATACCGCTCTAAACTCAACCCGACTACCCCTCTAGCTAACTAACTATGCATAAACTTATATGTTTAGCTATAATCTAGGCTAAAATATAGATATCTAATACATATAGGCATATACCTAGGTATCTACACCCAATACCTTACCTTACCTTACCCTCAAATATATATATATATATCTATACCTAGAAATCTAACTATCTATCTTGCTATGTATATATCTATATATATATCTATGCATATAGATATGGATATCTAACTATCTATCTAATATTTACCTATCTAGTTATCTATCAAACTATCTAACTAGCTATTTATTATCTATTTATATCTAGGCATCTATCTATCTATTTATCTAACTATGTATCTATATACCTATTTACCAATCTAGAGATATCTATTGATCTATCTAACATATACCTATTTATCTATCTATGCATCTATCTAACTAATTATCTATAATATCTATTTACCTATCTACCTAACTATAGATATCTATCTATTTACCTAACTATCTATGTATCTCTTTACCTATGTATCTATCTAACCATCTATGTACCTATTTAACTATCTATCTAAATATCTAACAATCTATATATATATATATATATATATATATATATATATATATATATATATATACCCTTCTCTCTCGCATTGCTCCTCACCTTGCTGCTGCTCCTGCTGCTGCAAACTGCTGCGGTGGCTGCTATGCTGCTGCTAGAGCTGCTGGTTATGCTGCTACTGCTGCTCCTTGCTGCTGCACCTGCTGCTGGTGCAGCTGCTTGCTGCTGCTGCAACTCCCTGCTGCTGGTCCTGCCCCCCCTCTCATCTCACATACACACACACACACCCCTATATATATATACATATATATATATACACATATATATATATCTATATATATATAACTAGATATCTATATATACATTCACACTCATCTACACACTCTAACACACACACACTAGCACACTCACACACTAATACACACACACACTCACAACACTATCAACACACACACATAAGCACACACATATATCTATACATATATAAACACACATCTATATATATATATATACACATATATATCTACACTTATATATTTATATATATATATACACATACACACTCACACACTCAAACATAAATACATATACCCTCACACACACTCACACTCACACACCCTCACACACTAACACTCCAACATATATATATAAATACATATATACATAAACTGAAACTCATATATATATATATATATATATATATATATATATATATATATATATATATATATAGGCACTCACTCACACTCACACTCACACTCACACACACTCACCTACACACTAGCACACACTCACACAAGCACTCACCTACACACATACACTAGCACTCACTAACACACTCACAAACACATAACCACACATATATATATAAATAGAAATATATATATATATATATATATATATATATATATATATATATATATATATAGGAACACACACACAAATAAATATATATATAGAGACATATATACACAAACACAACATACCACAACGATGCACACAACGCTCACAACGCCCCACCTACGCACGCCCAACGACCCCGACACTCACCAACGCCTATAAATATATAAAATATAACTCGAAAACTCTAGCACACACTCCCCGATATTAACCAAACGTGCGCACAAGCCCGAAACGAGGAAACCAAGTCAAAATGGCCGTTCGGTCATTTCGACGAACACGTGGTGCGCGGCTCGGAAAACCTCCTGAAACGCACACCAAACGAACTCGGAATCGGCCCAAAATTTACCCACGCATCCTAAACGATATCTAGATCCTAGAAAATGCCCTTCCGTGTCGATTCAAGGCCCGTGGCAGAAACGCACACGCACTTAGAATCGGCGACGAAAAAAAACCCCAAATTCGCCCGAAATGCCCGTTTCTCCGCGACACGGCTTCCCGTGTCCGAACGGAGACACGCACTCACCCTTAAGACACCCGACAATATCTACCTAGGTCCTTCTAACCTAGGGCATCACCCAAAATTGGGCCAAATTCGAATTCCAACCGAAATTGACACAAAACATAGTGTTAAAGTCTCCAAACACTACCCAACTAGTTCCAACTTCCTCCCACGGGTAGCCTAAGGGTCTAGGAAGGTTCTAAACTATTAATTATACTATATAAAAGTAATTACAAGGGGAAAATTAGGGTTTACCTCTTGGGAGTGGGAATCCCAAGCCAAAATCTCCAAAATGCTCCAAATCCTCCAAACCAAGCTTCCAAGCTCCCAATCCAAGCTCCAACACAAAATCTAGGCTCTACCCACCTAGGTTGGGGAAGAATGTAGGGTTAGGGTTAATCATAAAGAAGAATAGAAGAAGAAAGAGGAGAAATGGGAACTTACTTGAGAGTGGGAAGAAGAAAAGAAGAAGGAAGAGTGGAGAATGGAGAAGAAGAAGAAGAAGAATGAAGAATGAAGATGAAGAGGAAGTGGGGCTGCTGTGTGCACGGGTAGGGGGCTGTGAATGGCCGACCAAGCACAAAATAAAGGGTTACACTAATGTCCAAAAGTCCAAAATGCCCTCTCCTAACTTGGTTTTGGGTTTCGGGTCCAAAAACACTCAAACTAACTCCAAATCTCTCCCACTAACCTTCTAAAAATATAATAAATAAATCTAAGCCCCAAAATAATTCTCATAAGGGTGTGGGCTGGGTCGGACATGGGTCCACTAGGGTCTGACATGGGTCCAGACTAGCCAAAATGCTAAAACAAACAATAAAAAATATAATACAATCAATAATTAAATATAAATACAATTAAATATAAATAATCCACAATTAACTAAATTAAAAATAAAAAAAATACCCGGCTCTGGAAATGGGGTGGTGACAACATCAAAGATCTATAAGAAGGAAGCAAGGAGCAACAAAGAGGAGGCCAAGATCTACAAGGAGAGGAGCTACATTCTATTTAGGGACTTTTTATTGGGAATCCATCTTCTAATAGGTACATTTCAGTTTTTTCTTTTCTAGTAGACTTTAAATGTAAGATTTAACCATGAGAAACCAACCCACATACATAGGCTACCCAAAGGAATTGGTTTTAGGTTCATAGAAGACCTACAGTGGAGTTATGTGCATTTTGGAGGAATTCTGAGATTGGCACATGTGGTATTTGTCATTTTGTCTAATGGATCAAATTGACATATGATTGATTGTTTGTGACTAGCGTCGTATCCACAATTGGGTACGCGTAGGCCGTATCTCGTCAATTTAATAAAACAGGTTAATTTTGGGGGGTTTTCTCTAACACGGAGACTCGTGCATATCATATTATGACACAGACACGATGATGATCTAATTACTATACGTATTGCTCATATTTAGTGTATTAGACTTTCTCGTATCCTCCGGGATGCGTTTGGTTGTGTGTTGGGGCCGTATCGCAAGCGTATCATAGAGTTAGTGTGATACAGGTGCGGTGCACTCTACGTGTTTGGTGTTTTGCTCTTAATTATATATGTATATATATATATATATATATATATATATAAATATGATATTTTATATAATATATATATATGTATATGAGTGTCTATATGACTAAGTGTATTTGTGTGTGTCTATATGTGTATATAATAGTGTAAATATATATATATATATATATATGTGTGTGTGTGTGTGTGTGTGTGTGTGTGTGTGTGTGTATTAGTGTTTATATGTATATATTCATATTTGTGTTTGTGTTTATGTGTGAGTGTATATATATATATATATATATATATATATATATATATATATGTCTATTTATTTTAGACTATTATTTTTTTGGAGATTCACAGTTTGTATATTATTTCAGATTGTGGATTGTATCTTTTTCTTTCCTTCGTTATTCCATTCGTGCATTATTTTTCTTAGTTTGTTTTGTGATTGAGATTAGTCATACTTGTGAGACACCATATTGTTCCTCTGTTTAGAGTTGAGATGATTGATAGGTAACATATTATATAGTTGAGATGTTAGATAGTTAGAAATATCCCAGACAGCATTCTACCGCTGATGCTGCGGCATAGGCTGGGCATAACCACGTACTCGTGCCCTATTATCCTGGTGCGGGTTATGACATATTTTTTTAGTAGTGGGATGCAGGTCCTAGATTCACAATTAGTGCAATTTCTTAGTTGTGCTCGTCTAGAGTACTGCTACTAGCCTATTTTAGAAAATAGGATTTAGGCTGAGAGTTTACTTAATCACACCTAGGAAAATTCCAAAATCTGTTTTGCAATCCTTATCTATTGAATATTTGCTTAACTTTGAATAAGTTATGTCCTTCTTTGATGGTATCGTATCATATTCAATATTGATTCTGTCACGACCCGCACCCAAAAAATTGGGCATGAGTCGTGGGTACGTCCATCCTACACTGCACCATCGGCGGTAGAACACTGTCTAGGTCAACTATCTAGATAACAATCTCACGCAATCAATATATAAACCTGTCAAGATCTCAACTCCAAACGGAGGAGCAATATCATAATGATAATCATAATGTACTCAATCACGAATCTAAGCACGATAAGATAACACAGAAATCTAACAGCTATAAAGTCTAACCAACAACAACTACTACAACAACCACAACATCAATAATAATAATACAACATCCAAAATAATATACAATACAAGGTCTCAATCCAAAATCGGAGACAAATCCGGTACCAAAGGCTAATAAAAACAATAACAAGGTCCCAGTGATCCCGGCCACCAACCCGGAAATTATTCCTAATTTAGAGGGTCCCTGTCTGCACCATCGATAGACTCAGGTCCATAAAATGTCGGACACCAATCCTCCGGATACTCTGGAAAAATATGTCCAGTCAGGACTAGAGCAAGTACATCTTTAACAGCAGTTCCTGTTAAATAACAAAAACTATAAAACAGTTATACCAAGTAGTAAGGTGAAGGAAATAAAGTATAAAATAAGGAAATATACATATCACTGCTGCATAAAGGTAAAGATACATGAATGTCAGAAGCAAGATAGTAATAACTGCAAGATACAAGAAATCTAAACTAAGATCAAGTCTGTGCACAAGAACGTGTAGTGAGTCCAGCATGAAATACATGTAGTGAGTCAAGTCCAGAAACATGTAAGTGAGACCAGCAAGAAATGCAAGAGAGTCTAGACTATAAAGAATGAACTTGGTGTCTTTGAAATACCGGTTTTGACATGTAAACGGCTAGGGGTAAGTACGGCTCACCGCGCACTGGGTGCGCGGCTACTATTATTCCAGATTAGACCAGAGGGGATGATTCTTGATGATTCCAGATAGGAATATTTACATGTCTACTCGAGTATTTCTCTGCCCCGACTAGTACAAGTGAATCCAAGACCCGACACGTAAATCAAGTATGAGTCCAGCCAGAAACATGAATGATGCCTGTAGTGATGCCTGTAGGTGATGCCAGTAGTGATTCTAGAATAAAGGCCAGAAACATGAAATATACGTATCGCAAGTAAATGAATCCAGAAATACTATTCCATGTCCCGTGTTGTGCAAGAAAAATCAGATAATACTATACTAGAAGCTGAATCATAATAATCATCAGATAATAAAAACTATCAGAGAATGTACTCGCCTGACGTCCTGAGCAACTAACGATCCGAACTGGTGTCGCAAGGACCTATTACGAAAAGCAAGGTTAAACAGTTTTCTAATGAGTTAAACAGATATAAAATAACTAAAAATAGGCTTCTAGGGTCGTTCTAGGTCAAACGGGTCAAACCGGTAAAATTTGGGTCAAAAAGTCAACTTTGGGTCCAAAAAGTCAACCCTGAGTCAAATCTAGGTCAAAAGTTGACTTTGGCAGTCAACTGAGTCAACCACGGTCAATTCTAGGTCAAACTAGGGTGCCCTTGAAATTCTAGGCCAAAACTAGGTCATTAAGCTAATAAACCCTCAAACTCGCCTCCTTGAGATACCGGGATACCCTCTGTATCCGATACCTCACCCTACGCTATACGCCCCGCCTATACCCGCTAAAACCTATGCTAGCATGCGTAAATATATACACATATACATAAAAATCTATCTCTAAACTCAAATCTAGGCAATTGCTCAAAAACCCCGCTCGAAAGTCAATACCTTGGATATCTCAAGATATTGAGATACCTTGATATCTCAAGGTATTGAGATATCGCCCAATACCCCTCCAACTACCCTTCTAGTTAGCTATATATGGGTATACATATACTCCTAGTTAATAATCTAGGCTAAAAAATATATATCTAATATATATATATATACATACCTACGTATCTATATATATATATCTATTCACACATACACACATATACCCATATATATACCCAAACTCACATATATATATATATATATATAGCTACATATATGCATCTAGCTAGCTATATGTATATATATCTTTACATATAGATATAGATATCTAATTACCTATCTATCTATCTATCTATCTATCTATCTATCTATCTATCTATCTATCTATCTAGTTATATATATATATATATATATATATATATATATATATCTATCTATCTAGTTATCCATCTAAATATTAATCTAACTATCTAACTATCTATTAATCTATCTATGTATGTACCTATCTATCTATCTATCTATCTAATATATCTATCTATCTATCTATCTATCTATCTATCTATCTATCTATCTATCTATCTATGTCTATTTATCTATTTATCTATTTACCTATCTATAGATATCTATCTATTTATATCTATCAAGTTATCTATCTAACTATCTATCTAATATCTAACTATCTATCTAATATCTATCTATCTAACTATCTATTTATCTAGTATCTATCTATCTAACCACCTATCTATCTATCCATCTATAAACCTATCTATCTATCTATCTATCTATCTATCTATCTATCTATCTATCTATCTATCTATCTATCTATCTATCAATCTAGTTATCTATTATATATCTAACTATCTATTAGATCTCTACCACACCCCCCCTTGCTACGCCAATGCCTATGCTCGCTGTTGCTGCTGCTAACATGCTGCTGCTACTGCTGAAGATACTGTTGTTGCTGCTGCTGTGGGTACCTCGCTAATATATATATACACACACACTAACTTATATACTAACACACACACACACACACTTATGTATATAGATACACACACACATATACAAACACATACATACATATATATATATATATATATATATATATATATATATATATATATATATATATATATATATATAAACACATATCTATATATAAATATACACACATATATCTATATATATATACACATACTAATATATATATACATATACACACATACACTCAAACACACACACACACACATATATATATATATATATATATATATATATATATATATATATATATATATATATATATATATATACACTCACTCACTCACTCACACATACTCACTCTCACACACCCTGACACATACTAACACACACTATCACAAACACACACACAAATATACATATATATATATACACATACACACATACATATATATATATATATATATATATATATATATATATATATACACACACACACATACACAAACTCATATATATATATATATAAACACTCACTCGCACTCACACACACTCACCTACACATACACTAACACCAATACACACTCACACAAACACTCACTAACACACTCACATATACAAAAAAACACATATACATATATAAATATATATATATATAGAAACACACAGAGAAATATATATATATATATATATATATATATATATATATATACATATATATATATATATATATAAACACAACACACACACAACATACAACACAACGCACAACGCCCCACCAACGCACGCCCAACGACCCCTACACGCACAAACATAAATATATATATAAAATATAATCCGAGAACTCTAGCACACACTCCCCGAAGCTAACCCAACGCGCGCACAAGCCCGAAACTAAGAAACCAAGTCGAAATGGCCGTTTGGTCATTTTGACAAACACGTTGTCAAGTGGTTCGTAAAACCTCCTGAAGCGCACTCCAAACCTACTCAGAATCGGCCCAAAATTTACCCACGGGTTCTAAACGATGTCTAGATCCTAGAAAAATGCTACTCCGTCGATTCTAGGCTCGTGGAGAAAATACGCACGCACTTAGAATCGGCGACGACGAAAACCCCGAAAATGCCCGAAACGCCCGTTTTTCCGCGACACGACTTCACGTGTCAGAACGGAGACACGCACTAACCCTCAAGACACCCGACAACGTCTACCTAGGTCCGTCTAACCTAGGGCAACACCAAAAATTGGGCCAATCTCGGATTCCACCCGAAATTGACACAAAATCTAGTGTCAAAGTCTCCAAACACAACCAAACTTGTTCATACTTACTCCCACGGGTAGCCCTAAGGTCTAAGAAGGTTCTAAACTATTAATTACACTATATAAGAGTAATTACAAGGAGGAAAATTAGGGTTTACCTCTTGGGAGTTGGAATCCTAAGACAAAGTCTCCAAAAAGCTCCAAATCTACCTCACCTAGCTTCCAAGCTTCCAATCCAAGCTCCAACACCAAATCTAAGCTCCACCCACCTAGGTTGGGAAAGAATTTAGGGTTAGGGTTTATACAAAAGTAAGAAATGAAAGAATGAAGAGAAGGAAAAGGAGAAAACTTACTTGGGAAGAAGAAAGGAAGAAGAAGAAGCAGTGGAGAAGAAGAAGAAGAAGAAGAAGAAGAAGAAGAAGAAAAAGAAGTGAATGGGGAGGGGGGAGCTGCTGTCGGGTCTGGGAATGGGGGGATAGGGTCGGCCACAACACTAATAAGGGTTTTCCTAATGTCCAAATGACCAAAATATCCTCCCCTAACTTGGGTTTGGGTTTCGGGTTCCAAAAGCACTCAAAATAACTCCAAATCTCTCCAACTAACCCACTAAAAATATAATAAATATTATAAACCCAAAAATAGGTCTCACATGAGTGTCGGTTTGGTCGGACATGGGTCCACTAGAGTCTGACACGGGTCCAGGCTAGCCAAAACCCCAAAATAATTAATAAAAAATAATACAACCACTAATTAAATATAAATACAATTAATTATAAATAATACACAATTAACCAAATTAAAAAAAAAATACCCGTCTCAGGAAATGGGCTGGTGACAAGCCTATCCTCAGAAAATTTTGTCCTCAAAATTTAAAGTCAATCACACTCCCTCTAGATCAAACCCCCAACAATCACAGTCAAGAAATTCTACCTAAACAACATACAAGATCATGGTCCTACTGGTCGTGTTATCACAGTCTCAATCAGGGTCACTACACTATCTACCATAGCACAAAGAAAGTCTAACAGGTACTAATGAAGCACACCACAAGGAATAGAAAGGACATGAAGAAGAACAAGAAGACAGACCTGCTAACCGGACACCCGTAGCATCGGCCTCCTCGACCGTCAACGCATAAGCCCTGCCCTGCTGGGGTGTATCCCTCTGCTGGTGCGGGGCATGATGCTGTTCCACAGATGTCCTAGCTCCAACTCTCCGATCATGTGCTCCACTCAATGGAGGTGCAGTGGGGCAATCTCGCATCTGGTGAGCAGCGGATCCACAGAACAAATATACCTTCAGCCTCATCCTACAAATATCCCAAGTGTGTCCTGACTTCCTGCAGTAGGCACAAGTGGGCACCCTCTGATCCTGACCCTACTGCGCTATCTTCTGCATATAGGGACACTTAGCTGGTCCTGCACTACTACTCGCACTACCTGAATCATCCTTGTCTCTCTTGGACTTGAGCTCCAAGTCATCCTCTGCTCTCTGAGCGTCACTACCAGAAAAAGTCAAATTAGCGACGTCTAAAAACGTCGCTAAATAACCAAAAATCGTCGCTAATTAGGTTTAGCGACGTAATTAGCGACGTTTTAAAGCAGTCGAAAAATACCAAGTCGCTAAAATAAAAAACGTCGCTAAACGTCGCTATGCCGACATTTTTTAGCGACTTTAATGTGTCGCTAAATTTAGCGACGTTTTGCGACGCCAAGTCACTAAAAAGCGACGTTTAGAAAAGTCGCTAAACGTCGCTGATTAGCGACATCTATCGCGACGTTATACCGACGTCTTTAATGACCTGGCTATACTGCCATGTCAGCAATTGGCGACGTTTAGCGACGTAATTAGCGACGTTATTAGCGACGTCCTTAGCGACATTTTATAGCGTCGCTACTTAGCGACGTAATTAGCGACATAAATTAACGTCGCTAAACGTCGCTAATAACGTCATTAATTTAAAAAAAAAAAAAAAATAATGTGCAGAAGCAAACATTGGTGATTTCCTGCAGTTTTACATCATTTTCATCATACACACCAACATGATTCAATCTAGTTAACTATATAATCCAATTAAATTAAAGACCACAAGAAGTATCAATCCAATTAAATATGGATAACTATATAATCTAATTAAATTAACTAAAAAATTAAAGACCACAAGAAGCATCATACATCATGTCTATTGTTGAAGTATCAATAATTCATAAATAATAATAAAAATAATTATACTACTACGGATCTGCAGGAGGCTGACCAGCGGCACGCTTGAAGGATAACAACTCCTCATACTCGTCCCGTGGAATCGACACCGATGTCGATGGAGAAGGCAGTGACGTCGGTGGAGGCCGTGCCCGCTCCAAGTCTGCGAGTCGCTGGTTGTAAGAATCCAGGGTAGATAACAGCCTCGTACTGCTATCACCCATTGAATCCTGCATCCTCGTCAGGTTTTCGCCCATCGATAACTGTGACGCCTGCATCCTCGTCAGCTTCTCGCCCATCGATAGCTGTGACGCCTGCAGCTCCATGATGTTGCGATCATTGGAGGCTCTAATATCATTTGTCAATTCTCGTAGCTCCGTCATGCTGCGGTCGAGCATATCCAATCGTGCGATGAGCATCGGATCGTCCGCCTGCGGCTGGGACCAGGACTGGTCCTCCATACTTCGCAGCAAGTCGTCACGGAGAGACGCAATCTGACGGTCAACGGCCTCCTGGACGGCCTCCTGGACTCTGGCCGACGACTGCGAGGGCTGCGCTGTGAGGGGTGTGTGGAATGCACAGCTGTCGGGGAGGCCCTAGATGACTGCGTCGCAACCAGGGCGCCATAGGAGCCCGTACCGTAGTACGTACCCCTCTGGAGACCACCAGCTGCGGTCACCCACAGGTCGTCCGCCGACGGAGATGGACCGGGCTGCGACGAAGCACCAGCCTCTCCAGGTGTAGGTGCACTAGCAGTCGCCCGCTCACGAAGCCTAAGATACTCGGCCTAGAAAAGGTTTGGAAACTCTATAATTGCCTAAGTTATATTAAAATAAACACAAAGTAAAGTAATACTTACATAGGTCTGTGAGGCCCTCTCATCAATGAGATTTCCGTCCTTGCGATGGGTGGCCAAGAAGATGGTCACCATGTTTGCATCCTCACCCCTCTGTACCTGTTAAAAATATATTTTTATTACTAAACTTAAATATTTTTTCCAAGTACCATTTTATGGTACTTGGTACTTATATTAAAATAATATATTTTAAAAGAAAAAACATACCAAACGACGGAAATGTTCCGTCATCGGAATCGAGCCACCACACCACTTGGCAGCATTCTGCCTAGCCGCCTTGGCCTTCTTAGACCTTTCCTTGTAGCTCGGATCGTCGAATCTAGCCCTCATCGCAGTCCACTGCTCAGGCGTGATCCAACCTTGGATCGGTTTTCCCGCACGATCACGAGCCTTCTGGTCATCCAGAGCATCTCGGATAAGCTTGGCGGCAACGGTAGGAAAGAGCCGCTCGATCAACTCGGCCCGGTACGGAGGATAAAAATACGTTTGCTACAATAAATAATTCATTAAGTTAGCATCACGAATATGCATAAATTAGAGGATTTATTTAATATACTTTTACCTGGAAGTGCGCAAACCAGAACGCCTTCCTCTCCTCCGGAGCCTCAGAGTAGTTGATCCAAGGGCCACCGTAGTTGTTCCTCAGAAATTGGCCCAGGCGTCTCTGAACCGACGATGGACAATATCTATACAGAAATAATAATTTAGATTACTGAAAAAGTCAATATACGATGAATAAAGAGAAACACAAATATATACTAAACCATCTAATTGACTTACTTTGTACCGTCGGCCCAAATCTCTGTCCTCGTCTCCTCCGGTGGTGCACATGGAGGATCTTGCTGATGCTGGGACAACGTCGGCACGACCTCCTCTACATGCTCATCTGTCTCCATGGTTCCGTCAACAGGAGGAACGCTGGACGAGGGAGTACTATCACGCCTGGAACTACTCATCCCAGGAGTGATGCCACGCAACATCGTCGCAGTCGGAGATGTGACTGATCGATATACTGGAGTACTGGGCGACGATGATCCGGAACCAACAGTAGGCAGTACCGGAGTGGCACTCTGTCTACCTCGGGACCTGTCGAATCCTCCGCGTCGTCCTGTCATATCTGATAACAACATATGATGAATATAGAGAAACATAAATATATACTATATTCTACAGTCGAAATGTGATACATATCTCAAAGCATTATACAGTCAAAATATAATACATATATTCGTTAATGTCAACATCTACTTCTACATATAATATTTACAGTCCAAATACAGTTACATTCTATATGGAATATTTTATATTTTCAATCATCTTCAGAAAATTTATCTTGTTCGCCTTCCTCGTCCTGCTCTTCCTCTTCCTCGTCTTCACTTTCTTCTACTTCGTCGTCCTCTTCGGATAATTCTACATCTTCTACATTATTACTCGTGTAATGAGTAACTTTCGTTGAGTCCACATCTACAATATTTGTTACAAGAGGTAGATCGTCCTCCTGATAAGCTATTTCGTCAATGTCAAATGTATTTCTAGCTTTAGTCTTGCATACTGCCCACCAATCCGACCTCGCTGTCCCCCGTATAGGATAAGTTGTGAAGTACACGAGCTGAGCCTGACTTGATAGGACAAATGGTTCGTAGCCTTGATATCTACGCTTGTAGTTTATATCCACAAGGCCATGCTTGTCAATTTTCCAACCTTGATCTTGAATCGGATCGAACCATTCACACCTGAATAGCACGATATTAGCAGGTTCTGGGCCATAATTATATGTCAACTCCATAATCTCTCATAAGATGCCAAAAAAATCATTGTCCGGATTGACGTCTTTGTAGTTTGTAGATTTGATACACAAACTACTGTTTTTCGTGGAATCAAGATCCAGAAAGCTGTCTCTGATAGGAGCATTTGTTGACTTGAACCTGAACCTATTCACACAGAAACTTGGCCATATTTTTACGACAGTAATTGGTCCCTTGGCTAGAGTCCTAATAGATTCAGTCTCGGGTGATATTAGACGATCGACCTAAATACCAAAGTAGCGATAGTAAGTTATTTGTTTTGCAAGTGCAGAAATAAAAAGTAATTACCAAGCATCTTACATATGCGCTCAACCAAGAAGAAAAATGGCATCTCATATCTTGTTCTACTTCTTCGTCTGTTATGTAGGGTCTAACCGACCTCAACTCATCATTATATGTGCTGAAAAACAATGAAGCAACTGCTGATTAGTATCATAATAGTATCTTATACTATTACATTGAGATAATGTAAACGTGGACGTATTAATTACTTACCCCTCTAGCTTCTCCACTTCATCCTCGTCGTAATTGAGTAATATATACAATTGAGCAGCCCTTAGCTCATCGTCATTCAAATATCTCTTCTTCATTTTTCCCGAGGGCTTTTCGGATGCATTGAATACTTTGAGTATTGCATCATTAGATTCCTGATATGCGTCGTCGTTTCTGGGAGCTTTCGTCCTATTAGTAGCAACATGCGGTTTGAAATACGTCGAGCAAAAGTTTGTAATCTCCTCGAGAACATAAGCTTCACAAATAGAGCCTTCAACCCGTGCCTTATTTTTTACCTTTCTCTTTAGGTGATTCAGATGGCGCTCGAAGGGGTACATCCACCGATAACCGACAGGACCACCAACACGTGCCTCATAGGAAAGATGAATTGGCAAATGCTCCATAGAGTCGAAGAATCCAGGAGGAAATACCTTCTCGAGCTTACATAGTGTTACCGCAATGTCCCTCTCTTGCTTTTCTAGACGATCGACGAGCAACTTAGTACAACAAAGATCTCTGAAGAATATGCTCAGCTCTGTCAATGGGTCCCAAACGACCTGCGGTAAGAATTCCCGAAATGCAATCGGAATTAACCTCTCCATGAATACGTGACAATCGTGGCTCTTCATACCTACTAGTTTGTTCTCCTTGAGGTCGAAGCATCTTTTCAAGTTCGACACGTACCCGTCTGGAAACTTTAGACCCTGAATCCACCTACAAAGTCTACCTTTATCCTCTTTATCCAGTGAGAAAACTGACTTAGGTTGCTTTAACTTTCCATTCCCCTCCTCTATCAAATATAATGCAGGACGTCAACATATGTCTTCTAAGTCCAACCTCGCCTTCGGATTATCTTTCGTCTTCCCCTTTATATCCATTACAGTATTAATTATGTTATCAAACACATTCTTCTCGATATGCATGACATCAAGGTTATGTCTGATCAGATTGGTGCTCCAATATGGCAGATCCCAGAATATACTCCTCTTCGTCCAGTTATGGGTGCGACCAAATCCGTCACACTTGTACCCCTTAGCAGGCTCTTGGATAGCACTTGGAAAATCTTTTACCTCTTCCCATATCGTGCATCCGGGCCACCTTGGCGGTGGATTGGCCTTCTCCACAACTCCCGCACGAAAAGCATTCCGATTCCTCCGGTACGGATGATCCTTCGGCAAAAATTGTCGATGATAATCGAAGAAGCACGGTTTGCCTCCGTGTTTCAAACGGAAAGCCTGAGAACGGTCCATGCAATACGGACATGAGAGACGACCATGGGTGCTCCATCCCGATAACATTCCATAGGCCAGAAAGTCATTGATAGTCCACATAAGTGCTGCCCTCATCTGAAAATTCTGCTTTCTAGAAACATCGTACGTGTTGGCACCCACTTCCCACAGCTGATTCAACTCATCTATCAAAGGCTGTAAATACACATCGATGTTTCTCTTCAGATTGTTCGGACCCGGGATAATAACGGTTAGGAACATATACAGAGTCTTCATGCACATCCAAGGCGGTAGATTATACGGAGTGGCGATCACAGGCCAACACGAATACTGGGAGCCCGAAAGTCCAAATAGGGTAAAACCGTCAGAGCCGAGCCCCAATCTGATATTACGCGCTTCCTCGGCAAAATATGGATACTCTCGATCAAAGTGCTTCCATGCTTCTCCATCGGATGGATGATCCAATACTCCTTCGATCTGTTTTCGCCTGTGCCAACTCATGTTTTCTGCAGTCTCCTTAACCATAAACAACCGCTGCAACCGCGGCGTCAAAGGCAAGTAGTGCATCGAATCGGTAGGCTTCCTTGTACCGACAGACTTTCCTCTAACAGTGGCCTTGTAGCGATCAGCACCACAGAATCTGCACGCATCTTCATCCTTGTCGTCTTTGTAGTACAACATGCACCCGTTGCGACATGTATCGATTTTCTCGTATCCCATCCAAAGCGATCTCACCATCCTCTTAGATCGATAGAAGTCTTTAGGCAACTTTGCACCCTCGGGCAAGATCTCTATAATCAAATCGAGCAGTCGATTATAGCATTCTTGCGACATGTTAAAATTGGACTTGATGCTCAATAATCTTGTAACCACCTCCAACGGTGAATGATCCTCACAACCAGGATATAGTGGAGTCCTTGCATTCTCAAGCAACTCCATAAACTTTGCAGCATCGGCATTCGGTGCCTCCTCAGCTGCATCATAATTGTCCGGATTGAAACTAGGTCCCGCCGCATCATAATTGTCAGGATTGAAACTAGGCCCCACCGTATCATAAACCATGTTCACCAACCCGTCGTCATAAGCATCGTGGTCTTGGACATCCATATACGGCTCCACATAGGGCTCCGACTTTGATGCTAGAGATACAAGTTCTCCGTGCGCGATCCACTGATAGTAATTCGACGTAAAGCCCTTCGAGTATAAATGATATGTAACTTCCACTTCAGGATGATATTTCCTGTTGTGACATCTCACACAAGGACACTTAATTTTGGTACCGTCCATGTATTGAGGGAACGCCTTTGCGAACTGCAGGAACTGCTGTACACCCTCAATAAATTCATCCCGTACACCGCACATGTCATCAGGATGACGGTTGTACATCCACGAACGATGACGCAGATAGTAATTCATATCCATTTCTAGAAACTTCTGCAAAATTGACAGTATGTATCATATAAATCATTACATGCAAAATTAACCGTACTATAAAAATCATAACTGATATAATACATATTTTCATTTATCAAAACTGCAGCTGCCCCCAACCTCATAGTACTATGAACTGCACTATAAGTGTGCAGTCAACACTACAAATAGTGTGTCATACTATAGAACTGCAGCTGCCCCCAACCACACTCCTAGGTCAGTGTCCGTTATGGGAAAAGCAGTCATGGCATTGCACTAAGGCACCTGGTGCTTGAACAATTTTTGCATCAAAAGTTTCCCAAGTACACGGGCTATTGCTCTATGAAATGGATAACCCCATGCATTGTGGCTGTACTCACTCACATTTACCGGCAGATTACTGCACTCCCTTTAGTAAAAAAACCTAACCCCCCAAACTGGCACACTGATACACACATGCACTCTTAAGAATTCTGTAATCAAAACTCACCTGGTACCAACAACACCTATTAAGTACTCTAAATTCTATACTTCATATAAATACTCCATCTATACTCATATAAACACTCCATCTATACTCCCAGATCTGGGATACACCTATATGAATGCTCAACCTTCACACCTATTACTTATTCTCTTCAACATATATATTCACTCAAACACCTGACTAATACACCTCTTTAAATCAGTCACCCACTGCTACTGCTTACCTTCTTCCTAAATATTTGATTACCCCTTATCCCGAGCCACACACTCATGTGTGCACTATAGTATCACTATGAATACCCAATATTCTCTCAGATGTTGGTGTTATATCTGACACTTGCCCTCATGTCCTTCAAATTATACGAGTTCAAACCCCATCTCAAACACATCCAAATCCTGTCTTGCACTAGTTGCTGACTGGCTCAGTAAGTTGCTGCACAAGGATGCAGTGTTTACACTGTATTAGGACCCCCTCACACCTGCCTACAGAAGCTAACAACCAACTACAATGCACCTAAACCTTAATACACACTATGTTCAGCTGTGCAGTGCCTCCCCAAGTTGCCTGTTGCACATTGGGCTGATGTGCCTCAAGTCTCCCCCTGCTCACTGCTAGTAAGCAGTGCTCACTGCTGCCGTTACCTCTCTCGTCGACTTGGGCCAGTCGGCCCTAACCCTAACCCTAACCCTAACCCTAACCCCATGTCAATAAACCTAACCCTAACCCTAACCCTAGGTCCTGATCAGTGTCTGTGTCAGTGTGTGTATGTGCCGTGTCTGTGTCTGTGTCAGTGTCTGTGTGTGTGTCGTGTTTGTGTCAATGTCACATGTGTCCTGTGAGAGAGAGAGAGAGAGAGAGAGAGAGAGAGAGAGAGAGAGAGTAGGGTTTACCGGAGTAGTCGCGGTGGAGAGCGGGTCGACGGAGCGCGGGGGGGGGGATTTTTTTTCTTTTCGAAATTTCAGCAGATGGGGAAAAATGAAACCGATCCCTAATTAACCAAATTTTAGCGACGTTTAGCGACGTCCAAGAAAAAATATCGCTAATTTAAATTTTAGCGACGTCAATGCGTCGCTACACACGTTGCTAAATATTTTCAATATTAAGGTCGCTATATACGTCGCTAAACGTCGCTAAATTAGACATATTAGCGACGTTTAGCGACCTAAACTGAACTTATAGCGACTTATCTTTTAAAATCTTAATAAAAGTCGCTAAACGTCGCTAAATGTCGCCATTTAGCGACGTCTAGCGACGTTTTAATAAGGAGTCGCTAATTTTTATATTATTAGCGACGTTTTTTTTGACGTCGCTAAAATACGTCGCTAAGACCGCTTTTTCTAGTAGTGCGTCTCCTACTATCTGCTCGAAAGTTGCCTCGCGGTCGCTCCTAGTCAAAGACTTGACAGCCATGACCAAGCCCTTGCGAAACTTCCTCGCCTTTGCTGCCTCACTCAAGCCCTCCACAAATCTGCCTAGACGGCAGAACTCCGCTGCGTACTTGTCCACTATTATACTCCCTTGGACGAGTGCCTCGAACTGGCTCTCCAAAGCACTGAGCGCCACATTTGGGAAAAACTTCTCCTTAAAAAGCCTCTTGAAAGCCTCCCAAGTAAGCCCTGGTGCCGCGACCCTCGTATCTGTGCGATACCATGTCAAAGCGAGGTCGAACATCTGACTGCCCGCTGCATCTATCTGCATACTGTCTGGAATCTGTGCCAGCCTGAAGATCCCCTCAATCTGCTCTATCCAGTCATCCGCGTACAGGATTCCTTCTATACCCCGGAACTCCTTGGGCCGCATCCTCTGGAAGTCAATGATATTGCCCGGCCTCGAATGCTGAGTCTGATCTGCCTGTGGCTGAATCTGTGCCACCCTGTCTACTACCGTCATGGCCATCTGGTGGACGTTCTCAATGCCCAGCCTCATCACATCCACCTGACGGTGTTGCGCGTCCATCATCTCCCTGAAGAACGCAAACAACTACGCGGCATCTACTGGTGCAGGAAGTGGTGGAGGAACCACCGGAACGACTGAGGTAGTCCTCGGATCGACAAGTGGAGGAGGATCCCCGAGAGAAACAGATGCTCCCTCAACCGCAGGAGTGGCGAGTGGAGCGGTAGCAGCTGCCGGAATACGAGCTGGACGAGAGGTAGCAGACCTCTTGGTAGCAACTACTGGGACGGTATAATGGGATCGTGTCTTCGAAGGCATCCTGAACACAGATCAAAAGAAGTCAATACGGCGCAAGATACGATATCATCAAAGAAAGACAGTAATATTTTAAAAGAAGCAATTTCAGAATAATTAGATTGGAATTGTTCCTAGTCGTGATTGAGTACACTCTCATCCTAGATCCTAGATCCTATAGCAGGCTCGCAGTAGTACAACTAAGTTGTTGTACCACCACGATATTGTACTAATTACGAATCGAGACCTGTATGGCCACCACTAAAAACGTGTCATGACCCGCACCCAGAATATCGGGCACGAGTCGTGGGTACGTCCAGCCTACGTCGCAGCATCGGCAGTAGAACGCTGTCTAGGTCAACTATCTAGATAACAATCTCACGCAATCAATATATAAACTTGTCAAGATCTCAACTCCAAACGGAGGAGCAATATCATAATGATAATCACAATGTACTTAATCACGAATCTAAGCACGATAAGATAACACAAAAATCTAACAACTATAAAGTCTAACCAACAACAACTACTACAACAATCACAACATCAATAATAATAATACAACATCCAAAATAATATACAATACAAGGTCTCAATCTAAAACCGGAGACAAATCCGGTACCAAAGGCTAATAAAAACAATAACAAGGTCCTAGTGATCCCGGCTACCAATCCGGAAATCACTCATAATCTAGAGGGTCCCTGTCTGCACCATTGACAGGCTCAGGTCCATAAAATGTTAGACACCAATCCTCCAGATACTCTGGAAAAATATGTCCAGTCCGGACTGGAGCAAGTACATCTCTAACTGCAGTTCCAGTTAAATGACAAAAACTATAAAACAGTTGTAGCAAGTAGCAAGGTGAAGGAAATAAAGTATAAAACAAGGAAATATACATATCACTGCTGCATAAAGGTAAAATACAGGAATTTCAGAAGCAAGATAGTAATAACTGCAAGATACAAGAAATCTAAACTAAGATCAAGTCTGTGCACAAGAACGTGTAGTGAGTCCAGCATGAAATACATGTAGTGAGTCAAGTCCAGAAATATGTAAGTAAAACCAGCAAGAAATGCAAGAGAGTCTAGACTACAAAGAATAAACTCGGTGTCTTTGAAATACCTGTTTCGACATGTAAACGGCTAGGGGTAAGTACGGCTCACAGCGCACTGGGTGTGTGGCTGCTATCATTCCAGATTAGACCAGAGGGGGTGATTCCTGATGATTCCAGACAGAAATGTTTACATGTCTACTCGAGTATTTTCCCGCCCCGACTAGTACAAGTGAATCCAAGACCCGACACGTAAATCAAGTATGAGTCTAGCCAGAAACATGAATGATGCCTGTAGTGATGCCTGTAGGTGATGCCAGTAGTGATTCCAGAATAGAGGCCAGAAACATGAAATATACGTGTCGCAAGTAAATGAATCCAGAAATACCAGTCTGTGTCCCGTATTATGCCAGAAAAATCAGAAATATACAACCACACACACAAATATACATATATATATATACACATACACATATACATATATATATATACATATACACACATACACAAACTCATATATATACATATATAAACACTCACGCACACACACACACACTCACCTACACATACACTAACACCAACACACACTCACACAAACACTCACTAACACACTCACATATACATAAAAACACACATACATATATAAATATATATATATATAAAAACACACACACAAATATATATATATAAATATATATATATATATATATATATAAACACAACACACACATAACACACAACACAACGCACAATGCCCCACCAACGCACGCCCAACGACCCCTACATGCACAAACACAAATATATATATATAATATAACCTGAGAACTCTAGCACACACTCTCCGAAGCTAACCCAACGCGCGCACAAGTCTGAAACTAAGAAACCAAGTCAAAATGGTCGTTCGATCATTTCGACGAACACGTGGTGTGCGGTTCGCAAAACTCCTGAAACGCACACCAATCCTACTCGGAATCGGCCCAAAATTTACCTACGGGTTCTAAACGATGTCTAGATCCTAGAAAAATACTACTCTGTCGATTCTAGGCCCGTGGCAAAAACGCGCACGCACTTAGAACCGACGACAACGAAAACCCCAAAAACGCCCAAAACGCCCATTTCTTCACAACACGATTTCACGTGTCCGAACGGAGACACGCACTAACCCTCAAGACACCCGACAACGTCTACCTAGGTCCGTCTAACCTACGGCAACACCAAAAATTGGGCCAATCTTAGATTTCACCCGAAATTGACACAAAATCTAGTGTCAAAGTCTCCAAACACAACCAAACTAGTTCCAACTTCCTCCCACGGGTAGCCTTAAGGTCTATAAAGGTTCTAAATTATTAATTAAACTATATAAGAGTAATTACAAGAGGAAAAATCAGGGTTTACCTCTTGGGAGTTGGAATCCCAAGCCAAAGTCTCCAAAAAGCTCCAAATTTACCTCACAAAGCTTCCAAGCTTCCAATCCAAGCTCCAACACCAAATCTAAGCTCTACCCACCTAGGTTGGGGAAGAATGTAGGGTTAGGGTTGACACAAAAGTAAGAAATGAAAGAAGGAAGAGAAGAAAAAGGAGAAAACTTACTTGGGAAGAATAAAGGAAGAAGAAGAAGTAGTGGAGAAGAAGAAGAAGAAGAAGAAGAAGTGAATGGGGAGGGGGGAGCTGCTGTCGAGTCTGGGAATAGGGGGATAGGGTCGGCCACAACACTAATAAGGGTTTCCCTAATGTCCAAATGACCAAAATGCCCTCCCCTAACTTGGGTTTGGGTTTCGGGTTCCAAAAGCACTCAAACTAACTCCAAATTTCTCCAACTAACCCACTAAAAATATAATAAATATTCTAAACCCAAAAATAGGTCTCACAAGGGTGTGGGTTGGGTCTGACATGGGTCCACTAGGGTCTGACACGGGTCCAGGCTAGCCAAAACCCTAAAACAATCAATAAAAAATAATACAACCACTAATTAAATATAAATATAATTAATTATAAATAATACATAATTAACCAAATTAAAAAAAAATACCCGACTTAGGAAATGGGGTGGTGACAAGCCTATCCTCCTTAAAAAATTTCGTCCTCAAAATTTAAAGTCAATCACACTCCCTCTAGGTCAAACACCCAACAATCATAGTCAAGAAATTCTACCTAAACAACATACAAGATCATAGTCAGACACAGATGTTCATGCTCTTACAGCAGATGATGGAGGCACAGCAGCGTCAGTCAGAGGTCCTGTGACAGAGCATAGAGAATGCTCACTAGATCGTACTTGTAGCAATTGAGTGAGCTACTACAGTCCAGCCACAGAAGGTACTACCTCAGTTTATTCCTCAATAGCCGAGGCCGGGTACCATCATAAACTTCAAGAGGATGGGCCCAAAGGACTTCAGAGGCACAAAGGGGATCCTTTACGTGGATGATTGGATCGAGGACATCGAGCAGAATCTGTATTTGGCGCAGATTCTAGAGATGGTACAGATAGAGGCAGCGGGGTGTATGATGTTCGATATTGCTTTAACTTGATTTCAGACAGACCCTAGGATTGCAGTACCAGGGCTCACTTGGGAAGCCTTTAACGAGCTTTTCAAGGAGAAGTTCTTTCCAGACGTAGCTCTTACATCTTTGGAGAGCCAGTTCCCGTACCTCGTCTAGGGAGGTATGTCAGTGGACGAGTATGCGGCAGAGTATTGCTGACTAGGTTACTTCATGGAGGGGAAGAACCCTAGAGGCAGAGCCAGGAAGTTCAGGAAGGGCCTGAACCGGGAGGGCAAATCCTACACCAACGAAGATCCTACCGCCACCTTCGAGGAGATTCTTAGACAGGCGCAGAGAGCCAAGGATGACTTAGAGCTTGGCTCTAAGAGGCCAAGGGACATAGGTGGATCCAACACCAACACGGGTCCAGCAAAGAGGCCTTATTTCTAGCAGCAGCACCATTGGCATTACCAGCACCAGAGGTAGCAGTATCACGGGCCAGTTAGAGCGCTGGCACAGCAAATGCATCAGATCCAGAGGGCAGCAGTTTCTTGCACTTTCTGTAAGAAGCAAGGACACAGATGGGACGCATGCAGGATGAGGCTAGGACAGTGCTTATTCTGCGATTCGGGAGATCATCAGTTGAGGGCTTGTCGTAAAGTCCCAACTCGTCCAGCTTAGGGAAGAGGACAGGCACAGAGGACTCTCGCTAGGCCACCAGCGGGACAGCAACAGAGAGGACCTCTTCTACCGCAGCAGCAATAGTTTGCCCAGCATCAGTAGCAGAAGGTACGCAATGGCAGGGGCGAGATTTTGCCTTAACTGTCGAGGAGGAGGAGCCAGTTGGCAAAGTCATCTCAGGTTCAGTTTACCTCGATTCATTTCCAGCACATATTTTGTTCGATTCTGGTGCTTCTCATAGCTTTGTATCTATATCTTTTGCTTTGAGATATCATCTTAAGTCTAAACCATTGGCGAGGACTTGCAAGATCATGACCGGGGGTGGCATTATTCTGGTCAAAGAAATTTGTAAGAACCAGAGTATTTATTTGGGAGGCCGGGAGTTGAGCGTATGTTTACTTGTAATGCCACTTCCGAGTTATAATAAAGTACTCAGGATGGATTGGTTGAGTAGACATCACGCTAGTATCGATTGTCATGGAGGCAGAATTTTATTTCAGATGCCAGGAGAGTCAAAGTTCGAGTTTGTCCGAGGAGCAGAGCAGAGCGAAGGCAATTTCTGTGGAGCTTTGGTAAAAGAGCAGGAGCCGCCACATCCATTGATTGCAGAGTTCATGGATGTCTATCCAGAGGAGTTGCCAGGGTTGTTGTCGGACAGAGAAGTAGAGTTCTCTATAGATTTGGTGCCAGGTGCAGAGCCAATATCTCAGCACATCTATAGAGTAAACAACAGCGAACTGGCAGAGTTGAAGAAGCAGGTGGATGAGTTACAAGATAAGGGCTTTATCCATTCTAGTTTATCACCATAGGGTGCTCCGGTACTTTTTGTACCAAAGAAGGATGGGTCGGTATGTATGTACATTGACTACATGGCACTTAACAACCTCACTATCAAGAACAAATGCCCGTTGTCGTTGATTGATGACTTGTTTGACCAGTTGAGCGGAGCGAAGGTATTCTCAAAGATAGACTTGAGGTCAGGGTACCACCAGGTAAAAGTGAAGAGGATAGACATCCCAAAGACAGCTTTCAGGACTTTTTATGGGTAGTTCCAGTTCTTGGTGATGCTGTTTGGGTTGACCAATGCCCCAGCAGTATCCATGAACCTGATGAACAAGGTGTTTCATCAGTACCTGGACCAGTTTGTTGTAGTCTTCATTAATAATATTCTGATATATTCAAAGACCCAGAGGAGCGCGAGTAGCACTTGAGGATAGTTTTGGAGACCCTCAGGAAGGAGAAGTTGTATGGCAAGTTATTAAAGTGTGAGTTCTTCCTTGATAAGGTTGAATTCTTCGGGCATGTTATTACAGGAGATGGAATCTCAGTAGACCCGAAGAAGATTTCAGCAGTTGAATTGTGATCTACCCTGAGTTCAGTAGTAGAGATCAGGAGTTTCCTTGGATTGGCGGGCTACTATCGGAGGTTTGTTTTAGACTTTTTCAGACTTGCAGAACTGATGACTAGACTAACCAGGAAGGACATAAAATTCGTCTGGACTGAGGATTGTCAGTCAGCATTTGAGGAGTTGAAAAGGAGATTAACTAAAGCTCCAATCTTGACATTGCCATCAGGAGTGGGAGGATTTTTCATTTATAGTGATGCATCAAGAAATGGTTTGGGTTGTGTCTTATAGCAACACGGGAAGGTGATTGCCTGTGCTTCCAGGCAATTACGCCCGCATGAGAATAACTACCCTACCCATGACTTGGAGTTGGAAGTGGTTATCTTTGCTCTCAAATTATAGAAATGCTATTTATATGGAGAGAGTGTGGAGATCTTTACAGACCATATAAGCTTGAAATATGTGTTTACATAAAAATTGTTCAACATGAGGCAACAACGATGGTTGGAGCTGATGAAAGACATTGATATTTCCTTGTATTACCATCTAGGGAAGGCCAACGTAGTCGCAGATGCTTTAAGTAGGTATCCCGTAGCTATGTGCTTGACGAGAGAAAGACATTTATTGGCCGATCTTGATAGTTTGGACATTAATGTACTAGTTCCTGGAGTCGCAGAACAGATATGGGGACTTTAGGTACAGTCAGAGTTGATGGACCAGGTCAGATCCAGAAATATATGAGGATGAGTCTCTTAGGAGCATCAGAGTACAGGTTCATATGGGGCTAGCAGCGGACTTCACCGTCACAGATGATGGATCATTGTGCCATGGTACCATATTATGTGTACTGAGAGGAGCATTGCATGAGGAGATTCTGCAGGAGGTGCATCGATCTCAGTATTCTATGCATCCAGGTGTCAACAAGATGTATAGAGATATGAGAGAGCAGGTTTGGTGGTATGGTATAAAGCGGAAGGTATCTAGCTTCGTGTCCAGATGCTTAGTTTGCCAGCAGGTAAAGACGGAGAGATAGAGGCCATGTATATTGCTTCAGCCTTTAACTCTTCCGGAGTAGAAATAGGAGCATGTGACTATGGATTTTGTATCATGAATTCCGCATTCTCTAGGAGGTAAAGATGTAATTTGGGTCATCATGGACAGGTTGACCAAATCAGCCCACTTTCTGTCATTCAAAGTCGGTACCTCTACGGAGAAAGTCACGGAGATGTATGTGCACCAGATATCAGATTGTACGATATTCCCGTGGGCATAGTCTCGGATCAGGATAGTCGCTTCACGTACCACTTCTGGAGGAGTTTGAAGGCTAGCTTGGGTACTCAGCTCAAGTTCAGTATCGCTTATCACCCTCAGACTGACGGACAGTCGGAGAGGACTATTCAGACTCTCGAAGATATGCTATGCACCTATGTTTTGGATCATGAAGGTTCTTGGGAGGACCACCTTCACTTGGTAGAGTTTTTATACAACAACAGCTACCAAGCCAACATCGAGATATCGCCGTTTGAGGCATTATATGGACGGAGATGTCATACTCCGTTATCCTGGGATGATGTTGGTGAAAGAGCTTTATTGGGACCAGAGATGGTAGTGGATATAACCGAGAAGGTGAAGCTTATCAGAGATAGACTTCGAGTGGCGCAGGACAGGCATCGACATTAGGTCGATAGCCACCGGAGACCTTTGGAGTTTGAGGTATAGATTTTTATTTTGTATTGCTTATGTTTGATTATTGTTTGTTAGAGTGCTAAGGTTGTATTTTGTGCTAGGTTGGCGGTCTAGTTTTCTTGAGGATTTTTTCAACACGTGGCACGATTCGTTTTGGTGGAGGCAGAAAGCTTAGTCCGCGATTCATCAGACCTTTCAGTATTCTTGAGAGGGTCGATGCAGTTGCATACAAACTAGACTTACCAACAATATTGGAGGGAGTGCATAACGAGTTTCACGTGTCGCTGCTGAGACGGTACGTGGCAGATCCCAGTCATATGTTGGATCACTCGAAGTTGAGGTGGTATCACTACCACATTTTAAGAATAGGGGTTTTATTGTCTTTTACCATATTTAATTTAATGTGTTATGTATAGTGTTCATTAATGCATGGGTTAGTGGACTAGAACTAGAAACCCACTAGATGAACCCCTGACCTAAAATATAGGATTATTGATTTAATTAGTATTTTTTGGGATTAATTATTGGGGTTATGTAATTCACTACCGTAATTTTTTTTCCACTGTTGTACCATACCGTTGTTTCATTAATTGGAGTGCTACACTAGCTTTTGCCTTCCAATAAATTCTACACCCTTCTCCTAGACGTGCCAGTTTTCTATTCTGACCTTTGTGTAACTCAAAAATATGCTCTTTTGTGTTTTATTTTAGTCGCACAATATTCGTTATAAACTTTTATTTTTAAATCCAAATAAACCCAACTTTGCATCTTTGTCCGTTCCAATCAAAATTGGAGACACAATCTCGACCCATTTTGTACAACCCAAATTATGACAATATTCTATTCTTAGTCTTCTACGTCCATGACACTTGTGTCCCACATAAATTTAATCCTATGCACTTCCAATTAATTTAAGAACACTATTTACACTAATTTAAATTAAATTGGTGTAAGGACCCAACCTAACCCAAAATTGGTGTAAGGACCCAACCTAACCCAAATTGGTGTCCACCTCCCATTAGATCTAAGATATGAAGAAACACTCCCCCCTCTATTGACCGATCATACATAAATTTTCCCCTATTTTGGAGTATACAACACTCTAACCTTTCCCCCTAGCCATCCTGAGCCCTCCATTCAAAATACATACTATCCTAGCCATCCATTTTTCTTCATGTAGAAACCATCCCCATCCCAACGAGCATATGGTCGTCCCTAATCCTTAGGTGATCATCATCCTCTTTTCTCTCTCATACATAAACCTATCTCTCCATTATTTTTCACAACCACCATCATTCTTTAAAAACCCGAACCCTAACTTCACCCACTCCTTCCTAACTCCCCTCTACTATACACTGCCGCAACAACTGACTCTATTGTTCACCGCCGGAGCCCGACGATCGACAGCCATCCCCGACTTCTTCTTTCCTTCATCATCAACCTCCACCGTCTCTACTAACTCCTCCGCCTGAGCACAGACACAGTCGGCCGCCTCACAATTCTTCATCGATCCCCAACACCTTCTTCTCTTCCTCGACCTGTTCATCGCCGGAGCAGCCTCCCTTCCCGACCGACGACCCTGACAATAACTGCCTCTACATCCCCGACTTTCTATCTCCTCCGTCGAATCGTCACCTCCACCACCAGTCATCACCATTACCACCATCTCGACCAACCATCCCGCCGGAGAACCATCACCATCTCCGATTAATTACCCGCCACACATTAGCCCCGGCCATCCCCATGACTTCCCGACCGACAGCAACATTTCTACCACCATCAACAACCACCACTAACACCTTAGCCACCCTTATTACCATACTTCGACCACATTCCGGCCAGCAACCACCGTCTTTCTCATCTCCGTCAGATCACGATCACTTGACAGCCGCGAACGAGCGTCACCCCCTCTTCGGTCACGTGCACACCAAGGTTTGAACTTGCCTCTTTCCTTCATGCTATGTGTTGCATAATACTGTCTTGGTAAACCCTAATAACTAGTATGTACATGTGTGCATGTGTGAATAGTATTTAGGTTAATATATATATACTTCATGGGAATTTATTTATTAGTATTATAGATGTTTATATGACCATAGGTGTTAGTTGACAGTCTGGTTGTGCACACTAACATACCAGCTAAGACATATGTTAGTATTGCACGAGATTGGAGATTGGACATATGATAGTGTTAGTTATTTGTCTTGCTATGCACGGTATTCGAGGACATGACACCTTTGCTTTTAGACGTGCACACTTGACCCTGCTAGTTGACCAGTTATCACCCCTTGCGTAGTTTCTGAGTGCAGTATAATTGTGTTTACATGTGTGCTAGTGTAACGACTGATGTTATATTATTATTATTTTATGTATATAGGACCGTTGGATCGTTCAGGCGAGACTTCGGGAATAGGATATTGGTATTGCCAGCTCAGGACCACAGGCGAGTATATTCTCTGACAGTTTTTATTATGTTGATCATCTCTATGATTCTAGTTGTATAGTGTACTTGATTCTGACACTATTGATACACGGGTTAGCATCATCGATCCCTGTCATGAGGAGTCATGATTGGAATCCATCGTGCTAGCTGGGGGACGGGGAAATATTAGCAGATTATGTGATCATACCCCACTTACATGCATCATAGCTCACCCCACACATTATGTTGGGTATAGCCTGACCATTTATATGCCTCATAGCCTATTATATATAATTAGCCTGACTATTGCTCACATCATATCTAACCAGATGGTTAGCTTGACCTCACATGTGTCATAACGAATCTTATATAACAAGCATGATCTTGTCCTAATCCGATTACATAATAGACTGATATTTTAAACACTTAGCTAGATATTCTATTTCTGTATTCCAGTTCACTTGTTCTAGCATTCACTTATATCTGTTCATTACTAGTTGTGCTATTGCTGATTATATATTCTCAAAATTTTATTATCTCCAGTATTTTTTATTTCCAGTATTTATCTTCATCTTGTATTTTTTTACACTGTATTATAGTTTTTGTAAAACTCCAAATCCTAAAACCCGTATTTATTATTTTAATTATTAATTTAATTATAGTAATTAGTTGCTAATTAGGAGAAATATATTTTATTTTATTTTTATTTTAGGTGTTTGTGGACTTAGGGGATTTATGGGGCCATTAGGAATTTTCCTGAATTTATTTTATGTAGGAGACCGTTTGGACAGTTGCTAGCTTATTGATATGCACTAATATAAATTCTAGATTTTTCTATGTGTGTGTATATATATATACATATATATATATATATATATATATACATATATATATATATATATATATACATATATATATATATATATATATACATATATATATATATATATATATATATTTTATAGGAAAGAGAAAGAAAAAGAAATGGAAAAGGAAAAAGAATGAAAAAGAAATAAGAATAAGGAAAGGAAAGAAAACAATCTCTATTGGATCCAAACCCCCTCTAACCAACCCAAACCCGACCCTAATACACTCCTACCCGCTAGTAAGCCATCCGCTAGAAATTAGAAAGAAGCAGCAGTAGCAACTGGGAATAAAACTCCCCACTCCGCGATCCATGTACACACCCCCCCACGACCCGCGACCTCTCTCCCTATAAATATTAACCTAATATCTTTCAACGAAACCCTAACCCTAATCCTTTCTCCTTCTCTTCCCATCTAAAATGAGAGAAAGCTGCCCTCAACCAGAATCGCCCAGGCAAGCCAATTCTGGCCGACCACGAAGACCGCGACCCCGTGCGAGCACCGCGCCGCGCAAAAGCTACAACAACTTACCTCTCTCCCCACGCGGTTTCTCGTCACCTCGCTCAACCAAACTCGATTCCGTCTTCACCGGTATGATCCTCACTTAACCCTCTTCAATACCTGTATGATAGTTGACCACAAACAACACGTAACCCTAGGCGAAAATAGCGTCCAAGTTGACAGAAAAAGACTACTTTTGGGTATCGCAGAAAACTTTGGTGACCACCTATGTTCCCGGATTCGTATCTCCCACCACAGAGATCCGAATCTAATTTTTTATTTTGGTATGCGAAGACTACTTGAACTAGTTTAATATCTATTAATTAACATTAAATTATTAACTGTTGTATGTAGAATTAAATTCGTTGGAAAACTCCAAAAATACACTTTTCTATATTTCCAAAAGTTGTGCAACGGAGCGCGTCCCGCCAAATGGGACCGCCCCGCTGTGTACCAAGTGTACCAAATGGTGCGCACAGTGTACCCGGACATGTGAGAATTTACGAAAACTGATTTGGACTCGTGTGCGCGTCGAAATCAGCCCGTATCCGCAGACAATTCTCGTATCGTAACTTTTGCGAAAGTCGGGCGCATTTTGTGCACGCTCGTCTGATTGCGACAAAACTTGTGCCATTGGACTCGTGGTAACGCGCTGGTCCTGTGACCCAGGTTTTACGCGATTCTGAGACAGTTGACCAAGTTGCCTATTGGCGGGCCCCACAGTTAACTTTTTGGGCAAAATTATGTTCGGCTTACCGAAATCCATATCTGGATATACAGTTGAGCTCGTATTGACATTTAGAGTTTGTTTGACCTATAATTTGTCCCATTTAGTGACTATTACCCTTGGCATACTTTTTTGTGCAAAGTTACCCACAAGTGGAACCCGCTTTGACCCAAAATTATCGTTTTGCCCCTGTGTCCAAATTGAAAGAAAGAGAAGTACTTTTTAGTTATTTTTCTTATTCTGGGAACGTTGGTGATGTTTATTTCAGCATCCGGAGACGTTCATTTTGAGGCCGTAGTTTTTGACTCTTGGTGTTTGACATCTGGACATTTTACTCTGGTGCTCTCTTGCCATGCAAGTATACTTTGCCTTGTTGTACTATTTAAAATCAGTTATATATATTAGTTGCATGTTTATTATTTTAGATTATATAACTGTGCGCGTCCGAGAGAGACTCAGGTGCAGTCAACGGAGGCGTTGACGTTAGGACTTGTGTCTGACCTAGTGTCTAGTAGACCCACCTAAAGTTGTGGAGTTATTGGTATGACTCCCAAGGCCTTGATACCTTTCTTACACGTGTTCTGAGTCTCATGTAGGGCACGAACTTGCATATGTGGTTGGCCACCTATACGTGTAGGCGTGCGACGGATTGGGTATAACTGCTAATAGTGATGCATGTTAGAAGACTTAGCAGTTATTAGTAGGCGGAGCATAGACTATCGTGGTACGAGGGTCCAATCCTTGTCCTTGTTTGATTTTAAGGTTGGACTACTGTTCTAACGATAGACTATGAGCCAGAGTTACGACGCCTCGGCGTAGTAGCTAAGGCGTGTTGTGGATACAACATGGATAGATCATTTGGCGGAGAGGACAACTAGTAGGCGTATGGGACACCCACTTCCTTTACACTGATGCTACACATGACGGAGTGATATGGACGATATATACTACACTGATGCCACGTTCTTCGGAGCGATATGGACGATATATTATACTGATGCCACACTCTTCGGGGTGAAATGGACGTTATATTATACAGATGCCATGCTCTTCGAAGATGGACGTTATTACTGAGCGCCCTCCTTTGGGGGCATATATGGCATATACTAGCCAGTTGTCATGATTTGTGAATTACGTCAGCATATGTCTAGCCTACACTTTTCTATACTCTCAAAGTTATCCTCAAGTTGCATTTCACTTAGATGGTTAGGTCACCCTGGAGCTTTTACAGTATTTACTTTATGGCATGCTTTATGTATCTTGTTATGTCCCTCTGAGGATGTAGTCCCTTTACAGGTGTATTTTTCATCAATATTTGCAGGAGCGCGGATCCGGACTGGCTACTTATATTGCGAGAGGTCTACTCTTCGAGCCTCGTGATTGTTAGAGGTTGTATTTATATTATTTGTCTTATTTATTCTTTATTCTAGTTCGGCAGTGGATTTGTTTCCGTCCGACTGACATCTTTAGATACTTTATTTCGGGACCTGGTTATAGATATTGGTTATCCATTATATTTAATTTTATGTGGATGAGATTAGATTATACCCTGTGATTTATGATGGTTTATACCACTGGTTAATTGTTATTCATATTACAGTGTACGTGTCTTATGGTTTCTATATATTGGAGTGCCATATTCATACGGCTGGCATGCTTACGTGTCCTTGTCCTACGTATTATGGGACTGGGGCATGACATGTTATTAGTGGTAGCCCATATAGGTCGAGAGCATTTTGTCTCGGTTACGTTACTGTACCGAGCAAGCCTGCAAATAGGATTAGAGTATAGGATCTCATCCACAATTGACTATGACTTATCTTTCTTCCAATCTGTTCTATTTGAATAGTTGCATCCTGCTTGATTCATGTACTTCCCTAATAGTCCTTGAGTATAGTCTTCTCCTAGAATATAGAAGTTCCTGTTGTTAAATGATAAGTAAGGTAACCTTCCTATTAAGAGTACCACTAGAGTGTTGACACACCACTAAGTTTAGAATATCTAGTGAACCCTAGAATTCCTTATCTATAGATTGGTTTACCATTATCCCTTGATAATTAGGGATGACTTAAGAGTAGTATAGGCAATACTAGGGCTAGCTATGAAATTGACCATACTATTTTACCCTAGCATTGAGGAACCAATAGAAATCCAAGGAGGAATGTTAGGACCAACCCTAACTTTTATAGTGAGATAGTATTATAGAACTATACCTTTAGATTCTTGTCTAAATATTAACAGACAGTAGTAACCTAGGAAGACGAGAGGAATGAATATAGTATTTTCTCGATCATACCTTGAACACAGAGATGTGCATATTACCTTCCCGTTAAGAAACCATGATGCTATCTAGAGCCCTCTATTTTATATTTTATGTCTTCTTCTCTGCAACCCTAGCACTCGTTATTTGTGCGACGACTAAATTATGTTCTTCCTTTCTTTATCTTTCAACTCGTGCCACCTGACACTTCTGATTGTAGACCAGATGAATTCCCCTATGTTAAGGATATATATAGTTTGCTAGGATTATAGTTGTCAATGTTAAACTTTAAAAAGTTGTGCTTGATAGTTAGAATTTTATAGTTTTGAGTTATTCTGGTAGATTGTAACTTGATGATTACCCTTAGTTTTAAATTGTATAATTCGTATTCATAACCTAATATAGGTATATCCTCTTTTCACTTAAGAACCAGTAGCTCTTCCATTCCTACTATTGACACCCTTGTTCTATGAGCACTACGATTAAAACTTAAGGTGACCATTACCGATATAATGCAATTGGCTGATTTTCTCGTAAACCCCAATAAGAGTTATGCTTTATTTGCAAGGATAATATTATTTTATAGAACCCCCTTAAGACTATCACAGTATTAGATAATTATTTTAAGTTGGGTAGTATGCCTCACAACCTAGTGACACATAGTCCTCTTGACATATTATTGTAGTATAATTGAATGGCATTAACTATATGCTTGCATAAGACAATAGTCTTTATTCAGACGGTAGAACTTAAAGGCCATACCCCTATTTTTATCGACTAGCAGCTTAGACAAGGTGTTAGTACTACAACTGTAGAAGCTGTAGAGTCTTATTTTGTTTTGTTTGTGAACTTGAATTATTTGTACCTTATTTCATCAAGATCTAGCGCATTTATATTTTAGAAACTACCTTGACTTATGCTGCTATTTTATAGCCTAGTTTTGTAAGCTTATTCTTTTATCGAGCTTATTCATGATACATGTATTAGTGAATGCATACATTAATACATTTCAGAATCAGTGAATTAAGGACTAGCTAACCTTAGTGTGCTTGGTTCATCCTTCGCATAACTAATTTACGTGGATTGAGATATATAATGTCTAGTAGATGAATATACTTGCCCTCTAGACATGCCTGAGCGTATCGTATCAGTTATATAATGGTATTCATACGAGCATTCAAATAAGAAATTACCAAATATGATTTTAATCCACAACTGCCTTGACAATTCTTTTTTGAATTCCTTAAGCGCCTTGATCCCTATACTTTTATTCTATTACCTCCCCCTTGAACTCTTTATTATTGTTTTCCGTCTTCCCTTATTTTGGAAAGATGAAACTTCGTACTTGGTATAAGTTTGATATACAGATAGTAAAAGAGATACCCATAGGCCAATCGCATTATTTGGTGACTATCTTTTATAATTGATTAAGGACATATCATATGTAATATAATTGGTGTTAAAATTTTTGAGGATTGAATAACATGATTAAATAATTTGAGGAAGACTTCTTAAATGTATAGCCTTATATGATAGATGCGTGAATTCTGAGTTGGGTAGAAGTTGCATTATTAAATTGAGAATAAATTCTTTTAGATTGTGATCAAGCAAGACTAGATTGGGAGATTCAAGTCACTTTAATATTGAGAAATTTTAAAAGAAGGATTACGATGATGACGATTTAATGAAATTTGAAATCTCGATATTGAGGATCAAATATTTATACCTTGAGTGCATGATTTGAAGTTTGAATGTTGAAGATTGAATCATCAACTTAAACCTTAAGGATAAATATAGAATCATAGGCTTGAACAATTGGTGAAGTAAAGATAAAATTTTACAATTGGATGATTTGAATTAAAAGTTAAATTTTGATTGCTGGATTTCCTATTGGAATTATTGGGGATGTGAATTAAATTTATAGATTTGAAGGATACAAAATTCATAAGTGAACAATAGGAATAATATTGGACTAGAATTGTTTTCTAGCGGAGATTATGATAATGGGAGATCGTGATGCAAAATTCATATGCGTATTTAATTCTTGAAGATGTTATATAGAATTAATTTAAATTTGGATATTGATAATTTGGAAAAGTGAGAAGAGATTACAATAGGTTGAATTTTGATTGGAACAGTGATTATCTTAACCTTGAAGTGATTGCGATGGATATAATTATGATTTTAATTATTGCAAAGAGATTGCGATTTACTTGTCCTATGTACATAAAGGATTAACAAATTATACCTTATTTTAATTTCGAGGATGACATATTTTTAAGTTGGCTAGATTGTAAACCCCCTTACCCAAGATTAGACCTACTTGGCTTAGATAGTAAGACTAAGGCTAGTTTGAATCCAAGTAGAAATAGAACACGGTATTTTTATTCCAACATTATATCACTTAGCGCACCTTACCGTGCTTCGATAATTGGAGCACTACACTAGCCATTGCCTTCCTACAAATTTTACAACCTTGTCCTAGACATGACCGCCTACCATTCTGACCTCGGTGTAACTTATAATAATGCACTCTTGTGCTATATTTTAGTCGCACAATATTCATCGTGGACGTTATTATTTAATCCTAAATAATACGACCTTATATCCTTGTGCGTTCCAATTTAAATTGGAGACACAATCTTGACCCGCTTCATATTAATCAAATTTCTATCTTTGTGCAACTTTCTAATTATTAGGCACTTTTATGCAAAAATGCGATAAGGGGTCCACACCATTGGACATGACACATGAAGAAACCTAATTCTCTTCCATATGAATCTTCTCCATGAATTTTTGGAATGTGCAGCGCAACATCGCCCCCTTATTTAATTCTAGCCTTGCATTTTAAACAATACAAATATAGCCCCGCAAATATCCCTATGACGTTGGACTTAGTTTTAATTTCGAGGACAAAATTTTTGTAAGTTGGGTAGGATGTAAAATCCCAAATCCTAAAACCCATATTTATTATTTTAATTATTAATTTAATTATAGTAATTAGTGGCTAATTAGGAGAAATAGATTTTATTTAATTTTTATTTTAGGTGTTTGTGGACTTAGGGGATTTATGGGGCCATTAGGAATTTTCTCGAATTTATTTTATGTAGGAGACCCTTTGGACAGTTGCTATCTTAATGATATACACTAATACAAATTCTAGATTTTTCTATGTGTATATATATATATATATATATATATATATATATATATATATATATACATATATATACATATATATATTTTTATAGGAAAGAGAAAGAAAAAGAAATAGAAAAGGAAAAAGAATGAAAAAGAAATAAGAATAAGGAAAGAAAAGAAAACAATCTCTATTGGATCCAAACCCCCTCTAACCTACCCAAATCCGGCCCTAATATACTCCTACCCGCTAGTAAGCCATACGCTGAAAATTAGAAAGAAGCAGCAGTAGCAACTGGGAATAAAACTTCACCCCCCGTGACCTATGTACAGACCCCCCCCGACCCGCGACCTCTCTCCCTATAAATATTAACCTAATATCTTTCAACGAAACCCTAACCCTAATCCTTTCTCCTCCTCTTCCCATCTAAAATGAGAGAACGCCTCCCTCGACCAGAACCGCCCAGCCAAGCCAATTTCGGCCGACCACGAAGACCGCGACCCTGCGCGAGCACCGCGCCGCACAGAAGCTACAACAACTTCCCTCTCTCCCTATGCGGTTTTCCGTCACCTCGCTCAACCAAACTCGACCCCGTCTTCATCGGTATGATCCTCACTTAACCCTCTCCAATACCTGTATGATAGTTGACCGCAACCAGCGCGTAACCCTAGGCAAAAACAGCGTCCAAGTTGACAAAAAAGACCACTTTTGGGTATCGCAGAAAACTACGGTGACCACCTATGTTCCCGGATTCGTATCTCCCACCACAGAGATCCGAATCCAATTTTTCTTTTTGGTATGCGGAGACCACTTGACCTAGTTTAATTTCTGTGAATTAATATTAAATTATTAACTGTTGTATGTAGAATTAAATTCGTTGAAAAACCCCGAAAATATACTTTTTTAGATTTTCAAAAGTTGTGAAACATAGCGCGCCCCGCCAAACGGGACCGTCCCGCTGTGTACCAAGTATACCAAACAGTGTGCGCAGTATACCCGGACACGTGAGAGTTTACAGAAACTGATTCGGACCCGTGTGTGCGTCAGAATCAGCCCGTATCCGCGGATAATCCCTGTGTCACAACTTTTACGAAAGTTGTACGCATTTTGTGCACGCTCGTCCGATTGCGACGAAACTGTTGACCAAGTCGTGGTGATGCGCTGGTCCTATGACCCAAGTTTCACGAGATTCTGAGACAGTTGACCAAGTCGCCTATTGGCGTGCCCCACTGTTGACTTTTTGGACGAAATTGTGTTCGGCTCACCGGAATCCACATCTGGACATACTGTTGAGCTCGTATTGATAATTAGAGTTTGTTTGACCTATAATTTGTCCCATTTAGAGACTGTTATCCTTGGCATACTTTTCGGTACAAAGTGGCCCACATGTGGAGCCCGCTTTGACCCAAAATTACCGTTTTGCCTCTATGTCCAGATTGGACGAAAGGGAAGTACTTTCTAGCTATTTTGCTTATTCTGGGAACATTGGTGATATTTATTTCAGCATCCGGAGACGTTCATTTTGAGGCCGTAGTTTCTGACTCTTGATGTTTGACATCTGGACATTTTACTCTGGTGCTCTCTTGCCATGCAAGTATACCTTGTCTTATTGTACTGTTTAAATTCAGTTATATATATTACTTGCATGTTTATTATTTTAGATTATATAACTATGTGCGTCCGAGAGAGACTCGGGTGCAGTCAACGGAGGCATTATCGGTATGACTCCTCAGGCCTTGATACCTTTTTTACACGTATTATGAGTCTCATGTACGGTACGGACTTGCGTATATGGTTGGCCACCTGTACGTGTAGGCGTGCGTTGGATAGGGTATAACTGCTAATAGTGATGCATGTTAGAAGACTTAGCAGTTATTAGTAGGCGGAACATAGACTATCGTGGTACGAGGGTCCAATAATTGTCCTTGTTTGGTTGTAAGATTGGACTACTATTCTAACGATAAACTATGAGCCAGAGTTACGTCGCGACATAGTAGCTAAGGCGTGTTGTGGATACAACATGCATAGATCATTAGACGGGGCGAACAACTAGCAGGCGTATGGGACACCCACTTCTTTTACACTAATGCCACACTCGACGGAGTGATATGGACGATATATACTACACTGATGCCACATTCTTCGGGGCAACATGGACGATATATTATACTGATGCCACACTCTTCGGGGTGATATGAACGTTATATTATACAGATGCCATACTCTTCGGAGATGGACGTTATTACTGAGCACCCTCCTATGGGGGCATATGTGGCATATACTAGCCAGTTGTCACGATTGGTGAATTACGTCAGCATATGTCTAGCCTACACTTTTCCATACTCTCAAACTTGTCCTCAAGTTGTATTTCACTTAGATGGTTAGGTCACCCTGGAGTTTTTGCAGTATTTACTTTATGGCATACTTTTATGTATCTTGTTATGTCCCTCTGAGGACCTGGTCCCTTTCCAGGTGTATTGTTCATGAGTATTTGCTGGAGCGTAGATCCGGACTGGCTACTTATATTGCGAGAGGTCTACTCTTCTAGCCTCATGATTGTTAGAGGTTGTATTTATATTATTTGTCGTATTTATTCTTTATTCTAGTTCGGCAGTGGATTTGTTCCATTCGACTGATATCTTTAGATACTTCATTTCGGGATCTGGTTATAGATATTGGTTATCCATTATATTTGATTTTCTGTGGATGAGATTAGATTATACCCTGTGATTTATGATGGTTTATACCACTGGTGAATTCTTATTCATATTACAGCGTACGTGTGTTATGGTTTCCATATATTGGAGTGCCATATTCGTACGGCTGGCATGCTTACGTGTCATAGTTTTACGTATTATGGGACTGGGGCATGACAGTTTTTGTCAATATAAATGAAACTGCTGTTAGTGCTTGCACTTTGCTCCAATCATGACTGGATAATATTTTTCCGGAGGACCTTTAGGATTTCTGTCCTACACACTATGGGCCAGGTGTAGAGGAAGACTACATACCATAGATCTTAGAAGAGTCCCTCCCTTTAGAGGAGACACAACTTGCAGTTATTTAGACAGTTATATTTTATGCATCTTTTGTACTTTTGTTGAGACTTATGTTAAGAATTTTTTTGAAACTATGCTGGACAGCTAGACTTTAGATTTATCGTTGTTTTTGAGTTATTGTGCTTGACGTATGTCAGGACTCCTTATCTTTTTATCTCATCGTGCCATTTATTTCTTATAGCTATTGTGATTGAGTATATACTATGGAATATTGAGCAATGGATTATTCATTGTCCTACTTATGAAGTTGATATCGTTGACAGGTGGTGAGTTATGTTTAGTAGTATTAAGACCTAGACAACGTTCTACAGCCGATGCTGCGGCGTAGGATGGACGTACCCACGGCTCATGCCCAAATTCTGGGTGCGGATTATGACACATTTTTAGTGGTGGCCCATGCAGGTCTAGATTCGCATTTAGAGTGATATTGTAGTAGTGCTCACTTAGATAAATACGACGAGCCTGCTTTAGGAAATAGGATTTAGGATGAAAGTATGCTCAATCACAACTAGAAATTTTTTGATCTTTATAATGCTATTCTGAATAATTACTTTCTTTAGAGTTTTACTGTCCTTCCTTAATGATATCGTATTTGTTGCCTTAATTGATTCTTTTCGGTCTGTCTTCAGGATGCCGTCGAAGAATAGCTCTTTGAGTTGGGAGCATCAGCTTCAGAGAGGTCTGCCACCTCTCGACCTAACGGACAGACATCTGGAGTTCCTTCTACATCTCCTGTTCATGTGGGAGTATCTGCAACTTTCAGCGGTCTTCCTCCTCCACCTGTTCCGAGGGTTGCCCCAGCTGTGACAGAGCACCTTCCTTCTCCACCGACTCTGTTTCCCGGAGGTATGCCCATTAATGGTGCACAGATGTTTACGCTAATCCAAGACATGGTAGATGCTCAGAGGACGTCAGCAGAGGCTCAGCGTGTTTAGGCTGAGGGTCAGAGGGTGCAGACAGAGGCGCACCAGGCACAGGCAGAGCTAATGAAAGAGAGCATGAAGAATGCTCATCTGGTGGCTCTTTAGGTTGTGGAGAGAGTTGCACAGCACCAGCAGCATCCTGGCCAGCATCACCAGAGGTCGGGTACGATAGTGGACTTCAAAAGGATGGTGCCTCTGGAGTTCAAGGGCACCGAGGGGATACACTACACTGACGACTGGTTAGAGGATATAGAGAGGAACTTGCGCTTGGTGCCAATTTTGAAGATTCTTTAGATCGAGGCTGCTTGCAGCCAGATATTTGATATCGCTCTGACATGGTACCGTTCGGAGCCTAGAATCGCTATCAGAGGACTTACTTGGGAGGCCTTCAAGGAGCTCTTCAAGGAGAAGTTCTTCTCTGACGTAGCCCTGGGAGCCTTGGAGAGTAAGTTCCATAACTTGGTCAAAGAAAGCATGTCAGTCGACGAGTACGCCGCAGAGTTTTGCCGTTTGAGTCAATTCGCACCATCAATGATTTGGGACCCAGGAGACAGAGCCCAAAAATTTAGGAAGGGATTGACGAGAGAGATCAAGTCTCCTACTTCGGGATGTCGCACTGCTACATTTGAGGGCATTCTGATAGATGCCCAGATTGCTGAGGATGACTTGGACCTCAAGCCCAAGAAAGGATGCGACACTTTTGGAGGAGCAAGTGGTAGTGCGGGACCGGCCAAGGGTCCCAACTTTCAGCAGCAGCAGAGGTCGTACCAGCATTAGCAGCACCAGGCACCAACTCGAGGGCACACCCAGCAGCAGCCTCAGAGGCAGACTCAACCCGCTATCAAGTATGCATACTGCGGGAAGGCAGGACACACTAGTGACATCTGCATGAAGAGATTGGGTACGTGCTTGTCCTGTGGATCGTCAGTACATCAGCTGAGGGACTCTTCATCTATTCAGACTCATCCAGGTCAAGGTGGAGCTATCGTTCAGAGGGGACCAGCCAGGGTACCTACTGTACCTGGAGGCCAGTAGAGGGGACCTCCACTTCGGCCCAGCAGCTGAGGTTTGCTAAGCACTAGCAGCAGCAAAGAGGTGCACCCCAGGGACGGGCATACGCCATGACGATCGAGGAGGCCGAGCTAGCTGGAGACATGATTTCAGGTTCCATTTCTCTCGATTCTATTCCAGCACTTGCATTATTTGATTCTGACGCTTCCTATAGTTCGTGTCTGTATCTTATGCTCTTAAGCATAGTTTAGAGGCAAAACCATTAGATAGGACGTGCAAGATCACCATTTGAGGAGGCATTATCCTAGTCTGTGATTAATGCAAGAACCAGAGAGTATCATTAGGAGGCCGAGAGTTGAGAGTATGCTTACTCGTCATGCCACGTCCGGGATACGATATTGTACTCGGAATGGACTGGTTGAGTAGGTACCATGCTACTCTAGATTGTCATAGAGGTAGAGTAATATTTTGACCGCCAGGAGAGCCAGAGTTTGATGTTGCCAGAGGAGCAGCGGAGCCGAGCAGAGGCACTTTTTGCAGAATCAGGATAGAAGAAGAGGAGTTGCCACATCCTTTGATAGCGGAGTTCCTGGATGTATTTCAAGAGGAGTTGCCGGGCTTACCGCCAGACAGAGATGTTGAATTCTCTATAGACTTGGTACCAGAAGTGGAGCCCATTTCATAACATATCTATAGAGTCAACAACAGCGAGCTGGCAGAACTGAAGAAGCAAGTTAAGGAGCTGGTGGACAAGGGCTTCATCAAATCCAGTTCATCACCATGGAGAGCACCGATATTGTTCGTACCGAAGAAGGATGGCACAGTACGCATGTGTATCGATTGTAAAGCTCTAAATAACCTCACTATCAAGAATAAATATCCACTGCCGAGGATAGATGATCTTTTCGATCAGTTGAGGGAAGCGAAGGTATTTTCAAAGATACACTTGAGGTCAGTCTATCACTAGGTGAAGATGAAGAGAGAAGACATGCCGAAGACAGCCTTTCGGACCAGACATGGCCAGTTTGAGTTCATGGTAATGTCGTTTAGTTTAACCAACGCACCGGAAGTATTCACGAACTTGATGAACAAGGTGTTCCACCAGTACCTTGACAAGTTCATGGTGGTGTTCATCGACGACATTCTTATGTATTCGAAGACCCCAGAGAAGCACGAAGAGCACCTGAGGATGGTCTTGGAGACTCTCAGGAAGGAGAAGCTGTACGAAAAGCTTTCAAAATGCGAGTTCTTACTTGACAAGGTTGAATTCCTTGGACATATGGTGACGGGTGACAGTATCTGAGTTAACCCAAAGAAGATCGTGGCAGTGGAGTCGTGGGCTACCCCCAGTTTGGTAGCTGAGATCAGGAGTTTTTTCAGGCTAGCAGGATACTACAGGAGGTTTGTACAAGACTTCTCCAGGATTGCAGAGCCAATAACTAGGCTGACCAGGAAAGATGTAGATTTTGTCTGGATAGAGGATTGTCAGGCCGCATTTGATGAGCTGAAGAAGAGATTGACGACATCTCCAGTTTTGACATTGCCATCGAGGATAGGTGGATTCACTAACTACAGTGATGCTTCAGAGAAGGGTTTGGGTTGCGTTCTTCACCAGCACGGAAAGGTAATTGCCTATGCTTCCAAGCAATTATGCCCTCATAAAAAGAACTACCCCACCCACTATTTGGAGTTGGCAGCGGTTATCTTCGCTCTAAAGCTGTGGAAATACTACCTGTATAAAGAGCGTATGGTAATCTTCATAGACCATAAGAGCTTGAAGTACGTATTTATACAGAAGGAGCTGAACGTGAGGCGGAGGAGGTGGTTGGAGTTTATAAAAGACTTTGACATCTCATTACAGTACCACCCAGGAAAGGCCAACGTAGTCGCCGATGCCTTGAGAAGGTATCCGATGGCTATGTACTTGATGACAGATAGACATTTATTGGCCGATCTTGAGAGCTTGGGAATTAAGGTGCTAGTTTCAGGTATTGAGATTCAGATGTAGGGATTGCAGATATAGTCTGAGGAGATAGACAAAATTAGAGCTGCACAGTATGATGATGAGGCTTTGAGGAGTATCAGGACATAGGTTCGGACATGATTGACAAACGACTTCACTATTGTTGATGATGGATCTTTACGGCTTGGCACGAGGATTTGTGTATCGAGCGGGGAGCTGCACGAAGAGGTTTTGCAGGAGGTACATTACTCTCAGTACCCGATGCATCCCGGTTCCAACAAGATGTATCAAGATCTGCGGGAGCACGTATGGTGGTATGGCATAAAGCATGAAGTAGCACGCTTTGTATCTCGGTATTTAGTGTGCCAGCTGGTAAAGGCAGATCGACAGAGGCCAGGTGGTTTGCTTCAGCCTTTACTTATCCCAGAGTGGAAGTGGGAGCACGTGACTATGGATTTCATTTTAGGACTTCCGCATTCTCCCGGAGGAAAGGACGCAATTTGGGTCATCGTGGATAGGTTGACCAAATCAGTCCACTTTTTTCCATTCAAAGTGGGTATACCGACGGAGAGGCTAACAGAGATGTATGTGAGACAGATTGTCAGATTACATGGGGTTCCTGTGAGCATTATCTCGGATCAGGATAGCCATTTCACTTTCCACTTCTGGAGGAGTCTGCATGCTAGCTTGGGCACTCAGCTCAAGTTCAGTACCGCATATCACCCCCAGACAGACGGGCAGTCTGAAAGGACGATTCAGACTCTCGAAGATATGCTACGCACTTGTGTTCTAGATCTTGAAGGTTCTTGGGAGGATCATCTACACCTGGTAGAGTTTTCTTACAATAACAGTTACCAGGCCAGCATTAAGATGTCACCATGCGAGGCTTTGTATGGACGAAGGTGTCGCACACCGTTATCTTGGGATGATATCGGAGAGAGAGGCTTGTTAGGACCAAAAATGGTCGTCGATGCAGCAAAAAAGGTAAAACTCATCAGAGACAAACTTCGGGTGACGCAGGACAAACAGCGGCATTAGGCCGATAGCCACCGTAGACCCCTAGAGTTTCAGGTATAGTTTTTGTTATTTTTGGCTTATGATTGTTTGTTTTAGATTGCGTGTTAAGACTGTTTATTCTAGGTTGGCGATCTGGTGTTCCTACGAATTTTTTTGACACAGGGCACGATTCACTTTGGTGGAGGCGGGAAGCTTAGTCCACGTTACATCGGACCTTTCGGTATCCATACAAGGGTCGGTGTAGTGGCCTATAGACTAGACTTGCCGCCTGCACTAGAGGGAGTACATGACGTGTTCTACGTGTCACAGTTGAGATGATATGTGGCAGATGCTAGTCACGTACTAGATCACTCAGAGATCGAGGTTGGACTGACTCTCAGCTATCCCGAACAGCCCATAGAGATCTTGGATCGCAAAGAGAAGGTATTACGAAACCAGACTATTCCCTTAGTTCGTATTGCATAGAGACATAACTCTCCAAGCGAGTCAACCTGGGAGAGAGAGGATGAAATATGCGAGCAGTACCCGTATCTCTTTGAGACTTGAGGTATAATTCTTTGTCTGATTGTATGTTCTTGTGCTAGTTTAATTCAATTTTGAGGACAAAATTTTTTTTAAGGAGGGTAGACTTGTCACTACCATATTTCTAGAATAGGTTTTTTATTATCTTTTACCATATTTAATTTAATGACTTATGTGTTCATTAATGCATGGGTTAGTGGACTAGACCTAGAAACCCACTAGATGAAAACCTGACCAAAAATATAGGATTATGGATTTAATTAGTATTTTTTAGGATTATTTATTGGGGTTATATAATTCACTACCATAATTTTATTCAACTGTTGTACCTTATCGTTGTTTCGTTATTTGGAGCGCTACACTAGCTTTTAACTTCCAATAAATTCTATACCCTTGTCCTAGACATGCCAGTTTTCCATTCTGACCTTTGTGTAACTCATAAATATGCTCTTTTGTGTTTAATTTTAGTCGCACAATATTTGTTACAGACATTTATTTTTAAATCCAAATAAACCCAACTTTGTACCTTTGTCCGTTCCAATCAAAATTGGAGACACAATCTCGACCCGTTTTGTACAACCCAAATTATGATAATATTCTATTCTGAGTCTTCTACGTCCATGACACTTTTGTCCCACTTAAATTTAATCCTATGCACTTCCAATTAATTTAAGAACACCATTTACACTAATTTTAATTAAATTGGTGTAAGGACCCAACCTAACCCAAAACTAGACCCAACACCAACCCAAACCCCCACTCACACCCTCAAGGTTCATACTAAACACCACAAACCCCATTTAACTACTACATCACACCAAATATGGTTCTCATTCAATCCCAAACCCCATTGTTTGTGTAATTTCTAAATTATTAGGGACTTTTATGTAAAAGTACAATGAGGTGTCCAGCTCCCATTAGATCCAAGACATGAAGAAACACTCCCCCCCCTCATTGACCGGTAATACATAAATTTTCCTCTATTTTGGAGTCTACAACACTCTAACCTTTCCCCTAGCCATCTTAAGCACTCCATTCAAAACACACACTATCCTAGCCATATATTTTTCTTCATGTAGAAACCATCCCTATCCCAAGGAGCACATGGCCGGCCCTAATCCCAAGGTGATCATCACCCTTTTTCTCTTTCATATATAAACCTATATCTTCATTATTTTTCACAACCACCATCATTCTTCAAAAACCTGAACCCTAACTTCACCCTCTCCTTCCTTACTCCCCTCTACTGTTCACTACCGCAACAGCCGACTCTGCTGTTCACTGCCGCAACAGCCGACTTCCTCTTTCCTTCATCATCAACTTCCACCGCCTCGACTGATTCCTTCGCCTGAGAATAGCCACAGCCGGCCGCCCCATGATTCTTCATCGATCCCCATCACCTTCTTCTCTTCCCCGACCTGTTCACCACCGGAGCAGCCTCCCTTCCCGACCAACGACCCCGACAACAACCGCCTCTACATCCCCAACTTCCCATTTCCTCAGCCTGTCACCACCCGCACCCATAATAGGGGCACGAGTGCATGGGTACGTCCAGCCTACGCCAGCAACATCGGTGGTAGAATGTTGTATAGGTCTCAATAATATACTAATATAACTCATCTTTTGTCAATAATATCAACTCCAATAAGGAGGATAATGAAATAACATCTCACACTAGCTCATAATATATACTCAATCACAAAACTATAAGAATATAAATGGCACGATAAAAGATAAGAAGAATGACAGTTAAACACAATGTCTCAGAATATAGATAAAACACAGTCTAGCTGTTCAACATAAAGTCTCCACCAGTCTTAACATAAACTAAGAATAAGTCTAAACATAAACTGAAATAACGTCAAATAAGTCTCAGTGTATAAAATAAATACTGTCTAAATAACTGCAGGTAGTGTCTCCTCTAAGAACTCTGGTATGTAGGCTGCATCTATACCTGGTCCATAATGTATCGGACACCAGTCCTCTAAGTTGTAGTCTGGAAAAATATTTCCAGTCAGGATAGAGCAAAGTACATCTTTAACAGTAGTTCTACATCAATAATATAAACTATGTAGCAGTAAATATATGGAAATATACAAGATGCATATACATGTATGAGAGATACACAATAAAGGAAATATTGGAAATAAATACAAGAATAAACAATATGTCAATGAACAAGAATACTAATGACTAAGTGTACGAGTACTAGCTTTAACTTATGATCGGCTTGGGAACTTGTACACGAATACTGGCCTGGCTAGTCACACATGCGGTGCATGACCAACACTAACATGAGAACAAGACTTGTACATGAAGGGTATGATCACATATCTACACTAAAATACTTCCCACTCCTGACTGGTATAGTTGATCCAACCATGGTATGTTATGGCGCAGGATTCTCTAGGAAGGTAGCAAGTCTCCCCGAGAATTAGTGTCTGTACATGCACAAGATAACCAATGAAACACGACTTGTACAATATACACCATATATAAGAAATAATATCTCATGACGAGATCAGGATATACCAATCTGTGTAACCATCGTGTCAAGAAATATGGATATTTATACTATATATAATGAACATAGAGGATATCATAAATAAGAAACTATCAGAGAATGTACTCGCCTGGGGTCCTTAGCTGGCAATACCAAATTCCTGCTCCTGACGTCTCGCAGGACGATCCAATGGTCCTATACACATATAATATAATACAATATAGCATCAGCCATTATACTAGCACATACACAACATAATTACGTTGAACTCAGTAGCTATACTAGGGTGACACTGGTCAACTAGGGTCAAGTGTGCATCTAGTTGCACGGGTGTCACGTCTGTAATTGCTGTGCAAAACCGACAGTCAAAATAATAAGGGTCTCGCTAGTACGTCAGTGTACATATGGCAGTCAACTCACAATACTCAGGGTTACAGGGTCATGTGTAACTACGAAATATCCGCAGCTATACCTAGGGGTAATACAGCATGTACATATTGCAGTCATAATTAACCTTATCATTTAATTACTTATAATATATATATACATACCATATTTTTATATATGTATATAACAACCAATAATTATATGTATACCAAAAGAATACATATACTGAAAATATATATACATATACTAAGTGAATAATATACATATACTATATATATATATATATATATATATATATATATATATATATATATATATATATATATGTACCAATTGAATACATATACTATATATGTATATGTATACCAATACATACATACTAACATATACCATTGAATACATACGCTACATATATATATATATATATATATATATATATATATATATATATATATATATATATATATATATCAAATACGTACATACTAAACATATACTATTAAGTAGTATACACATACCAATTATATACATACACACACAATCACATAAAATAAAGGAGGAGGGACAGGTTCGAACCTGTGCACGTGCATGAGATCGGCGATGACGACGACGACGATAGTGATGATGAAAATAATGTCAACGATGATGATGACGATGATGACGACGACGTTGATAACGACTATGACGACGACGTTGATGACGACGATGATGATGATGATAATGGGATGGTAATGATGATAATGTTGAAGGCTGTCGGAGTGGAGGGGCTCGACGAGGAGGAGGACGGGGAAGAGGGAAGGAGATTGGACTTTGGGGAAGATGAGACGGGGAGGAGAAGATCCGAGGTGGAGGAGAGAAGAGGGTGGTGGTGGTCGGGATGCAGGGAGGAGAAGATCGGGGAGGCCGTGAAGAAGATGACCGGCGGGTCGAGGATGTGATGAGGGTCGAGTTCTGTAGTGTCGAGGAGGAGGAGAACGAAGGAGTCTCCGGCGAGTTCGGGTGGCCGTGGGAAAGTCTGGTAGCGGGGTTCTGGCGGGAACATCGGCTTCAGCGGCTTGGTGCAGTGGTCGGGTGCTCCGGTCGGGACTGGTGAGTTCACGGCAGTTTGGCGAGGTGGGGACTCTGGCGAAGTCTGGCAGCGGGGAACTAGATCGAGGCGAGTCTCCGGTCGACGAGGTCGACGTGCAACGGCCGGGCTTCAGGCGAACGACGGGGGTGCTAGTGTCGGTTGGCAGCGAGGCTTCAACGGTGCTCGATCGACCGAGCAGCGGGTCAGCGGCTCAGGGCTGCTCCGACGGATCAGGTGGTCGGGGCTCCGACCGGGAAAGGGGAGAAAGAAGAAGAATTGGAAGATGGTAAGGGTCGGCTGTGGTTTAGATTCTAGGAAAATATAGAAAAAGAAAAATAAAGAAAGAATATTTATATACACATGGTGTTGGGTTGACCTAGAATTAGGGCTTAGTCAACACTCCTTGGGAAAAGGGCTTGTCATGGAGATATTTCAAGGGTTAGGATTCAATGGATTTAAAATGAATGGTTAGGATTGCACTTGGTTCTAAGTTTTGAGGGCCATGGTTTAAGGAGGTTGATGTTGAGTTACACACTCCCAAAAATTATGGAAAAATTCACATGAAGGAGAAATGGGTTTCTTCACGTGTTGTCCAATGGGGTGGACACCTTAATGCACTTTTGCATAAAAGTGCCCAACAATTAGAAAATTGCACAAGGTTGGATTTATGGTTTAATTTAATTAAAATAAATATAATTGGTGTTATAAAATTAATTAGAAGTACATGGGTTAAAATTAAATAGGACAGAAGTATCATGAATGAAGATAACTCAGAATAGAATATTATCCGAATTTGGATTGCTCAAAATGGGTCGAGATTGTGTCTCCAATTTTGATTGGAATGCACAAAGATATAAAATTGAATTTATTTAGAATTAAATAATAATGTTTACGACGAATATTGTGCGACTAAAATAGAGCACAAGAGAGCATAATTATAAGTTACACAAGGGTCAGAAAAGAAGGCAGGCATGTCTAGGATAAAGGTATAAAATTTATTGGAAGGCAAAAGATAGGGTAGCACTCCAAATATTGAAGCAAGGGTAAGGTGCAAGAATCAAATAAAATTATGGTAATTAATTACAACCTCAATAAATAAATCCTGAAATAATACAATTTAAATCCATAATCCTATATTTCAATCAGGGGTTCATCTAGTGGGCTTCTAGGTCTAGTATACTAACTCATGCATTATGTCACGTCCCAATCCCAAAAATATGTAGGACTAGGACACGTAAGCATGCCAGCCGTATGGATATAGCAACTCCAATATATGGAAACCAAACCCATACGTACACTGTAATATGAATATCAAATCCACAAGTGGTATAAACATATGTCACAAGTCACAGGGTATAATCTAAATCGCATCCATAGAAATCAAATACAAATAACTAACCAGTATCTATGAAACTAGATCTCAATATAAGTATCTAAGGATGATAGTTGGGTGGAAACAAACCCTCTACCAACTCGAATATAAGAGCAATTATAATATAAGTACACCACAATAAACACAATATAAGAATACCAGCTATCAATCACGGCTCGAAGAGAAGACCTCCTCGAAACATAGGTAACCATCCGAATCTGCGCTCCTGCGAACACTCAAGAACAAATACACCTGGAAGGGGCCAGGTCCTCAGAGGGATATAACAAGATACATAAAAACATGCCAATAAAGTACTGAAATAAATATCCAATGGTCGCCTAACCGCCTAAGTGAATGCAGTTAAGAACAACTTTTCCCACAAGTGAGCTATCTGGCTGAAAATTGGGATTTGACATGGTTCTCTATTGGAGATCCAGGGGCCTAAAAGACACATCGTCTTTTGAACGCCGGTGGCCCGCCTGATAGTACATAATATATAGTGGTCATCACCACCCGTATCTCTGACGGAGAATCCGGGCGCACAAGAGAAAAGTGCAAAGGAGCTCAAATGCGGTACTTGTTGTTCTCCCTACCCAAGCTCTAAGCATGTCACATCCATGACACAATTTGGTTCATAGCCTATTCTTAGTACCCTAGCCCAATCCTGCAACCAAACAAGGACAAGGATGGGACCACCGTACTACAATAAGCTATGTCCATGGACCTCTAATAACTGCTAAGTCTTCTAGCATGCAAAGTTTCTAACAGCAGTTATTCCTAACGCATGGCCCACACGTACAGGAGGCCAAACCCTGTACGCAAGTCCGTGATCTATATGAGACTCACAACTCGTGTAACAACTGTGTCATGGCCAATGAACCTAATATTGCTACATGATAATAGGGTAGTCTCATAAACATGGTAATGCAAATACATAAATAAAAACATATCGCGATGACACTGTCGTACGAATTTTATATAACAGTTAAAATATATGAACTAAAGACAGAAGGTAAAGATGCATGCAACATATGGAATATAAATAACGGTACAGTAGCAAGGTATACTTGCCTGGCAAGGAAGCTGCAATGTACCAATAACTTGCTCCAGAAGTCGCGCAGAACAAATCCAATATCCTATGTACGTATAATATAATACAATAAAATCGTTAGTCATTACACTAGCACATACACAACCATATTTACATTGGACTCAGGGGTACACTAGGGGTGGCACTAGTCATCTAACACTGTCAATTGCGTGACAACTTACGCGGGTGACCTATATTAAATATTGTATCACAGTCAGTCAGTCAAAATAACATGTGTCTAGGCCAGTACATAAATGTACACAAGACAGTCATCTAGCATGTTCTTAGGGTTAACATGGTCAAGGTAACCATAGGATAATCCACAGTGTCCTAGGGTCGTACAATATAAATACACCTATAGTCATAAGCATATAATTACTTCTATAATAGAGTCATCTATATATGTATGTATATATATATATATATATATATATATATATATATATATATATCACTTAATTTCTAATATGCATATGTGTACGCGTACAAGTTATTGGGTTCACCGACTCAGGGTTTGCAGTCAGCTAACAGTCATAAGCAATACGCATATCCTAATGGCACACACACGAACATACATAAAAGGAGAAGACAGACAGGTTCATACCTCGGAGTACGTGCGCGGGTACGACGGTGAGGTTGACGACGATGATGATGATGGTGATGACTATAACGACGATGATGGTAATGAGGACAATCAATAAGTGATTAGAGTTGGTGTTGGTAGTGATGATGAGATATTCATGTTGAGAATGATTATGGCGTTGATGGCTGCTGAAACGGTAATAATTAAGGGTGAGATGGTGACGATGACGATGATGCGATATTGATGATGGAATGATGGTGAGATGACGACAACGACGATACTGAGATATCGATGATGCAATGACGATAAAGTGATGATGATGATAATGGTGATGGAATGATGATGATAATAGAAGATGGTGATGATGATGACAATGGCCATGGTGGTGAATGGTGGACCAGCGAGTTTCGGCCAGGGAAGCTTCTCCGGCGAGTCATGGTGATGCTGAAGATGATGACGATAATGGGGAGTTGTGGTGATGGTGAAGATGATCAATAATGGTGTAGAGTTGTGGTGATGGTGAAGATGATCGATGATGATTATGGCTGCTGGGGTGCTACTAACCGGAGTCCGCCAGTGGGGGGGAAGTCCGGCCAGCAGGAGGAGGAGGACAGGGAGGAGAGAAGGCTGTGGTATGGTGGAGGTTCTCAGGGAGGCAGGGAGGTGAAGGTGATGGGGAGATGGTGGTGATGTCGTGCTGCCTCCGGCGAGTGCAGGTCGGCGAGGGTGGTCCGACGGGTTGCAGAGGGAGTCGGGTTCGACGGTGAGGTTGCTCAGGGAAGAGGGAAGTGGAGGAGATCGGGGAGAGAAAGAAGGAGGAGGAGTCGAGGTCGGGATGGTCTGTGATGGGAGGATCCCGGCGGGTCGAGGGGATCCGGTTGGAGGAAGGAGTCAGAGGAGAGGGAGGAGGAGCGGAGTGATCGTGCTGATGGTGGTGGCGATTGCTGGTGATGTTCAGGCGAAGGTGAGGAGGAGCTCAGAGGACGGGGACGAGTCCGGCGAGTCATGGTGAGTGGGGATGGCCGCGGCGGAGCTCCGGCGTGGTCGAGAGGTTGAAGAAGATGAATGGGAGGTGGTGAAGGTCGTCAATGGCGGAGGCTCGAGGTCCTGTCGAACGGGACTGGAAGAGCACGGGAGGAGGTCGACGAGTGTCAGGCGAGGGCACGGCGGTCCGACGAGGGTGGCCAGAGGGGAGTATGAAGGTGAGGGTGATGATGAAATCGTCTAGGTAGGTTTGGGGTTTGGGTTTCCAATAGGAAAAAGGAGAGGAGAAAATTGTATATAAATACATGGGAACTAGGGTTTTGGTTAACCTAGGAGTGGGCTTGGTCAACATCTCCTTGGGGTTGGGCCTTGGGCTCACATGAGGATGTTGGGGCTATAATTGCATTTGTTTAAATGCAAGGATAGATATAAATTGAGGGGGCGATGTTCGTGCGTTGCACACTCCGAAAAAAATACAAAAAAATCTATGTGAAGGGAAAATTGAGTTTCTTCACATATTGTCCAATGGTGGGGACACCTTAAAGCATTTTTGCTTAAAAATCCCCCAACAATTGGAAGAATTGCACAAGGACGGAAATTAGATTTTACTTTATTAAATCGAATGTGCACAATGTTCTAGAATTAAATAGAAGTACATGGGAAAGAAATTTGGTGGGACATAAGTGTAGGGACGTAGATGGTACAGTATAGAATATTAATAAAATTTGGGTTGCACAAAATGGTCAAGATTGTGTCTCCAATTTCGATTGGGACGCATAAGGGTACAAGGTTGTAATTTATATAGAATTATAATAATAACATCCATGATGATTATTATTCGACTAAAATGTAGCACAAGAGAGCAATATTATAAGTTACACAAGGGTCAGAATAGTAGGCGAGCATGTCTAGGATGAGGTTGTGAAATTTGTAAATAGGAAATGGCTAGTGAAGTGCTCCAATTATCGAAGCAACGGTAAGGTGCGCTACATGATAGAAATTATTGTATACTTAAATAAATGTCGTGTTTTAATTTCTAATTGGTTCAAATTAGCCCTAGTTTCACTATCTAAGCAAAGTAGGCCTAATTTTGGGTGAGGGGGTTTACACATTATGAACATTATATAATATCTATATAAATACACATATCATGCAATTAATTAAATAATTTCAGACAACACTTATAAATAAATAAAAAAAGTAAAAAATACCCCTATTTCAGAATGTGGTAGTGACAAATCTACCATCCTTAGAAAAATTTTGTCCGCGAAATTTAAGATCCTTAACAGTTGTATTTACTTATTATATTATTTTTTATCAAAATTTAAATTCATCAAACCATATAATCATGAAGTAATCCATATTGTTATTTCACAACTTTTCAAAATTCTGTAATTATTATATTCTTGAAAATCCTCGAAATAAAAATCAAATTGTATTTTTATCACAATTTCCTCCAAAACTTTAAGTTAATAATTAAATACTCAAAAATTTAATATCCAATCTTCTAATTTAAATCCAATCAATGCATATTATAAAATTGAATCGCATCCCAAAATTTGAATTCAACACTAATCCATTTGTGTTCTTATTTCTTGATTTCTTTTTCCACACAAAACTCAAATAATATAATATATATGAAATCTTCAAATACCTCATTCAAATATAAATTTATATCTTGCAGTCAAATAGATATAATGATAATCTCCATAATTTCCTTGAATTTTAATAATAAATTCAATTATATCGTAATCTATAATTTAACAAATCGTCTATTCTGCCATATTTAAGTTCTAAACTCTTTATTTAAATTAATGTTTATTCTCAAAATTTAAGGTACCTTGTCTCTCTTTGTCAGGTCATAACCACATTACTACTCTTCATTATGGTCAAACCCCCAACAATCAGAGTCTAGGAAAATCCTACCTACAGTCATACAACACGCAATCTAGAAAAAAATATATGTATGGTTTATAGTTTATTTTATCATGGTATTGCAGTCTCTGTCAGGGTGTACTACTAACTATATTCTAACAAGAAAATCACTGATACAAGCTACAGTACTAAGAAATCAATCAATAAAAAGACGGGAAAGGAACAGAAGGCAGGAAAGAACAGAACCTGCTAACACATCACCTGCAGTATCGATCTCCTCGACCGTCATCGCAAATGCTCTGCCCTTCTGGGGTGGCTCCCTCCGCAGGTGCTGAGCAATCTACGGTTCCACAGGTGGCCTAACTGGATCTCTATAATTTGGAGCTACGCACTATCCGGGAAGATAATGAACTCGAGTATAATCCCTCATTCGATGTCCTGCATCACCATAGTGCAAATAATATCCTAGCCTCAATCTACAGCTCTCCCAAAGGTGACTTGGCTTTTTACAGAAATGACAAGTCTGTTGATCCTGCTGAACACGAACCGGTGCCTGGTTCTGATGGTGGTTATATTGAAACGTCCTCGGCTGCTGTTGAATATGGAAATGCTTGAACGGTCTCGTTCTACCGCTCGTATCTCCAAAAATATTGTGACTCCTCTTAGGCCTGAGATCTAGTTCATCTTCTGCAATCTTGGCATCCATCAAAATATCCCCAAAGGTAGCGGTACAACGAATAGAAGTGCGCGACCTAATCTCTCTCGTTAGCCCCTTTCTAAAATTTTGGGCTTTGTTTCCTGGGTCTCGAATCATAGACGATGCAAAGCGACTTAATCGACAGAATTTTGCGACATAATCGTCGACCGACATGGTTTCTTGGACCAAGTCATGAAACTGACTCTCAAAGTCTCTTAGGGTCACGTCGGGAAAGAACTTCTCCTTAAAAATCTCCTTGAAGGTCTCCCAAGTAAGTCCTTTGTCAGTGAGTCTTGGTTCCGTACGATACCACGTTAGCACGATATCAAACATCTGACTTCCAGCGGACTCGATCTGAAGAATCTCCAGAATTTGTGTCAAACGCAAGTTCCTCTCTATATCGTCTAGCCAGTCGTCTGTGTAGAGTATTCCCTCGGTGCCTTTGAACTCTCGATATATCATCCTTTTGAAATCAACTATAGTGCCTGGTCTCTGCTATTGTTGTTGGCCAGGATACTGCTGGGCAACTCTCTCAACTGCCTGTAGTGCCATCTGGTGGGCGTTCTCCATGCTCTCTCTCATCAGTTCAGTCTGCGCTTGGTGTGCCTCTGCCTGCACTCTTTGAGCCTCATCTTAAACTCGCTGAGCTTTTACAGTCATGCTCTGGGCATCTACCATGCCCTGGATCAAAGTAAACATTTGTGCCCCGTCAATGGGCATACCTGCGGGAAGCGGAGTCGGTGAAGGTGGAAGGTTCTCCGCTATAGCTGGGGTAACACTCGGAATAGGTGGGAGAGAAGGAACTCCATATGTCTGTCCGTCAGGTGGAGAGATGGCAGACCCCTCTGAAGTTGATGCTCCTACTCTCATAGATCTTGTCTTCGACGGCTTCCTGAAGACAGACCGAAAAGAATAAATTTATGCAATAGATACGATATCATCAAAGGAGAATAGTAAAATTTTAAGGAAGCAATATTCAGAAGGAATAGCAATAGAAATAGATTGGAAGTATTCCTAGTTGTGATTGAGTATCCGCTCTCATCCTAGTATGCTATATCGTAGATCCTATCGCAGGCACGCGGTAGTACAACTAAGTTGTCGCACTACCACGATATCGCACAACTTGTGAAGTCTGACCTGTATGGGCCACCACTAAAAATGTTTCACGACCCGCACCCAGAATAGGGGTACGAGTGCGTGGGTACGTCCAGCCTACGCCGCAGCATCGGCGGTAGAACGCTGTCTAGGTCTCAATAATATACTAACATAACTCACAACCTGTCAATGATATCAACTCCAATAAGGAGGATAATGAAATAACATCTCATAATAGCTCATAATGTATACTCAATCACAAAACTATAAGAATATAAATGGCACGATAAAAGATAAAAAGAATGACATAGTCAAACACAATATCTCAAAATATAGATAAAATACAGTCTAGCTGTTCAACATAAAGTCTCCACCAGTCTCAACATAAACTAAGAATAAGTCTAAACATAAACTGAAATAACCTCAAATAAGTCTCTGTGTATAAAATAAATACTGTCAAAATAGCTGCAGGTAGTGTCTCCTCTAAGATCTCTAGTGTGTAGGCTGCATCTATAGCTAGTCCATAATGTGTCGAACACCAGTCCTCTAAGTCGCAGTCTGGAAAAATATTTCCAATCAGGATGGAGCAAAGTATATCTTTAACAGCAGTTCTACATTAATGATATAAACTATGTAGCAGTAAATATATAAAAATATATAAGATGCATATACATGTACGAGAGATACACAATAAAAGAAATACTGGAAATAAATACAAGAATAAACAATATGTTAATGAACAAGAATACTAATGACTAAGTGTATGAGTACTAGCTTTAACATGTGATCGGCTCGGGAACTTGTACACGAATATTGGCCTGGCTAGTCACGCGTGCGGTGTATGACCAACACTAACATGAGAACAAGACTTGTACATGAAGGATATGATCACATATCTATACTAAAATACTCTCCATCCCCGACTGGTATAGTAGATCCAACCATGGTATGCTATGGCGCAAGATTCTCTAGGAAGGTAGCAAGTCTCCCCGAGAATCAGTGTCTGTACATGCACAAGATAACCAATGAAATACGACTTGTACAATTTATACCATATACAAGGAATAATATCTCATGACGAGATACAGATATACCAATCCGTGTAACCATTGTGTCAAGAAATATGGATATTTACACTATATATAATAAACATAGAGGATATCATAAATAAGAAACTATCAAATAATGTACTCGCCTGGGGTTCTTAGCTGGCAATACCAATGTCCTGCTCCTGAAGTCTCGCAGGACGATCCAATGGTCCTATACAGATATAATATAATATAATATAGCATCAGCCATTATACTAGCACATCCACAACATAATTACGCTGAACTCAGCAGTTATACTAGGGTGACACTGGTCAACTTGGGTCAAGTATGCGTCTAGTTGCACGGGTGTCATGTCTGTAATTGCTGTGCAAAACAGACAGTCAAAATAATACGGGTCTTGCTAGTACGTCAGTGTACATATGGCAGTCAACTTATAATACTCAGGGTTACAGGATCATGTGTAACTACAGAATATCCGCAGCTATACCTTGGGGTCATACAGCATGTACATATTGCTGACATAATTAACCTTATTATTTAATTACTTATAATATGTATATACATACCATATTTTTATATATGTATATAACAACCAATAATTATATGTATACCAAAAGAATACATATACTGAATATATATATACATATACCAAGTGAATAATATACATATACTATATATATATATGTACCAATTGAATACATATACTATATATGTATATATGTATATATATATATATATAGCAATACATACATACTAACATATACAATTGAATACATATGCTACATATATATATATATATATATATATATATCAAATACGTACATACTAAACATATACTACTAAGTAGTATACACATACCAATTATATACATACATACACAATCACATAAAATGAAGGAGGAGGGACAGGTTCGAACCTGTGCACGTGCACGAGATCGGCGATGACGACGACGACGATGGTGATGATGACGACGATGTCAATAATGATGATGACAAAGATGATGACGACGATGTCAATAATGATGATGACGAAGATGATGATGACGTTGATGACGACGATGACGACAACGTTGATGACGACGATATTGATGACGACGACGATGATGATGATGATAATGGGATGGTAATGATGACGATGTTGAAGGCTGCCAGAGTGGAGGGGCTCGACGAGGAGGAGGACAGGGAAAAGGGAAGAAGATTGGGCTGTAGGGAAGATAAGACGGGGAGAAAGAGATCCGAGGTGGAGGAGAGAAGAGGGTGCTGGTGGTCGAGGTGATAATGGTGGTGGTCGCGATGCAGGGAGGAGAAGAACGGGGAGGACGTGAAGAAGATGACCGGCGGGTCGAGGATGTAATGAGGGTCGAGTTCTGTGGTGTCGAGGAGGAGGAGAACGAAGGAGTCTCCGGCGAGTTAGAGTGGCCGCGGGGAAGTCTGGCAGCGGGGTTTAGGCGGGAACAGCGGTTTCAGGGGCTCCGTACAGCGGTCGGGTGCTCCGGTCGGGACTGGCGAGTTCATGGCAGTTTGACGAAACGGGGAGTCCGGCGAAGTCTTGCAGCGGTGAATGTATATGTATTTGTGAGTTGCGTAAGCTATGTGTGCATTATGTTTATGTGTGCTAGTGAGTGATTGAGTAGTCGGGCAGTAGCAAGAGAGAATTTCAACACGGTGGCAGAGATGAGCTGCTCGAGCTCATCAGTGCATTTAGAGGCATCAACCGAGTAGAACAAGTAGCAACTGTGCAGGCAGTCCCACTGCAGCACAGTTCTCAGCAAAGGGGGAGGTGCATTGACTTCAGGTAAGGCACAACAGCCTTGTACAACTCTTGCACAGCCTATTTTAGTGTGCACAAACAGGTTCAATAGCTTTTTCTGTTCAGCAAGGAGCTCACTGTACTGCAGTATCAGCAGTAGGCTAATATATGCAGTTCAGTATCAACAATTAAGGAGCTCATGCACCAACAACAAGTGCAAACCAAATAGTGCTCCTGCAGCAAGATGTGGTCAACAGCAGCAAGAGGGCTACTCAAGCAGGAGCCCGAGCACAATATCAGTATAGGTATTAATATCAGGTATCAGTGTACCAGTATCAGTTTCTGTATAGTAGCAATTCAGGTTTTCAGTTCAATAGTATAGTTAGTTTAGTGAGGTTTTGGTTAGTACATATAGGTAGTTAGTAGTATACTTATTTTATATATATATATATATATATATATATATATATATATATATATATATATATATATATATATATATATATATAGGTATATATATATATATAGGTATATAAGTTATTGATTAAGTTAGATAGATACGTATCTATGTAGACTATTGGTGATATATGTTAGTAGTAGATATATTAATATAGTTAGTTTAGTATATATATGCTAATAGGTAATATATGTTAATTGTTAGCTATATATAGGTATTGTATTATGGATAGTTCTATAATTATTTTGATATCTATTTAAGTATTTGGTATGTGATTAGTATATAGTGTATTGGGGGTTATATGTGTATTAGCTATATCAATAGTGTTGTGTATTACCTTGGGATACCAAGGTAATACTAAGGTATTGGGTCGATGTCACTACCACATTCCAGAATAGGAGTATTTTTGTCTTTTTAATTATTATAAGTATTGTGTTAATAAATGTTGCATGGTATATATATATATATATATATATATATATATATATATATATATATATATATATATATATATATATATATATATATATATTATCTAGTGTTCCTTAATGCATGAGTTAGTAGACTGGACCTAGAAACCTACTAGTTAAACCTTTGACCAAATTATAGGACTATGAACATTAATTAGCATTTTTGGGATTTAGTATTAGGGATTATATTTAATTGCAGTGATTTTATTTTATTATTGTACCTTACCGTTGTTTCGATATTGGGAGCGCTACACTAGCGTTTGTCTTCCAACAAATTTTACACCCTTGTCCTAGACGTGCCAGTCTTCTATTTCTTAATTTGTGTGACTTATAACTATGCCTTCTTGTGTTTTATTTTAGTCGCACAACATTCGTCGCAAACGATTATATTTAATTTTATATAAATCCAACTTTACATCTTTGTGCATTCCAATCAAAATTGGAGACACAATCTCGACACATTTGGTGCAACCCAAATTATGATAGTATTCTTTTCTGAGTCTTCTATATCCATGACACTTGTGTCCCACCTTATTCTAGCCCCATGTACTTCTAATTAATTTTAGAACACCAATTATATTAATTTTAATTAAATTAATCCAAAAACCCTACTTTGTGTAATTTCCCAATTGTTGGGCACTTTTATGCAATAGTGCATTGTGGTGTCCACACCCTATTGGACCAACGGATGAAAAAACCCTATTTTCCTCCATATGAATTTTCTCCACAATTTTGGAGTGTGTAACACTCAACATCAACCCTCATCAAACCTTGGCCCTCCATTTGAAACAATGCAATCCTAGCCCTCCAATTTCTACATATAAAGCCAAGGCCCCCTTTCCACGGAGTATTGACCAGGCCGAACTACCTAGGTCAACCCCCAACCCTAATTCTACATATATATAACCTTTTTTTCTTCTTTATTTTTTCTTTAACCTAAACTATATCCAGCCGACTTCCCTCTCCCATCTTCTATTCATCATCTCCCTAAGCCTCATCCCCCTCGCCAGAACAACAACCCGTCTGTGCCACGACAGTTGCCACCACCATTAATGTCGGATCTACCATCGTCTACACCGCCTCTACCGGAGCTGCAGCCACCGTCGTTCCCTTTACGACCCCGCTGACCCCCGCTGAACCGTTCCCGACTTCCCCATCACCGTCGTCAGCACAATCCCGTCGACTGAACCACCTATCCGTCTAAATTCGACAACCTTATCATCATCATGATCTTCCTCGATGAACTGTTGATCGACTGATCACCGCGATCACCCGTACAACTTTGCTTGAACACCCTCTCCACCCTGCAACCACGCCGGACCCCGGAACACCCGACTGCACTGAGCAGTCCTTCGCCGAGCACGACCGCTGACAGAACAGCCTCGACGTACAGTCGACCCCGTCTGATCCACTGAGCAGTCCTTCACCTGAGCACGCCGGACAACAACAGTAGCAGAAGTAGCGAGCCCTCCACCGTGACAGCACCACCTCGTCGTCGATTATACCCCCTCGTGTACGTGCACGTCGAGGCCAAGGTTCGAAGTATTTTTCATATAATTTTGCGTATGTGAGTAGCGTTAGGTTTTAGCATATTGTTTCATGATACGTTAGATGTTTATCGCTAGACCTCATGCAAATAAACCTAGTAACTCGTATGTGTGTGTGCGTATGCATATAATATTAGTTTGATATATATTAAATATATGGATATATATATAAGTAATCAAATGCTAATACTAATTATGACTGCAATGCGTGTTTGTAGTGTATGACCCTAGGTTAACTGTGGATTTTCCCGTATAATTGCATGGGACCATAAGTGTTAATTATGGATATCCTGTATTTACATCGACCATGTGACCCTGAATAATTGTGAGTTGTCTGCCTTATATACACTGATGTACTGGCTAGACGTGTGTTAGTGATTGACTGTCTGATTATGCACATCAATTGAGACATGACACTCGTGCAATTAGACGTACGCTTGACCCTACTAGATGACCAGTGTCACCCCTAGCGTAGTCTCTGAGTTCAGTGTATTTATGAATACGTGTTAGTGTATCGACTGATGCAATACTATTGTTAAATGATGTCTATAGGACTATTTGATTATTCAGACAAGATTTTGGAAATAGGACATCGGTATTTCCAGCAGAGGACCACAGGCGAGTACATTCTCTGACAGTTTTCATTATGTTAATTATCTCTATGATTCTAGTTGTATAGCGTACATGATTCTGACACTATGTATACACGAGTTGGCATCATCGAGACCGGTCACGAGGAATTATGATTAGAATCCATCGTGCTAGCTGGGGACGGAGAGATATTAGTAGATTATGTGTTCATACCCAACTCTACATGAATCATAGCTCACCCACACCTCTCGTCAGTGGAGCCTGACCATTACATGCCTTATAGCCTGTTATGTATGATTAGCCTGACTATTGCTTGCATCATAGCAAACTGGATGGTTAGCCTGACCTTACATGAGTCATAGCAGCAAGCCTGATCAGTCCCAAGCCGATCACATGATATGCTAATATTTCACACACTTAGCTAGATATTCTAGACATGTATTTCCAGTTTATGTTCTAGTATTCACTTATATTCCAGTTCATTGTTCTAGCATATACTTGTATTTCTGTTCATTGCTAGTTGTATCATTGATGATGATATATGCTCCAGTTTTTCCTTATTTCCAGTATTTCATACTCACCAGTATTTCTTATTTCCAGTAATTATGTCCATCTTGTATTTCTTTACACTGTATTATAGTTTTTGTCAATATATATGGAACTGTTGTTAGTGCTTGTACTTTGCTCCAATCCTGACTGGATATTTTTTCCAGAAGATCTTTAGGATTTCTGTCCTACACATTATGGACCAGGTATAAATGCAGACTACATACCAGAGAGCTTAGAAGAGTCCCTTCCTTTAGAGGAGACACTACCTGTAGCTGTTTAGATAGTATTTATTCAATGCATTTGAGGTTTAATTTGAGTTTATGTCAAGACTTATGTTAAGTTTAAATTGAGACTTGTGGAGACTTTTTATATTGGACAGCTAGACTATAGTTTATCTCTATTTGAGGTGTTGTGTTTGACTGATGTCATTATTTCTTATCTTCTATTGTGCCATTTATATTCTTATAGTTATTGTGATTAAATATACATTATGAGCTGTTGAGAGATATTTATTTCATTGTCCTCCGTATGGAGTTGATATCATTGACAGATTGTGAGTTATGTTTAGTATTATTGAGACCTAGACAGCGTTCTACCGTCGATGCTGCGGCGTAGGCCGGACGTACCCACGACTCATACCCAAATTCCGTGTGCGGGTCATGACAGTCGATACTCAAGATATTAAGTTTGGGTATCGAGATAGGTGTGATACGCATTGGTGCAAGGCCAAGGTATCCTTATTTCATTGTTTTGATATAGGTATTATGTATATTGACTTGAATATATAACTAAAGTACTAATTTTATATAATTAAACTTGCATATCTTAAGATATGGCTTTTTGAGTGTCTCTAAGTATCGTAGATTAGATTGTATAGTTTAGTTTCATAGTGCATTGACTTAAGTGTCCTAGTGTTAGACTCTTTCAACCTAGATTTAATCCGTTTGACCTAGAAATAGCTTTATGACCTAGAATTGCATCATTTTAACTTATTTCCATTTCTGAACCTTGTATTAATGCAACATACCATATATAGGTCTGTGTGACACCAGCTTGGACATCGAGAGACACACCTTGCTCAGGACTTCAGGCGAGTACATTTCTTAGATAGTTTTTAATTCATAATAATGTATATACGCATATTCTATAATTGTATACTTGATTCCAACACAGTGATTTCACGGACTTGTACTATATAGATTCCGTCAGGAGATGTTATTCCCTCCCGTGTTCAGTGGGTACTCATGTACATATATTTTATCATGTATATTAGGTATTGATTTATATTTCGTGTTTACACACTGCTCGTGTTCAGTATGCTTATTCATGTACACCTAATGCTCGTGTTCAGTGGTTATGATATTCGTGTACACCCACTGCTCGTGTTCAGTGGTTATATTTTGTGTTCGTAGTGTGTCGTGATTGGATCCATTGGTATTAGTTGTGGATGGTAGAGTAGGAGTTGATTATGTGATTAAAGCCCCATTGTTACATCGTCTATATTCTGGTTACATACCTCACTTGTAATCGTCTTACCTAATCATGTTCACCCAAACCGATCACATAATGAACTTGTATTCTGAGGCACATTAGTTTAGATTGTAGTTTTTTTTATCATATTGCTGATATTCATATTGTTGATCTATATTCTCGTACATTACCTGTATATTTATTGTTCATTCATTCATATGTTAATGATCTTGTATTTTATTTCTATTATCTATTTTATATGCTCAATTATGTTATTGAAACTTCTTTCAGCGGTATGTACTTCGCTCCAATCCTGACTGGATATTTTTTCCACATAACTGGCTTATAGAGAAGTGTCCCACATTCTACGGGCCGCAGGACGACGTACCTATAGAGGATACTCCTATAGACTAGGAGGAATAAGTTGCATAGCCCGAGGAGGTTTAGTTATTTGTGTTGGCATATATTATACTATTATTTTTGTGGAGATTCATAGTTTGTATATTATTTCAGATTGTGGATGGTATCTTTTTCTTTCCTTCGTTATTCCATTCATGCATTATCTTCCTTAGTTTGTTTTGTGATTAAGATTAGTCATACTTGTGAGATACCATATTGTTCATCTGTTTGGAGTTGAAATGATTGACAGGTACCATATTATATTATTGAGATGTTAGATAGTTAGAAATAACTAAGACAGCATTCTGTTGCCGATGCTACGGCGTAGGCTGGGCGTAACCACGTACTCGTGTTCGATTATTCGGGTGCGGGTCATGACAAGAAGCGATTGACGTTGTTCATTCACCTGCACTATTTTATGGAGTTGCTTCAGCAGTTTTTGAGAGCCTTCCTCCTCTACTACCATTTCTATTTTCTAGAGGCATGCCCACTGATGGGGCATAGTTGTTTGCACTTATCCAGGGTACGGTGGATACTCAAAGGATGCAGGTGGAGGCTCAGCGAGTTCAGTCTGAGGCTCAGAGGATGCAGACCGAGGCACACCGAGCTCAGACTGACTTGATGAGGGAGAGCATGGAGAATGCCTATCAGGTAGCATTGTAGGCCGTAGAGAGAGTTACTTCGCAGCATCCCGCTCACCAGTAGAAGTCAGGCACTATTTTAGATTTCAAGTGGATGCTTCCTCGAGAGTTCAAGGTCACTGAGGGGATCATTTATGCTGACAAGTGGTTGGAGGATATTGAAAGGATTCTGCGAGTAGCCCAAATTTTGAAGAGTCTGCAGATTAAGGCAGTTGGGTTACAGTTCTTTGACCTTGCACGTACTTGGTTCAGTACTATGACAAGGATTGCTGTACCGGGCCTGACTTGGGAGAGTTTCAAGGTTCTCTTCAAGAAGAAGTTCTATTCTGAGGTGGCCCAGGGGATTCTAGAGGGCCAGTTCTAGATCCAAGTGTAGGATAGCCTATCTGTAGACGAGTGCGCTGTGGAGTTCAGTAGATTGAGCCGCTTCATAGAGTACATGGTCTGGGACCCTATGGACCGAGCTTTCAGATTCAGGAAGGGTTTGGCCAAAAAGATCCGAGTGCATGTTACTATAGGCTAAGGAGATCCGAACGATCATATGGCCGCAGCTTAGGTAGAAGAGGAACACTTGGACCTCAGGCCTAAGAGGGATCGAGATGCTTTAGGTGGTGGTAGTAGTGCAGGACCGTCGAAGCATCCTCAAGTCCAATAATGGACTTTCCAGTACCAACAGTAGTTGCATCATGTACTTGTTCGAGATCCCGTCTAGCAGGTACAGCGGCAGCCACATAGGCAGACACAGTAGGCCATTCAATGTATATTCTGTCTGAAGCTAGGGCACACTCGAGATGTTTGTAGGAAGAGGTTAGATGTGTGCATATTCTATGGTTCGTCTGTACATCAGTTGAGGGATTATCCTTTGGTTTAGGGTCGTCCAGCTCAAGGTGTTGCACCTACTCAGAGAGGACCAGCTAGAGCACATATGGCACTATAGAAGAGGGGATCTCCAATTCTGACCCAACAGCAACATTTTACTCAATATCAACAGAGGGGTGCACCTCAGGGCAGGGCATTTGCTATGACGGTCGAGGAGACTTAGCCCACTGGCGAAGTTATTGCATGTTCTGTTCTTCTTGATTCTATTTCAACTTTAGTATTATTTGATTCTGGTGCTATTCATAGTTTTATATCTGTATATTTTGTGCTTAAGCATCATCTAGTAGCAGAACCTTTTGGTAGGACTTGCAAGATCACGACTGGAGGAGGCATTATCTTGGTCAGTAATATTTGTAAGGGGCAGAGTTTTCTTGGGAGGCCAGTTTTTGAGTGCGTGCTTACTCGAAATATCATTTTTAAGCTACGATATTGTACTCGGGATGGATTGGTTGAGTATACACTTTGCAAGTATAGATTATCGCGGAGGTCGAGTGTTATTTCATCCTCCTGGTGAGCCAGAGTTTGTGCTTGCTAGAGGAACAACGGAACAGGGTGAGGGCATCATCTGTGGAGCTATGATAGAGGAGAATGAATTTTCTCATCCCCTTATAGCAGAGTTTTCGATGCATTTCTAGAGGATTTTTTGGGGTTTTCGCTAGATTGAGATATTGAATTCTTTATAGACTTAGTGCCAGGAGCATATCCGGTATCACAGCATATCTATAGGATCATCAACAATGAAATGGCAGAGCTGAAGAAGTAGGTGGATGAGTTGTGGGACAAGGGGTTTATCAGATCTAGTTCATCGCCTTGGGGAGCTCCGATATTTTTTGTACCGAAGAAGGATGGGTCGGTGCGGATCTGCATCGATTATAGGGGTTTGAATAGCCTCGCTATCAAGAATAAGTACCCGCTATCAAGGATTGATGATCTTTTTGATTAGTTAAGCAATGCAAAGGTATTTTCCAAGATAGATATGAGGTTCAGGCATGATTGTTGGATAATTTTACCATTGCTGAGTGTCACAACCCGTACCAAGATATTATAGCACGAGTACGTGGGTACGTCCAGCCTACATTGCAGCATCGACGGTAGAACACTGTCTAGGTCATCACTATCTAATTGGATATCTCACATAATATCCAACTCCATAAGGAGAACAATGATATAACAATATAATATACTCAATCACATGCAAAGGAAAAAAGGAACGATATGATATAAGAGAAAGAAAATCCTAGTTCTCAAGTCTAACAAGTCTAGATAATAACCAACAAGTCTAAATCTAGAGTTAAACAAACAACATCCAAGAAGTCTAATATAGTACAACCATAAAGTCTACTGAAGACAAATATGGGGCAAAAACTATAATATAACTACTCTAAAGTAGAACTCAGTCCCTCAAAAACTCCGCAAAGATAGCACTCAAGTACAACTGATTAATTTCTACTATGACACCTCCGGCTCAACTCCTAAAAATATTATCCAGTCAGGATAGAATGAGTACAACGCAATAGCAGTTTCAATACATCATAAAGACTAAAATAATATATAATACACGATTAACAGGAAAGCATAGAATCATAGTATAGAGAATAGAGAGAAACAGATAAGTATAGCAGAAAAATAAGTCAAATAGATGGAATCAATTAAATATAGCAAGGCATGAAAGTAACCAGCAAGTATATTATGAAACCAGAAGACTACAACTATATAAGTATATTGAAATACGACTTTCAACATGTAAACGACTAAGGGTAATATACGACAGCATGCAAGTGAAATCTGCGAGTGTTATCCTTCCATATTATACCTGAGGGATGATTCCTGTTTTGGGAATGTTTACATGTCTACTAAAGTATTTCCCGGTCCAACTAGTACTAATGGATCAAAGTCCCGACACGCAGATCAAATATGAGGCCAGATGTAAGTGATGCCAGTAAGTGATTTCTGATGTGAAGCTATTAAAATTGTCCTAATATAGACTAGACAAGTATGATGAATGTATTTCATGAAGGTGAATCTATATAATACCAATATATGTATCCATTGTGTTAATAATCAAGTAAAATAATACTATAAAACATGAATCATAGTAAATATAAAGAAAATAAAACTATCAGAAAATGAACTCACAAGTGGACATGTGCTGAAATATCAAACAATATCTGAATTAGGACCTCGAAGACCAATATATGAATTATCATGTCAAACAAGTGATTCAAAATCATAAATAAGCTTAACTAGGCTTATTCTAGGTTTCTAGGTCAAAACTATGTCATTTGGGTTAAACTAGTCAATTATCTAATTTTTGGGTTCCAAATTATCTATCTAGTTGGTCTATACAGTTATATTAGTCAAACTATGTTAATATTAGGTTTTCTAAGTCATACTAGTTAGTTTAGATATATTATGTATCATAAATATATATATATATATATACTCTTATATATCAATAACTAGTAGTATCTTATTCTATTCTAAAATATCTTAATAATACCTTAACTAAAACTCAAAACCATAACACTCAAGCCTAGTATCGTGACCATATCTAATACCTTAATATCTATACACTTGGTATCTTAGTATGCTAGTTACCTTGACACCCCTAGGATACCACACTCAAGCATACCCTTCTCGTGGTACATGGTTCCATAATACCACACTACTTCCAAGTGTCATATAACACTAACCTTCATTCAATCTCACAACCTTAGTACTAGTTTGTACTTCCTCAACTCGACCAAGCCCTCACTTGCCACACCTAAACTTCCACACTCATCACACCCTCACACTACACTGCCTCACAACCCATATAACACCCACTCCACTAGAACCCATACAAGATCTTACACATTTGTACCATACATACTCTACCTACTAGTCTCTACTACTACTCACTAACACTCTTAATTACCTTACTTACACCAAACCCTCTCAATACTTCTACTTCCATATACTAGCTCACAAACAGTTTATCACTATATACCACCTCCTACAACATGCAGCTAATCCATGGCTGTAAACCCCCTCGACCAGTTTAGGATTAATTTGAATTAAAAGCGAGAGACTAGGATTTATTTGAATTTAACTAGAATTAATGTTAGGCAATTACATCTCTTAATATACCTTGCCGTTGTAACGAGGTTGGAGCACCACCCCAGTAGTTATCTTCCACCCAAGGTCACGAACATCTCTTAGACATGCCAGACTACCCCTCTGACCTTGATGTAACCTTAGCTACGCAATGTTCATTAATTTTTGCCTTGCACAGTTAATTATTAATCTAGTTAATTAATTTATATCCAATTTCACCTTAAACAGGACCTGACCCAGCCCATGAACACTTTTATGTAGACCAGCCCCCACTCCAATAAACCCTGGCCGGCCCAAACCTCGAGGCCAGCCCCCAAATTTTATCTACTATATAAATACATATTTCTTATTAATGGAAACCCTAAAATACAAACAAAACCATCACCACCTCCAAATCCTAGCCGAGCCACCCCCTTCATCCAACTGAACAACCATCTTCCCTATCCCGACCTCCTAACTCCACCACCAATGTCAGGCCGCCACTACCGCAGCCTAGGCCGCCTGTACCCCCCCTCGACGCCGGACTACCCCTTACACCACCGCCTCCATCTTCACCATCATCACCACCCTCCTCCATCATCAACCATCTCCCTTCACCACCCTAACCAACCCGACACCACCTCAACCACCGGCCTCCCCTGCCTGACCACCCCATCGACCACCCATAACCCCCCATACACGGCCGTCAAAGCCGCTGTTGCCACTGCTGCCGCTGCCGCACCTACTGTAGTTGCCACCACCGCCGCTGCTATCTTGCTGGCCGCCGACCGGAGCCGCCCTCTCATCGGAGTACGCACCCTCGACGAGCACAGGCCCTATCCAGGCTGCCACGTCGACGTAACTACCTAAATTCTCTGCTTCTTCATGATACTATCGTATAGTCGCGTATCATCGTGTAGTCGTGTCGAGAATTATGGTCTTGGACACAAACCAAATTAAACCCTAATTATATACATGCTGGTATAATGATTAACAAGATTTAGAATTTGTTTAATAACTAGCAAACACCTAAATCATGAGACCTGACATCAATGACTAGTGTTTTACCCGAACACCTGGACATAAACCAAGTATGATGAACATAGAAACTAAGGACATGTGTTCGCACAGAACAGAAATTGTTGTCAACCCGTAACTCGATAAATTATTGTCTCAAGGCACATGATAACCGAGTACAGAATACGTGTACACCTTAGCTACGTGCACACGTGACGCTGTATTCGAGAAGCCGTGAACTTGCGACAGTATTCAAGTATAGCATTGTAGTCGTGTGTATTTAATGTTTAGTGTCAGATATCAGTATTTGTTATATTATATTAGTGTGCTTAGGATCACGGGATCAGCCAGGAGACACCGCAGGAGCAGGCTATTGGCTTTCACAGCTTTAGGACCCAGGCAAAATACCTTGCCATATTTACTGTTTAATTTAGTATGATTCTTGTTGCTTTATTTTATATGACTGTGTGCGTCCGAGATTGACTCGGGTGCATCAACGGTTGCGTCGATGATTTGTATACTTGACCTAGTCCTTAGCAGACTCACCCCAGTTAGGAGGATACGTTGATATCTTCCAAGACCTAACACTTTTACATGTATTCACTGTGACATTCATATTGGGATACGGGTTCACGTATTCAACTAGCTATCGGTGCGGGTGACATGCATCACGGTTAGTACGTAACTCAGAATATTTTATTTGTAGAGACTGGCATATAGATACGTGGTATGCACGTCGAGTATTCGACTGGTGTATTTATATTGGGCGGAGAGGATAACTAGTAGGCGTATGGGGTACACACATTGGAGCTGTGATTTTGGAGAAACCACGGATCCAATGACTTCCTTTACACTGATGCCACGTTCTTCGGAGCAATATGGACGATATACTATACTGATGCCACGTTCTTCGAAGCAATATGGACAATATACTGTACTGATGCTACTCTCTTCGGAGTATGGACGTTATGCCTACACCTACCCATACGTACCAGTGTTGTCCTCACATTGCATTCACTTAGATGGTTAGCACACCCTTGTTGTATTTATTTTATTCAGTATTTATATATGGCATATTTCTATGTATCTTGTTACGTCCCTCTGAGGACCTGGTACCTTTCCAGATTTGGACGAGGCATATTACCCCACAGTGTACGGCCCAGGACAGGAGACGAGGTTCGCTATCGCAGAGGAGCTAGAGGTATTACCTTCAGAGTTCCCATGATCACTTGGTAGGCCTTCTGCCTAGGATTGGGAGCATTATTATCTAGTCAGCCGATGCCCTAGTCATCATCTTTTACCTATCATTTTAGTATTTTATTTCGGTATTGTAGTGGGTTTGTTCCCACCAGACATTATTGGTTGTAGTATGATATTGGAGACCGGTGTTTATTTTCTAGCAGTTTATTTAGCACTTCTTACTGTTTATATTGTGGATGAGATTAGATTACATGTTATTGATTTATATGGGACATGTTAGTATTTAGGACAGCGTAGCACTCTTCGTTAGGATCCATTAAATTGGAATATCCTCGGAGACATGTCAGCTGGCTATTGCCACGTGGCCTGGTCCCGTGTACTTTGGGACTGGGACGTGACATGATTTTAGTGGTGGCCCATGCAGGTCGACTTTTTCGATTGTGATATGGTAACATGCCCAGTGAGCCTGCAATAGGATAGAAATTACTAGGTCTCATCCACTCTGATTACGTTTTTGAGCTTCCTTCGTGTTACTTCTAAATATCTGTATCCTGTTTGTTTGATTTCGTCCTCTTTTTAATGAAATTCTACCTCTTGCAGCAAGATGAACTTGCACAGTGGACGAGGAGCACCCAGTACCGTGGTGCCAGACAATACTACCCAAGGAGAGGAGGTACCACAGGGGCTACCTGGAGGGCAACCACCGCCACAGGCCCCGCAGATACATTGACACGAGACTTCTCAGAACAATCCTACCCAGCAGCCCAAGGGACAGACTTCACAAACGGTCCCCACACCGTATTTTGAGGGTCAGACTTCAGGAGCTACACCGATGCCGCAGACCGAGAGGCCGACATCTGAGGAGACACCTACCGCACAGCCAGAGGTTCCATTACCACTACCTCCACCTTATACACCCCAGATGCCACAGCTAGATGGACAGCCACAGATGCTTCAGTTCTTCTAGACTATGATGCAAGCACAGTGGCATCAGACTGAGACGTTGAGACAGAGTTTGATGGCAGTACTAGAGAGGACACTTGTCACAGCACCAGTACCAGCACCCGTACCAGCCCAGACATATGGCACTGTAAGATGGTTCCGACAGATGGGACCGGATACTTTCTTAGGCAATGAGACAGTAGAGCAGATCTCCGATTGGGTCACCAACACAGAGATTCTACTAGAGGCTTCACAACTGCACCAAGACCTTTGGATGACCGCCGTGAGGGCCTAACTAAAAGGCAACGCCCATTACTGGTGGGATTCTATTGAGCGCAGTATAGGCAAGAACCAGACTTGGGAAGAGTTCTTAGAGTACTTCAATGCGAAGTATTTTCCAGCTACAGTCAGAAATGCCCTATACTCCCAGTTCCTACATCTAGAACAGGGGAATATGACTGTTGATGCCTATGACACGGAGTTCAGCCGCTTTAGAATATTTGGTACCGTCCTGATACACAATGATCTAGAAAAGGCTTAGAGATTCTATCACGGCCTCACCTTCGAGCTACAGAGGTATACTACCACACATGCGAGGATCTCATATGAGGAGGTTCTTGTAGAGGCGAGGATCCAGGAGGCCATTATCAGAGGAGCTAGATGTTCCAGCACAACCACGCCAGCCAGAGTCTAGCCCAGAGCAGGAGGACCGATCCGTTATCCCGGAGCACAAACACCATAGAGGATAACACTATACCCACACCAGGAACTTCTAACTTGCCACTTTTATGGTAAGAGAGGCCACTTCGAGAAGGACTGTCGAAAGAGACTGGGGACATGCATGATTTGTGGAGGGAGCCAGCACCTTGTCAAAGATTGCCCACAGCGCAGGAAGGCGCATCGCAGACCGAACAGAGGCCAGCAGCACCAGTTCCAAGGATACTACCCCCACCCGTAGGTCAGCGTCCACCGGCACCTGGAGGACTTCAGAGGGGACCACCTTTGGCCACACAGCAGACCCAGTTTGATCGGGCCCGACAGTAGACAGGAGGACCGAGGCACGGACAGGCCTTTGCATTCGCAGCTACGGAGGAGGAAACAGAAGGGGAAGCTATCACAGGTACCATTTTAGTCGCATCATTACCTGCAACTGTATTGTTTGATTCTGGAGCTACATTATCGTTCATATCTAGTAGATTCATAGCAATGCATAGAGTAGCGACTTCTCCCTTACCTAAGAGTTGGAAGATTCTTACCGGGGAGGCATCGTGTCGGTTACCAGCACTATTAGAACGTGTTCGGTAGTCGTATGTGGTAGAGAGATGCGAGCACGATTCTTGGTACTACCCATGCCGTACTTTGATGTTGTGCTAGGCATGGACTGGTTAAGCCAGTATAATGCCGTACTGAATTGCCGGAAGGGTAGCGTCACCTTTAGACTGCCAGATTAACCGGAGTTCGAGTACATGCGAGGGACCGTCGAACAAGGAGTAGGACAGATAGCTGGAACTTACATGGCTATGTAGATGGTACCCCCACCAATAGTTGCAAAATTCGAGGATGTTTTTCTTGAAGAATTGCCAGGCTTACCGCCAGATAGAGACGTAGAGTTCACTATTGAGCTAGTACCCGGAGCAGTACCGGTATCTTCTAATGTATACCGATTAGCGAAGAAGGAGTTAAATGAGTTGAAGCTACAATTGGAGGAGTTACAGAGCAAGGGATTTATCCATCCTAGTGCATCACCCTGGGGAGCACCAGTGTTGTTTGTACCTAAGAAGGATGGAACAGTACGCATGTACATTGATTACAGAGCCCTTAATACTTTGACCATCAAGAACAAGTACCCCCTGCCGCGAATTGATGATCTGTTCGACCAGCTGACAGGAGCAGTGGTGTTCACCAAGATCGACTTAAGATCGGGTTATCATCAAGTAAAGGTGTGAAGAGAAGATATTCAAAAGGCAGCATTCAGGACTCGTTATGGTCACTACGAGTTCTTAGTGATGCCTTTTGGACTTTCGAATGCGCCTGCTGTATTTATTAACTTGATGAACAGAGTATTTCACCAATACTTAGACCAGTTCGTGGTAGTCTTTATCGACAATATTTTGGTGTATTCGAAGAGCCACGCAGAGCATGAAGAGCATCTGAGACTAGTGTTAGAGACACTAAGGCGAGAGAGGCGTTATGCCAAGCTGAGCAAGTGCGAGTTTCTCCTAGTTCGTGTCACTTTTCTTGGACACGTCATCTCGGGAGAAGGTATTTCAGTAGATTCGATAAAGATTTCATCAGTAGAGACATGGCCAACCCCTACCAATGTCTCAGAAGTGAGGAGCTTTCTAGGACTTGCCGGATATTACCGGATGTTCGTGGATAACTTTGCGAAGATCACAGAGCCGCTGACCCATTTTACTCGTAAGGAGCCGGAGTTCACTTGGACAGAGGAGTGTTAGAAGGCATTCGATGAGCTGAAGAAGCGTTTGACTACAGCACCCATCTTGACCATACCATCTGGACCCGGAGGATTCGTGATCTATAGCGATGCATCCGAAAAAAGATTAGGATGTGTCTTGATGCAGCATGGGAAGGTTGTAGCCTATGCTTCTAGACAGTTGAGAACCCATGAGAAGAACTATCCCACTAATAACTTGGAGCTTGCAGTAGTGATTTTTGCCTTGAAGCTTTGGAGACACTACCTATATGGAGAAAGAGTAGAGATATTCACTGATCACAAAAGCCTAAAGTACGTCTATACCCAGAAGGACCATAATCAGAGGCAGAGACGTTGCCTTGAGGTGATGACAGACTTCAAGATTGAGCTACAGTACCACCCGGGAAAGGCCAACGTAGTAGCTGACGCATTGAGCAGAAGACCCATGGCATTTTTCTTGACTACACATCAACATCTGTTGAGAGATCTAGAGCAGATGGGTATAGAAGTCGTTATGCCCGGAGTAGATGGACAATTGTCGAGTTTTCAGTTGCAGTCGACATTATTGGAGAGGATCAAGGCTGCCTTGCCGATAGACCCCAGATTTCAGAGGCTTCGACAGAGGACCAAGACTGGAATACAGACAGGACTGTAGATACATGAAGACGGAACTTTAAGATGCGGAGATCGTCTTTATGTTCTAAATGGAGAAATTCGTCAGGAGTTAATGACCGAAGCACATAGTTCCACCTACTCCATTCATCCAGGTGGCACGAAGATGTACAGAGACTTGAGATAGTACTACTGGTGGCATGAAATAAAGAGAGAGATAGCACGCTTTGTGGCCAAGTGCCTGGTGTGTCAGCAAGTCAAAGCTGAGCATCAGAGATCTGCAGGATTGCTTCAACCGCTCCCTATACCAGAGTAAAAATGAGAGCACATCACCATGGACTTTGTTATGGGCTTTTCGAGGAGTCCTAGTGGACGCAATGTAGTATGGGTAATTATGGATAGACTCACCAAGTCTGCACACTTTTTACCCTTCAGAGTTGGGCAATCGACGGAGGTCTTAGCAGATATATACATGAGAAAGATAGTGTGCCTACATGGAGTGCCAGTTAGGATCGTGTCTGACAGGGATACGCGGTTTACATCTTACTTTTGGCGGAGTATGCAAGAGAGTCTCGGTACCCGCCTGAAATTTAGCACAGCGTATCACCCCCAAACAGATGGCCAGTCGGAGTGCACCATTCAGACCTTGGATGATATGTTAAGAGCGTGCATGCTAGATTTCGGAGGATCATGGGAGGACCATTTGTATTTGGTCAATTTTTCCTACAACAACAGCTATCAAGCGAGTATCCAGATGGCTCCCTATGAAGCGTTGTATGGCTGAAAGTGTCATTTCCCCGTATGTTGGAGTGATATAGGCGAGAGACAGATTCTTGGCCCCGACCTGGTTGTTTGTACAGTAGAGAAGGTGAAGAAGATCCAAGGGCACCTACGAGCAGCACAAGACCGGCAGAAGCATTGGGCGAATGTGCATCGACGACCCTTAGAGTTTCAGGTGGGAGATCACGTATTTCTAAAGATCTCACCTACTCGAGGGACTATCAGATTCGGAGGCAGAGGAAAGCTGAGTCTGAGGTACAACGGACCATTCGATGTGTTAGAACACGTCGGAGAGTTTGCTTACAGATTAGCCTTGCTGCAGACTTTGGAAGGAGTCCATGATGTCTTCCATGTATCTCAGTTGAGGAGGTGTAAAGCATGAAAAATATGCTGTAGAGTTATACACAGTATTTCATGCTGGGTGGCGTAAGACATTGTAGAAGCATAAAAAATACGCTGGATAGCCATACGCAGTATGTTGATGCTGGGCAGCGTAAAAAGATGACCTCAGAGCCATCAACGTGCAACAGAGATTTTTCGCTGAGCACAACGTAAAATATAAGCTCAAGGACCATCCGCGTAATGTAGTATGTCCAGGCTGCTTCAGCGTAAAAAGGGTGCTACATCGCCTTTATGGCGTAAAAATCATCCGCTTTAATGCATCATTGAGGTGTACGAGGAATGCTTCATATTCTTTGAAATGAACCTATCAGATTATGCAGTGAACCTGACGTCTGGACTCCTGACAAAGAGTACTGCACGACTACCCAGGCGACGGCTATAATGATGGTGCGGCACTGTAACCCAGGCTGTCATTTACTGTCATTTCCTTGGCGTAAACCACTTTTACGCATACAAAGGAATATGCTGCCTAGTTTTACACAGGCAGACGTGCTTCTTACGCTCCGCAGAAGACAAACAGGATGCCACGTCAAAAGCTGCTCTTCGTATAAAGCTCGAGGCACGTCTCTGCATTTAATGCGCAGAGTTATGACAGAACTCGAGGCACGTCTCTGCATTTAATGTGTAGAGTGATGACAGAACTTGAGGCACGTCTCTGTATTTAATGCGCAGAAGGGTGGCAGACCTTCAAAATACGTCTCTAGATTTAATGTGCAGGATAATGGCGGATCTCTGCATTTAATGCAGGAGATTTGATTAAATGTCACCGAACCGTCGTTTAGTAACATCTCCTTTGCGTAAACTGCTTTTACGCATACAAGGGAATACGCTGCCTAGTTTTACACAGGCAGACGTGAGCTTCTTACGCTCTACAGAAGACAAACAGACTGCCATGTCATCAGTTGCTCTTCGTACAGGATTCGAGGCGCATATCTGCATTTAATACGCAGAATGATGGCAAATCTTTAAGACACGGCTCTGCATTTAATGCGCAGGATGGGGGCAGATCCCTGCATTTAATGCAAGAGATTTGATTATATCTCCAAAAGCCATAATTTTGGCTAAGACGTCCACATCATCACTTTGGCACATTACGCCAACTCAGGCGTCCACATCATCACTTTGGCACATTACGCCAACTCAGGCCTCAGTTAGGAGAGGAGGATCAATTATCTTCTGCGCCCACTCGGCTTCTACGCCTACTCGACTTCTACGCCTACTCGACTTCTATGCCCACTCGGCCTCTACGCCTACTCGGCTTCTATGCCTACTCGGCTTCTATGCCGGTTTGATAACTCTTTGGCTTCTACACCATAGTGACAGTTATTGGCTTCTACGCCAACCACTTCTACGCGAAGGATAACTACCTACGTGGATTTTATGCCGTGATCTTCGCAACAGTTATTCGCGTTGTCTCTTAATTGGACATGCGTCACACGCTCATTCAAAAGGTCATCTATACGTGGGCAACGGTTATTTTAACCATCATGTAAAAGGGTGTTATACTTTCCACTACTCGGTTTCTACGCCGACTGAGTGGTCACTGTCACTAAAACTCTATAAATAGAGACCTCTATTGACAGAGATCCAAGGTCAAAAATTGGTCGAGAAATCCAGTATCAGAACCAAGGTCGAAAAATGAAAGATTGAAAGGTCAAAAATTGGTCGCAGATTTTAAGAGAGAAGAATTCAGAGCTCAGGCAAAGAGTAGTGATCGACGACTTTGGCATCGAGCATCCACTCTCTTCAGCAACCTTCGAAGCTGCTTTCTGTCTTCTACGGCACTTCTTCATCATCGTATGGTCCAAAGGACAAAGTGATCGACTGTAGATCAGACTCCTATAGCAATATTTACCCAGATTAAAAAATTGTACTTGACATCCTCGTATAGGATTAATTGTACTGCTTGTTTGTAAACATAAAGAGCGGGTTTTCGTATAAACCCTCGTTTCCATATCTTTCATTTATTTTATCAAACAACAAGATGGCGACTCTGCTGGGGACACCTTTCTCTTCTGATGAGGAAGCAATTGCTCAACACGATGCGGTATCCATGGGATCCGTAAAGAAGACACTGATCGTCCAGTTTGACCAGTCTGCCTACGAAGACATGCTTCGAACAGGGGGTAGCTCTCACTCTCTCTCTGTCCAAGACAACAGGAAGCTGCGTAAGGTCTGGATGCCCAAGACATCCTCTACCATTCCTGTCGACTCTCCGACCTCTCCGACCAACGAGGTTGTAGCATCGCTCCCTCCGCGCCTTGCGCGTAAAATTCAGTCTCCCGTCACTAACGGAATAAACAAAACTTCTGGCAATGCCTCAGTGCTAACCCAGAAGTATACTCCGCGCCTTGCGCATAAAATTCAGTCGCCTGTCGCTGACAGGGCAGACAAAACTTCTGGCAATGCCTCAGCGCTAGTCCTGAAGTATACATCGTGCTCTGTGCGTAAAATCTAATCTTCCGTCGATGACGTGGCAGACAGAATTTCTGGCAATGCCTCAGAGCCAAGTCAGGAATTCCAAGCATGCTCCATGCATAAAAATGCATCTGCCCTCCGCGGAAAAGCAGATGATCCCTACAATCTACGCAAGGCAAAGCAAGCGGCGGACTGCTCAACTTCTCGGCCTTTACGCCAGCAAAGGAAGAATCTGCCTGCCCTCCGGATTACGCGAGAGGCTGACGGCCGACTGAGGACATCCTCAGCTTTACGCCAACCTGAGCAGAGCTCCAAATTATGCCAAGGGAAGCCCCTCAACGTAAAGAAGGCTCAAATTACGGAAAGACACCCTCCTCGGGGATTATCCGCTACCCAGATGGCCAACCTGTTGTATATAGGTGACACAGGGAAAACTATGGTTCCCACATCCGCATGCCCACTGATGTGAACAGAAGGAACAAGCCATCTTCTTCTTCTTTTTCTGTAAAAACTCCTGACTTGCTTGAATTTCTGATCCAGAAACGCAAAGACAAGAGTCATAAACAGGCTTCAATTCCCCTAACGGTCAAACGCGGGGAGATCTTGTGGAAAGATGCATCAACATCAAATGTCATCATGACAGGTGGGCACATGAAGATTCCATCTTTATTATTCCTCCAACTCACGACGACCAGCATCCAATAGTCTTCAGTCACATACGGAGCAGCCCGATTGTACAGGAAGAATTTCGCGAGTCTGAGGGTGGCAAAATACAAATCCACAGGTATAGCCCATAGGCTTTAAAAATTATACAAAGCATGGGTTATGATTTGAGGTTAAAACAAGGCCTCAACTATGGAAAAGGCAGACGAATACCGTTGTAAGGAAATTCTTACTGTCAACAAGCTCGTTTTGGGTTGGGATATACTGTATCTCTCGCAAACTCACAACCTCGAGAGTCTGTCCTGCACAACCAGAGGCAGGGCCTTCTAAATCAGCTTCTGTGGATAAATGCCGTGACATGTCTAAGGGTAGCCTACCTCGACAAAATAGGCCAGCATCAAAAGCTGGAGGTAGAATTCCGTCGAAATCCGAAAATGATGCGACGATGACAATCTTCCCAGAAGGACGTAAAACTCAGGCATCGGGAGCCTGAAGACCAAAAAAGACTTTCTCCTTCAATGAAGATGACATCATTGAAATCTTCAATATGTTGATAGAGGAACACAAACTTCAGCGTCCCAACATCAGATATCTTGAGAGAGCTGGCAAAGTTGATGACCCAGATTATTATCTCTTTCATCGATACATTCATCACCCTACAATGGCCTGCTATGTATTAAAAAAGAGAATTCAGGAGTTGATCGATGCCAAAGTTATCACTTTGCATCTGTAAACGAGGGGACGATCACTGCAAATTGATTTTACTGTTAACGTGACAATTTGCTCCCTCAAGAAAAAACCGGATGATGAGTCCCTAAAGTTTCCCCAGTAGATTCTTCAGGTCTATCCCCGTTCAAGAAAATCACTCCACAGTAAATTTTTCGGACAGGAGTTCATGTTCATATTACCACTGAACTGTTGTCTAAATATTTTATTTCTTTCCCCGGAGAGTTTGTCATGTTCATATTACCTCTGAACAAACCTTCCTGATCCGGCTATCGATTATCATGTTCCTATTACCTCTGATATTGGTGGTCATCCCAACTTAGCACCCGTACTTAACTCTATGTACGCCATCGATGTTGAGTCCACAAAAACTGCCATATCCATATTACCTCTGAGCAGATGTGTACCTCCATCCCTGATGGAGTCACGACTCAAGAGTTTGTCATGTTCATATTACCTCTGAACAAACCTCCATGATCCGGCTATCGATTATCATTACCTCTGATATCGGTTGTCATCTCAACTTAGCACCTGTACTTAACTCTAAGTACGCTAGTGGTGTTGAGTCCACAAAAACTGCCATGTCCATATTACCTCTGAGCAGATATGTATCTCCATCCCCAATGGAGTCACAATCAAAAAGTTTGTCATGTTCATATTACCTCTGAACAAACTTTCCAAGTTTTTGGCTATCGATTATCATGTCCATATTCCCTCTGATATTGTTTGTCTTATCAACTTAGCACCCGTCTTAACTTTAAGTACGCCAGTGGTGTTGAGTCCACAAAAACTGCCATGTCCATATTACCTCTGAGCAGATATGTATCTCCATCCCCAATGGAGTCACAATCAAAAAGTTTGTCATGTTCATATTACCTCTGAACAAACTTTTTGAGTTTTTGGCTATCGATTATCATGTCCATATTACCTCTGATATCGATTGTCTTATCAACTTAGCGCCCATACTTAACTCTAAGTACGCCAGTGGTGTTAAGTCCACAATACCTATCACGTCCATACTACCTCTAATAGGGTTTATTTCAAACTTATTATTTGCACTTAATGTGCGCAACAAATAATAGGTCCATTAAAAATCCCCCAGTAGGATGTCCTCAACAAATACGGTATCGTACTACGTCCACATTACCTCTAGTACAATATTCAAAATTCGTGCAAACAATCATAAAAAAATGGGAGGATCCTTATATGATTGCAAACGGCGCTTACCGGTTAGCTAAGCCTAACAGAGACTTGTTAATGGCTCCTATCAATGGCAAATTCCTGAAAAGGTACTACGCTTAACCTCCTCTGCTCAAGTGGAATATGGCAAAAATCTCATTCTGACAAAACTACTTCCAAAATAAAACTAGTTGGATCGTATTCTATCATGTCCATATAACCTCTGAATAGATATGTTTAACTAATTTGGAACTTCAAGACCTATCACGTCCATATTACCTCTGATAGTATTTTGTGTACAAATTTTAGCTAAAGCATATTCTATCATGTCCATATAACCTCTGAATAGATATGTCCTACTAAAACTTACCGAGAGTATATCACGTCCTTATTACCTCTGATATCACTTTCACCCAAACCTGTCATTTATATTCCAAAATAATGGGTCCACAAAGTCAGATGAAAGCCTCTTTGTTATAACCAAAAAGAGCAAAATTACATTGAAAAACAAAAGTACATCATTTAGGGGGAGCGGTTAGGTCACAAATATGCCCTGCCAGAGCAGCCATTCTCTCATCCCTGGAGTTCAGGACGTCGATGCGAGCCCGTTCCAACCTTGCTGCATCTTTGTTCAAACCAGCCAGCTCGGACCGAGCATGCACAAAATCGGCGTGGATGACACCCACATGTGTCAGGTTCCGCTGAGCAGTCTTCCATCGAGCATTCAGCACATCTCGGGTGGCCGACAAAGTAAGAGCCATCGCCTCTGATTGAGCAAGCTCCTCTCTCAATCTACGGGCCCTCGCTGTCTCTTCCTCGTATTCGACTTCGCACTGAGTCAGCTCGGGAATGACGTACTCCAATTGGACACATTCTTCATCTATCTCCTGCTGATGTGCGTGGATAGATTTATTTAGGGCTTCCATCTCTTCAGCAAGCTGCGCAGTCAGGGAGTCATACCTAGCTTGAACGAGACCGTCAATGCTGCATCGAGATAGCTGCTGATATTCGTTAATGGGTTCCTCCAAACCATTAACTATCTGCTCCAGTGTATCAGCTATCCCTGTGTCGTCGTATTCTCTGATTGGCACTTTCGCAAACTGAGAGGACCTCCTCAGCGTCTTGAAGATCAGATTCTTCTCCAACACCATTGATATCAACATTTTTATAGTGGTATAGAAGATACTGGTATACTACTCAGTCAGCATGGCTAGATCCGAATGGACGCTGGGAGTGGCTACAATATTGGCGAATCCCCCTCCAAGAACGACCGTAGACGATGTTGCCACAACCGTTGCCTCAACAGAGGGTACAACAAAAGAAGATGCGCCAATACCGGATGAAGTGACCGGCGTACTCAAAGGAGGCAATGTCACAACGACAGGCTCATCCTCCTCTTGAGATATCCGAACCGTCTCGGGCGAGCCGGCACCCAAAAATGTTTCCTCTTTGAAGTCAGGCACCTCTGTGTCATCACCAGGAGCCGACACAGAGCCAAAAGGCGCGTCAACACTGCCCTCCCCGAAGATGTCTTCCCCTGAAAAGAAGACAAAAGGAAGTTAATATTGAAATAATGTTAACTTTTCTAAAAAAAGGCGTAAAGATGACGTTTACCCATGGCCGATGGTGTATATATCGCGTCTGCGGCCAGTACAGCTAAATCATTTCTTAATGATGGTAGGCAAGCTGTCATACCTGGAGAAGGTGGTGTGTCAACCGACACTGGCAAATATTCTTCCAGGCCCTCGTCAAGTTCCAGCCGAGGTTCATCAGGTAGAATCTCGCTGGGTGCACCTACAGAAACGGCAAGGGTTTCTCCCAATGCTGACCCAGATAAAGATATCCTTATTCGGTTCGACCCCGAAGGCGATCTCGTTCCACTACCTGAAGCGGTAGCAGCGACAGCAGCCTCCAGCAGGAATTCTTTGGCACCGCCAGCCGGAATATTAGAGGTTCCCTCTCTAAAAGGCGAGGAACCTCCAATCAAAGAATCATTCCCAACAAGGAAAGCGACAAGCTCACTTCTAGGAGCCTCATTACCAGGAATCCTAAGAGGACGAGTAACCGTCTTCTTCTTCCTCTTGCGAGGGGAAGTCTCCTTCGGAGCAGGAGCCCTTCGCTTCTCTGAGATGACCAAAGCCCCTGCAGGCGGAGGTATTTCACCCCTCGGTACCGACAACAGAGGCTCATCTGGATTAACGGACTCTTCATCCTCGTCAGAAGAGACAGAAGGGACTTCATCTCTTCCTGCGGACTCGGAGGAGGGCACCCTAAAACTTCTATGCATATCAAAATTGCGATGGAAGGTGTTGGTTGCCACGTAGAACTGGGCATAAGAGTGGAGGATGTGCAGCTCCGTGGAGAGTAAAATGATGGGCACGGTAAAAGTTGCTTCAGTGCAACCCATGATGAAATATCGCCATCCCCTCGCTCCATCAATGAGTCCACCCCTGGACCTGAAGCTGGTGACGGCATTGCCCACAAGCAATTGGTCGTACCCAAACTGGCTGGCGAACCGACTAGGCAGTAGGGCTCCAAGAAGCAATGGTCTTCACATCTGTACAGTAAATGGGAAGGTCTAATGCAGACGAACCAATTGAAAGCCTCAGGAGAAAGAATGGTCTACCCATCGCCTATATCCTGAAGTCTGATCCCCTTTTGATTGAGATGTACAGAGGGGACAGTGCAGAAAAGCTTCCAGCTGTGACTGAAGTTCATCACCCGCCGACAGTCTAAAACTGTGGTCACGTTCCAGAAGAAATTCTTGTAGTTCAACAAGAAACTACCCCCCGAACTACTGCCAGAGCCGGGAGACATAACCCTGGGGTTATGGAGAATTAACCACCCCATCAAGTACAGGTATGGTAATTCTACCCGGGGAAAGCTATCACGCCGGGTTTCATCGGCGAGCAGCCCATCAGTCATGGCCCTCAGGCCAGCTTGTATGCGACACACCATGGCGGGGAGCAAGCCCAGTCTTGCCCCGAATACCAGACGCACTGTAGGCCATAGCGTGTTACGGTGAATGCGGTCCGCAGAGGCGATGCTGGGTACCACCAATCAGCGCAGCCATATGGAGAGAAAGCCAGCCAGTTGAGCTTCCTTGGATAGAGGCCTGCGAAAATGCCTCAAATAGATGTAGACCTTAGTGCCTGCGGGATATTTCCCTATCCCTTCGTCGAGAATCTGGTCCGGAGCCCCAGTATCCTCCATAAGATCGTCGACTACCTGAGCAGTAAGCACGCTCAAAAGATTCAAAGGCTGATCCTTGCTATCTAAGACCTTCTCCGGCTTAGCATTTCTGGCCTGGTGAAAGAAGAGGTAGGACGCCCATCTATTGATGTGAGCCAAATCTGAAGGCTTACCATAAAAAGTGGTGCAAGCGAGGTTGTGGCACATCAGCTCCTGGTACACGGCCACTACCCGAGGGTTTGAATCCTCCAACTCCCGGTTCGTGGGAACATACTCTTCATAAGGAGTATCCCCCATCGGCAGTCTCGAGATCTCTGCCATCTCGTAGAGGGCCAATCCCAACTCCCCCAGTGGAGTGGCAAAAGTTCCGGTGAGCGAGATATATCGCTCCATCAGAGCCAGAAACAGATTAGGGTTGGGAGGTAACCCAACACTGGTAGTGCTCATAGCTGCAAACAGACCAATGCTCTCCAGCTCGGTCTGAAAATGCTTCAGGGCCCAGTCAGCTAAGCGGGCCAATCGAAGATTTGTTGGGGTGATCCACCCATTGCACCGAGGATTCACCTTGGGGTATACTCCCCCGTGCCCCATAAAATCATTACAAAAAGTCGGTAATTGCACCGGCTGGAGCACCAAGCTGTCTTCACTCGGGACGCTGCCAGGTACAGTCCCCTGAATGACATCACAGAGCCGGAAGGGCGGCTGACAAACGACCCCTGGTCAGCTCCTTTCAGATGAAATATCTTCTCCGCCCGGCCGTGAAGATCGGGAGTCAGCGTCCACGATATCCTCCTGGGGTGTGTAGCATGGAAGAATGCCGAGATGGGATAGTCTCTCAGCATCTTGGGCAGATACAGGACTAAACCCCCTGTAGGGAAAACCCAGAGTTCTTTCTTGGGCTTCGTTTGGGACTGCTTGTCAATCATGTCCCCGAAGAGAAAAGCTGGCTTTATGTATTGGTCCCCGTCTATGTACGTCAGGGGCTCTCCGTTGATCATGTTCAGCAGCGTTCGCTCGCACTGAGCCGATATCAAAATTTCCCTTCCTTCGGGATACTGGGGCCCGGAGATAGGATATGTCACGTGCGACAGATCCTACAGATAGTTGGAATACAGCATCCCGACGGCAGAACCCATCACATCGGCTAGCGGAGACACATGCAAGTTAACTACAAGAGTGCAAAAAAAACACATCAGTTCCTATACTAGACATTACAAATCTTGCAGCATATGCCAAAAAAATCAACAGTCTGTGCTTTACGCCAAGACTGTAAAAACTTGAGCTTTTACGCTGGAATCCATCTCCAAAACGTAAAATTCAAGGTTGGCAGTATATAGTCTGTGCTTTACGCCAGACTGTCAAAGTTGAGTTATTACGCCAGAATTTCTATCCAGAAGCGTAACACTCAATTTTATGGTATACGCCAAGTTTCGACAGCCCGTGTTTTTACGCCCGACTACGAAAATATGGAGTTTTTATGCTAACACATTAGAAATGTGGGCGTAAAAGATGAAACATCTCTGTGCATCATCTTCCTCAAAGAGGCTATCAGCACAGAAGACGACCTAGCGCGTTCGCGTACAACGTGTTCGAAGGATTTTCAGTCGTTCTTTTTCGTCCCAAAAGTTCTAACTTTAAGGCCGGGTGCGCTGCTCGTAAGCGGGACACTTCGTTCAGAATGAAGTTCGCCCTGCCCGACCGAAGTCGCTCTCGCTTGGGCAAAAGAGCGAGAAAAAGAATCAACCTTCTTTTCCTTAGTGGAGGGGGTTTGTTTCGGGGCCATTACTGAAAACTTTGAAGGCTCGGAGAAGAAACGAACAAGAACTCAAAAAAGTCGAAGGCTTTCTTTCGCAGAAGACGGATAAAAAGTTTTTCTCTCAAAAGCTTGGGGTATATATAGAGTTCGGATGAACTCCTCGAATCCCGAACCAAATCTCATAATTAATATTCGGTTATGATTGGGTACTACGTCAGCTTATTACTCAGAGAAGGCGGACAGTCAGCGAATTCGAAAAGTTTTTGTGCAAAGCAGATTCATGGTTTTTACGCTAAGGAGCTTTCTACGATCGACAGCTACAGATCTACGGTTTTACGCTCATAGGCTATAAGTCTATGGTTTTACGCCCGGATGCTTTTATGCTCGGTAGCTTTTACGCTTGAGAGGCTACAAACCTACGACTTCATGCTCAGCAGCTACAAATCTATGATTTTATGCTCGCTGGCTTTTATACTCAGAGGCAACAGATCCATAACTTCACGCTCGGAAGATTTTCTTTTCAGAAGCTACAAATCTACAGTTTCTACGCCCGGATGCTCTCATGCTCAGCAGCTTTTACACTCGAGAGGCTACGAACTTATGATTTTATGCTCATCTACAGTTACAAATCGATGACTTTTCGCACATCTGAAAAATACGCAGGCCAGAGTACGCGTATATCTGAACGATTCTCAAGGCAGTCAATTGCAAGAGTTCACACAGAAGATACTCCTTCTTGACCTCAGAATATCCCAAGTACCCAAAGCATTCAGAGTTCAACATTGAAAATTACTCTTCTCCATGGGTCGATTGGAGGTTCATCCAGACTCCAGTCTGAATATTTCATCTATAATTCAAGATGGCGACTCAGTTTTTGACATCCATTTCTCGTCCTGTTCCAAGGAATTTTTGAGAAATCATTCTTGAAGATGATTGTCTGAACAAGAATTCTATTTATCAGAAGTGACAGTTCAGAATTCTACGCGGTTCCTCACTCCTAACAGCAGGACAGTTCGAATACTCGAATGCTAAGCGGCTTTCTACGCATCCCTAGTTATGCATAAAAGACAGGACGGGACCTAGCACTCTTTCTATCAGAGTCGGCATAAAGTTACCAGACGTGTCAAAGCTACACATATTCAGACTTCACAGCAAAGTATATCGTAAAATAATCATATGCACATAAGAATACGATTTTATTCATTTTCATGATTACATATGAGGGAAATCCAATCTACAAAGGATTTTTCTTCATTTTCATGATTACATATGAAAGAAATTCCGTCTACAAAGGATTTTCTCGTCGTCGTCGAAAGGCCACCCCCAGAGTTTGTTCTGCCAGGTTCTCGCATTGGTGGACTTATTCATCCATCTTCTCCAGCAGTTAGTCGGTTTCTGCAACCGACTAACAAGAAAATGGTAAATGGCGGGAGGATACAGCACAGAGCCATCCTCCATACGCCATGACAAATTGAGTTGAGGTATTCCACCCAACTCAATACTCGAGGATAGAGCTAGTTTCTACTCTGGTCCACGAAAGTATCAGGAGAAGATACAGCTTGCAAGCTGTGTGGTCAAATATGACCCTTCCTCTCTCCGAAAGAACCACCATACAAAGTTGTTGATTATCCCGAGCAAAGGAGGCTATGATATCCTTCCATGATCCATCGTTGCTGAGGACATTTACTCGAAGATGCCATCTTTTTTGTCTCCTTACATGCTTGAAGAACATGGTCTTCTTCTTCCTCAAGTAGACCCGACGAACTCCGGCGATCATCTCTGTGTGATGAAGGAAATGAGGGAAGAAGAGGTTAACTCCTCAGCCTTTTATAGGTAAGAAAGAGCCCTCCGAATCCCAACGGATCCCCAATAACTCTGTCATAAAGTCAGCCTTGAAGGACATGTCAGACTTGACCGTTTCATGCTTCATTCAAAGCGTTTCAAATTATGAGAAATTTAAAAGCTTTGAAGGGGGTCTTGTAGAAGCATAAAAATACGCTGGATAGCCATACGCAGCACGTTGATGCTGGGCAGCGTAAAAAGAAGACCTCAGAGCCATCAACGTGCAACAGAGCTTTTCTGCTGAGCACAGCGTAAAATATAAGCTCAAGGACCATCCGCGTAATACAGTATGTCCAGGCTGCTTCAGCGTAAAAAGGGTGCTACATCGCCTTTATGGCATAAAAATAATCCGCTTTAATGCAGCATTGAAGTGTACGAAGAATGCCTCATATTCTTCGAAATGAACCTGTCAGATTATGCAGTGAACCTGACGTCTGGACTCCTGACAAAGAGTACTGCACGACTACCCAGGCGACGGCTATAATGATGGCACGGCACTGTAACCCAGGCTGTCATTTACTGCCATTTCCTTGGCGTAAACCGCTTTTATGCATACAAAGGAATATGCTGCCTAGTTTTGCACAGGCAGACGTGAGCTTCTTACGCTCCGCAGAAGACAAACTTGCTGCCACGTCAAAAGCTGCTCTTCGTACAGAGCTCGAGGTACGTCTCTGCATTTAATGTGCAGAGTGATGATAGAACTCGAGGCACGTCTCTGCATTTAATGCACAAAGTGATGATAGAACTCGAGGCACGTCTCTGCATTTAATGCACAGAAGGGTGGCAGACCTTCAAAATACGCCTCTGTATTTAATGCGCAGGATAATGGCGGAGCTCTGCATTTAATGCAGGAGATTTGATTAAATATCACCGAACCGTCGTTTAGTGACATCCCCTTTGCGTAAACTGCTTTTACGCATACAAGGGAATACGCTGCCTAGTTTTACACAGGCAGATGTGAGCTTCTTACGCTCCATAGAAGACAAACAGACTGCCACGTCATCAGTTGCTCTTCGTACAGGATTCGAGGCGCGTATCTGCATTTAATGCGCAGAATGATGGCAAATCTTCAAGACACGCCTTTGCATTTAATGCGCAGGATGGGGGCAGATCTCTGCATTTAATGCAAGAGATTTGATTATATCTCCAAAAGCCATAATTTTGGCAAAGACGTCCACATCATCATTTTGGCACATTACGCCAACTCAGGCCTCAGTCAGGAGAGGAGGATCAGCTATCTTCTGCGCCCACTCGGCTTCTACGCCTACTCGGCTTCTACGTCCACTCGGCCTCTTTGCCTACTCGGTTTCTATGCCTACTCGGCTTCTATGCCGGTTTGATAACTCTTTGGCTTCTACGCCATAGTGACAGTTATTGGCTTCTACGCCAACCTCTTATACGCGAAGGATAACTACCTACGTGGCTTTTATGCCGTGATCTTTGCAGCAGTTATACGCGTTGTCTCTTAATTGGACACGCATCACACGCTCATTCAAAAGGTCATCTATACGCGGGCAACGGTTATTTTAACCATCGTGTAAAAGGGTGTTGTACTTTCCACTACTCGGTTTCTACGCTGACTGAGTGGTCACTGTCTCTAAAACTCTAAAAATAGAGACCTCTATTGACAGAGGTCCAAGGTCAGAAATTGGTCGAGAAATCCAGTATCAGAACCAAGGTCAAAAAACAGAAGATTGAAAGGTCAAAAATTGGTCGCAGATTTCAAGAGATAAGAATTTAGAGCTCAGGCAAAGAGTAGTGATCGACGACTTTGGCATCGGACATCCACTCTCTTCAGCAACCTTCGAAGATGCTTTCTGTCTTCTACGGCACTTCTTTATCATCGTGTGGTCCAAGGGACAAAGTGATCGACTACAGATCAGACTCCTATAGTAATATTTACCCAGATTAAAAAATTGTACTCGATATCCTCATATAGGATTAATTGTACTGCTTGTTTATAAACATAAAGAGCGGGTTTTCGTATAAAACCTTATTTCCATATCTTTCATTTATTTTATCAAACAACAGACATGACTTCAGAGCCATTGACGTACAAACATAGCTTTATCGCTAGTACAGCATAAAATATAAGCTCCAAGATAATCCGCGTAATATAGTAATTCTAGGCTGCTTCAGCGTAAAAGGGTTGTTACATCGCCACTTTGGCGTAAAACCTACTCGCTTTTAATGCGGTTGAAAGTTGTATGGGAAACGCTTCGTATTCCTCGAATAAATCTGTCAGATCATGTAGTGAACCTGACTCCTGACAACGAGTACTGTACAGCTATCCAGACGACGGCTGTAATGATGGTGCGGCATACAGACCCAAACCGTCGTTTAGTGACATTTCTCTAATACAAAGTACTTTTACGCATATAAGGGAATACGCTGCCTAGTTTTATACAGACAGATGTGAGCTTTTACGCTCAGTAGAAGACAAAACAAACTGTCACATCAAAAGCTGCTCTTCATACAGAGCTCGAGGCACGTCTCTGCATTTAATGCTCAGAATGGTGGCAGATCTCTGCATTAAATGCACAAGATTTGGTTCTATTTTCAAAGACTGGGCGAGCCATAATTACGGCTAATATGTCCACATCATCACCTCTACATATTACGCCATCAGACTATTTTCAGCTATAGGAGCACGCGGTACGCTATCTCCTTGAAATATGCCTTCGGGCTATTTTTAGCTATAAAGAGCACGCTGTACGCTATCTTCTTGAAATATGCCAACTCAGGCTATATTTACATTTGTGCGTGATAAGGCTATTTGGTCCAGAATACGCTCAAGGCCTCAGTCAAGGAAGGAGGACCAGCTATCTTTTACGCTAGCTACCTATCCACGCAGCATCAGGCTTCTACGCCTATAAGGCTTCTACGCCTATTTGGCTTCTATGCCGACTCGACAACCACTTGGCTTCTACGCCAACCTGACAACTATTTGGCTTCTACGCCATGGTGACAGTTATTGGCTTCTACGCTAACCTTTTTTACGCAAGGGGCAGTTACCTACGGGGCTCGCATGTCGTGATCTTCACAGTAGTTATACGCATTATCTTATGATGGGACATGCGTCACATGCTTATTCAGAAGATCATCTATACATGGGTGGCTGTTATTATAACCGCTACGTAAAAAGTGCCATACTTTCCACTATCCGACTTCTACGCCGACTGGACGGTTACTGTCACTAAAACCCTATAAATAGAGACCTCTATTGACAGAGGTCCAAGGTCAGAAATTGATTTTTGGAGAGAGAAGAATCCAGAGCACAGACAGATAGTAGTGATCGACAGTTTTGGCATCAAGCATCCACTCCCCTTTGCAATCTTTGAAGCTTCTTCGTCTTCTACAACACTCCTTCATCATCGTGTGGTCCAAGGGACAAAGTAATCGACCGCAGATCAGACTCCTATAGCAATATTTACCCAAAATAAATTTTGTTCTTAACATCCTTGTATAGAATTAATATTACTTCTTATTTGTAAACCTAAGAAAGGGTTTTGTATAAACCTAGTTTTATTTCTTCCGTTTATTATCAAACACAAGATGGCGACTCTGCTGGGGACCTCTTTCTCATCTGACGAGAAAGCAATTGCTCAACACGATGCAGTAGGATCAATGAAGAAGACCTTGGTCGTCCAGTTTGACCAATCCGCCTACGAAGATATGCTTTGAGCAAGGGGTAGCTCTCACTCTCTCTATGTCCAAGACAACAGGAAATTGCGTAAGGTCTAGATGCCCCGGACATCCCCTACCGTTCCTGTCGACTCTATGATCTCTCCGACCGACAAGGTTGTAGCATCACTTCCTCCGCGCCTTGCGCGTAAAACTCAGTCTCCTGTCGCTGACAGGGCAGACAAAACTTCTGGCAATGCCTTAGTGCCAATCCAGAAGTCCACATCGTGCATTGCACATAAAAACTCGTCTCCCATCGCTGATGGGACAGACGTAGTTTCTGACTAGGCCTCAGCGCCAAGTCAGAAAATTCAAATACGCTCCGTGCGTAAAAATATCTCTCTCACTCAAAAGGAGGCAGAGAGTCCCAGTAATCCCAACAAACGAAAAGAAGTGACGGACTTCTCAACTTCTCGGTCTTTACGCCAACAAGAAAAGAAGCTGCCCGCTCACCAAATTACGCGAGAAGCTGACAGCCGATTAAGGATTTCCTCATATTTACGCCAGCCTGAACAAAATCCTAGACTACGCCAGGTCCAACCCCTTGGTGTAAAGAAGGTCCAGTTTGCGGATAGATACGCTCCTCGGGGATCATGTGCTGCTCATATGGCTGAACTGCTGTATTCCTACGGCAGGGAAAGGGTTGGGGTACCCAATATCCGCATTCTAAATAATGTAAACATGAGGAACATGCCTTCCTCCTCTTCTTCTTCTGTTAATACTCTGGACTTGCGTGAATTTCTGATCCAGAAACGCAAAGACAGAGTCATAACCAGGATTCAGTTCTCCTAACTGTCAAACGTGGGGAGATTATGTGGGAAGATGCGTTAACATCTAATGTTGTCATGATATGTAGGCCATATGAAGGATCTGTCTTTATTGTTCCCCTAACTCGCGATGACCAGCATCCAATAGTCTTCGGTCGCATGCGGAACAGACCGATTGTACAAGAAGAATCTACCGAATCTGATGCTGGAAAAATACAAATCCACAGATATAGCCCACAAGCTTTAAAGATTATACAAAGCATGGGTTATGATTTGAAGTTGAAACAAGGCCTCAACTATGGAAAAGGCAGACGAATACCGTTGCATAGTAATCCATACTATCAACAAACTCATTTTGGGTTAGGGTACACTGCATCTCTTGCAAACTCCAAACCTCCAAAGGCTAATCCTGTACAACCAGAGGCAAGTCCTTCTAAATCAACTTCAGTGGACAAATGCCACGACATGTCTGGGGTAGTCTACCTCGACAAAATAGGGCAGCATCCAAAGCTGGGGGTAGAATTCCCTCTGAATCTGAAGATAATGCAACAATGACGATCTTCCCGGAAGACCGTAAAACTCAAGCATCGGAAGCCCGAAGGCCGAAAGGGACTTTCTCCTTCAATGAAGATAACATCATTAAAATCTTCAATATATTGATGAAGGAACACAAACTTCTGCTACCCAACATCAGATACCCTGAGAGGGCTGGCAAAGTTGATGACCCTGATTATTGTCTCTTCCATCGGTACATTCATCACCCTACAAGGGCCTGCTATGTACTAAAAAGGAGAATTCAGGAGTTGATTGATGCCAAGGTCATCACTCTGCATCTGTAAATGAGGGGACGATCACTGCAAATTGATTTTACTTTTTGCTCCATCAAGAAAATATCGGATGATGAGACCCTAAAGTTTCCCTAGTGGATTCTTCAGGTCTATCCCCATTCAAGAAAATCACTCTGCAGTAAATTTTTCGGACATGAGTTCATGTTCATATTACCTCTGAACTATTGTCCAAATATTTTGTTATCTCCCCAGATGAGTTTGTCATGTTCATATTACCTCTGAACAAACCATTCTGGTCTGACTATCGATTATCATGTCCATATTACCTCTGATATTGATTGTCATCTCAACTTAACATCCGTACTTAACTCTAAGTACGCTAGTGGTGTTAGGTCCACAAAAATTGCTATGTCCATATTACCTCTGAGCAGATATGTACCTCCATCCCCAATGGAGTCCCAACTTAAAAGTTTGTCATGTTCATATTACCTCTGAACAAACTTTTTGAGTTTTTCGGCTATCAATTATCATGTCCATATTACCTCTGATATTGATTGTCATCTCAACTTAACATCCGTACTTAACTCTAAGTACACCAGTTGTGTTGAGTCCACAAAAACTGCCATGTCCATATTACTTATGGCAGGGCTTGTCCTAAAACTTATTACTTGCACTCTCGTGCACAAAAAGTAATAAGTCCACAAAAATTCCCCTGTGGAATGCCCGCAATGGAAAATGAAATATGCATGTCCATATTATCTCTGAACTATCCTCATTTTCCTAGCGAAAAAAGAGTCAGTCTCTATGCATCCCTACAGAGTCGTATTTTATTGGGTCTATATTACCTCTGTCAGGATTTGTCTCAAACCTATTGCTTGCATTAATGTGTGCAAAAAGTAATGGGTCCACTAAAAATCCCCTAGTGGGATGTCCTCAATAAATACGGTATCGTATTATGTCCATATTAACTCTAGTACAATATCCTAAATTCACGCAAACAATCATAAAGAAATGGGAGAATCCTTATACGATTGCAAATGGTGCTTACAGATTAGCCAAGCCTAATAGAAATTTGGCAATGGCTACCATCAACTGCAAAATCCCGAAGAAGCACTATATTTGATCTCCTTCGTTTAACGGAGTATGACAAAGATCTTATTCTGACGATATCATGCACAAAGGTTAGCTGGATCATATTCTATCAGATTTATGTGACCTCCAAATAGATATCCTTAACTAATTTGTAAGATTATCATGTTAATGATACCTCTGATAGTGTTTAGTATACAAATTTAGTTGGATTATATTTCAGGTTCATGTTAACTCTGAATATGTCACGACCCGCACCCGGTTTAGGGGCACGAGAGCGTGGGTACGTCCAGCCTACGCCGCAGCATCGGCGGTAGAACGCTGTCTAGGTCAAGCGCTATCTAAACAATCTCACGCTAGTATCCTACTCCATAAGGAGACGTGGATATCATAAAATAAATCTAGAAATACTCAATCACAACTACAGCACGATAGGGAATGAAGAAAAAATACAACACAAGTCTAATGACACAATAATCATACCTGCAATCATTAACTTCCAATCCCCAAGTGTCAGAACAAGTCCACTAAGGTCACAGTCTGGAAAAAATATTTTCCAGTCAGGAAGGAGCAAAGTACATCTCTAAATAGCAGTTCTATATAAATGACATAAACTATGTAGCAGTTCTAGATGGAAACATACCAGATGCATGTATAGGTACGAGAAATGTACAATAAGAGAAATACTGGAAATATGGTAAGTAAATGCAGGAAAAGAAACATATGTCAAAGAGCAAGAGATACTATGACTAAGTGTGTGAGTACTAGCTTTAACATATGATCGGCTTGGGAACTTGATCAGGCTGGTTACATGTGATTAGCTATGGTTCATATAAAGTCAGGCTAACCGTTGGTTAGCTATGATGCATGTAGAGGTCAGGCTAATCACACGTAACAGCTATGGAGCATATAAATGGTCAGGCCGCACCCGACGTGAGATGTGGGGTGAGCTATGGTGCATATAAAGTTGGGTATGATCACATATCTACACTAAAGTACTCCCCAAACCCCCGACTGGTATAGTAGATCCAATCATGGTACGCTATGGCACGGGATTCCCTAAGAAGGTAGCAAATCTCCCCGGGAATCAGTGTCTGTACATGCACAAGATAACAAGGAAAACAAGTCTTGTACAAGCTACACCATGAATAAGGAATAACATCTCATGACGAGATCCGTGTATACCAATCCGTGTAACCATCGTGTCAAGATCATGGATATTTACACTAGATACAGTGAACATAGGAGATATCATAAATTAGAAACTAATCAGAGAATGTACTCGCCTTGGGTCCTTAGCTGGTGAATACCGAGGTCCTGTTCCAGAGTGTCGCCTGGAGGAACCCACAGTCCTAATGACATATCAAAATAATACTTGTATCAGATGCTACGCTAACACACAAATCCATGAAGTCAGAGGCTCTGCCAGATATGGCACTGGTCAATCTAGGGTCATCTGGTAGGGATATATAAATATACATATATCTATTTTTAACTACATCAGTACTTACAATATATATATACATGCACCAATTTATATACATATCTAATCTATACTAGTTGAACAATATGTATGTATACTCATACATATAAAATACATTTTTAAAATATATATACATTTATACTAATTATACATATTTGAAATATATTAAGTATATATATATATACAAAATATATATAGATATACCAACATTATATATATACACACATATATATATTAAATGAAATACACATACTATACACCAAAATACGTTTATACATATATCTACTAATACAACATTTTCATATATCATATATATATATATACATATACCGAATTAATTATATATACCAGAATACGTATTTATATATATAATCATATTAAAATGTATATACATAGACATATACATATACAATATATATATGTATCATTTAATATATGCCAAAAAATACGATTTACAATATTATTAAAATATACCAAGACTAATACACCAATTTAATTTATACTATATACATAATTATACCAAATTAGTACTTATACCATATATAGGTAATTATACCAAATTACATTTATATATATGTATACCAATTAACATATATATATATATATAAGTACATACATATAACAAATTACATTTATGGGTATACCAATAATTATATACAATATGTCTAAGTATATACACTAGATTGAAATATATATATATACATAGGTTAAAAAATATGCCACATTTATATATGCACTACAACCCATATTTATACGTATACGAGAAATTTACATATATATACTGAATATATATATATATATATATATACATGTTTATATATATATACCAAAATAGTACGTTTACATATACGTATATATGTATATATATGCCAAAATAATACTTTATACTATATACAAGTATATTTATACCAAGATACGTTTATATGTAAATATACCACAACACATTATTTAGCATTAATAAATACTGTACATATACATGTATTAGTCATTAATTAAAATAATATTCTACGCATATACTTACACACATTATATATATATACATATTAACACTAAGTAATATACTTATACATATATAGATTAGTATATACCCATACAATTATATTAAATACATACACACATTAAACTAACTTATATATGAATACAAATACAATAATATGTATGAATCCATGTATTCATTGTATATATACTATCCATATACCAAATGCATACATTCATAACTGCGTATATACACGGGAATAACTATACCTGCGCACGACGATGAGGTGGTCGAGTCGTCGCAGCGGGGCGGGATCGAGGCTGCCGACGTTGGTCGTGTAGCTCCTGTTGAGGAAGAGATGGCCGGAGCAGGGAGTCGTGGCTGCGGGAGGGAGCTCTGTTGTCGAGCAGGGTGGTCGGCTTGGCTTGGTTGGCCACCGGGGAGTCGCAGCCGGAGTACACAGGGGTCGGGGGCCGCCGGCTGATGGGAAAGAGCGGAGAGAGGGAGATGAGTAGGAGGTGAAGATGGAGGTGGGTAGGAGATGGTGAAGTGGCCGGCCGGAATTGATGGCCGGGGGTCAGAGTGCACAGGGAAGGATGGCCGGGTGAACGGAATCGGGGAGAGCTCACTGACCGGAGGTCGGGGGGCTGATCAGTGGGCCGCGGGGAGCAATGGGAGGGAAGTAGGCCGCCGGACTGGTGGTGGTTGGCCGCTGGACTGAGCCGCCGCCGGAGGAAACTGCTACGGGCCGCCGGATACAGGGACTGTTGGTCGGGTGAACAGGAACTGTGGGGGGTGAACAGTGTTCCCCCCCCCCCCTTAATTTTGAATTCAAAATACAAATAGAGAAGAAGGAGGAAGGAAGAAGAAGAAGAAAAGAGAAGGAGGAGGGAAGAAAGAAAAATGAAAATGAGGAAGAGAAAGAGAGCTACGGTTTAGAGGCTTGCTTGGGGATTAGGGTTTTTTTCTAGGGAAAGATGTTGGTGGGGCTTTAAATAGGAAGAGGGTGAGATGTGGATGATGGGTGGAGATTGTATCCATCTAGAATGGATTGCCATGACTTGTCATGAGGAAAAATGAATTATTCATGGAGAGGGTTGTTGACTTAGTCAAATAATTGGGCTCTCCATTTGTTTGAACCAATGGGGTGTTGACACCAATTATGCAAATTTGCAAATTAGCCTCCTTAAATTTGGGAAATTGCACAAACACATAAAATGACAAAAATTTGGCGGGCGATTCGGTGTCCGGTATTTTGTAGGGTCAGGGGGGTGCTGTAAGACTGGTACGGCTCAATTTGCAGGGCACTGGAATTAAATTGGGATTTTAAAATCAGATAAAATGGTATCCTCAATTCAAATAGAAATAAATGCAAGTTGTGTTCAACAATTAATTAGGAGTACTTGGGGCCAAAATCAGGTCAGGTCATCAATACCAATAATGAAGAAGACTCAGAACAGAATATTATCCTAATTTGGGCCGTACGAAAAATAGGTCAAGATTGCCTCAAATTTTCAATTGGAACGCACCACGATACAAAATAGGGATTTATAATAAACGTCCGCGACGATTTTTGCGCGGCCAGAAATAATGCACAAGGAGCATAATTATGAGTTACAAAAATAGCAGAATGGAAGGCGGGCATGTCTAGGGCAAGATTGTGAAATTTGTTGGAAGACAAGGGTCAGGGTAGTGCTCCAAATATCGAAGCAAAGGCAATGGCAATAATTAATTAAAATACGGCAATTAATTACAATCTTCAATAATTAAATTCTAGATAAAATAATTAAATCCAAAATTCTAAAATTCGGACAGGTGTTCGTCTACTGGGCTTCTAGGTCAATTCTGCTAGCACAAACACAAATGAACACTGTATATAATTACTATATTTAATTACACACCTCACATATTTATTTAAATCAAATAATTATCATGCCATTACTTAATTATAACTACCATAATATCAAATATTATAAAAAGTCAAAAATACCCCTGTTTTCGGAATGTGGTAGTGACAGAATAGATTTACATTCAGCAAAACCTTAACGAAAGAATGTCATGTTAATGATACCTCTGATATCACTTTCACCCTAGCCTATCACATTCTAAAATGATAGGTCTACCAAAGTCAGATAAAAGCCTCTTTATTATCTCTAGAAAGAGCAAATTACATAGAAAAGCAAAAAAGTACATCATTTGGGGGGAGCAGTTAAGTCGCGAATCTGCTGCGCCAGAGTAACCATTCTCTCATCCCTGGAGTTCAAAACGTCGACACGAGCCCGCTCTAACCTTGTCGCCTCATTATTCAAAGCAGATAGCTCGGACCGAGCATGTACAAAACCTGCGTGGATGACACCTACTTATGTCAGGTTCTGCTGAGCCGTCTCCATTCAATCCTTCAATACGTCACGAGCGGTTGATAAAGAGAAAGCCTTCTCCTTGGCCTTAGCGAGGTCATGTTCCAATTTATGGACCCTCGCTGCCTCTTCCTCATATTCGACCTCGCACTGAGTGATCTGGGGAATGACATACTCTAATTCGGCACGCTCTTGATCCATCTCCTGCTGTTGTTCCTGGATGGATTTGTTCAGAGATTCCATTTGCCCAGCAAGTTCTGCAGTTAAAGAGTCATACCTAGATTGAACGAGACCGTCAGTGCTGCCTCGAGATAGCTGCAAATAGTCATTAATTGGTTGTTCCAAACCATTAACTATCTGCTCCAGTATATCAGCTCTTCCAGCGTCGTTGAAATCTCTGATCGGCGCTATCGCAAACTGGAAGGACCTCCTCAGAGCCTCAAAGCCTAGATTCTTCTCCAACACCATTGATATCAGCATTTTCAAAGTGGCATAGAAAATACTAGTATACTGCTCAATTAGCATGGCGAGATCCGAATAGACGCTGGAAGTGGCTGCAATATCGACGAATTCCCTCCAAGAATGATTGTAGACGATATTGCCACAGTCGTCACCTCAACAGATGGTGTGACAGAAGAAGAAGCGCCAACAACGGACGAAGTGGACGGCGTACTCAAAAGAGGCACAGTCTTGATGACAGGCTCATCCTCCTCTCGAGATATCGGAACCATTTCAGGCGAACCGGCACCCAAAAATATTTTCTCTTCAAAGTCAGGCACCTCCGTGTCATAGACAAGAGCGGAAACAAAGCCGAAAGTTGCATCGATGCTGCCCTCCCCGTAGATGTCTTCCCCTGAAAAGAAGACAAGAGAAAGTTAATATCAACATGATGTTAATTTTTCTAAAAAGAGGCATAAAGACAATATTTACCCATGGTCGATGTTATATATATCGCGTCTGCAGCCAGTATAGCTAAATCATTTCTTAATGATGCTAAGCGAGCTGTCATACCTGGAGAAGGGGGTGTGCCAACTGACATTGGCAGGTATTCTTCCAGGTCTTCACAGAGATACACTAGAGGCTCATTGGATGGAATCTCGCTTGGTATACTTACAGATGTGGCAGGGGTTTCTTCCATTGCTGATCTGAATAAAGATATCCTTATTTGGCTAGGCCTTGAAGGCGATTTCGTACCACTACCTGAAGCGGTAGCAGCGACAGCAGCCTCGAGCAAAGATTCTCTGGCACTGCCAGCCAGAACTGTGGAGGTTCCCTCTCTAAAAGGCGAGGAACCTCTAATCAAAGGATCGTCCCCAACAGGGGAAACAATAGGCTCTAGGGTCCTCATGACTGGAAGTCCTGTCAGGATCACTAACAGTCTTCTTTTTCTTGCGATGGGAAGTCTCCTTCAGAACAGGAGCCCTTCGCTTATCAGAGATAACCAGAGGCTCTGCAGGTGGAGATATTTCGCCTCTCAGTACTGCCAACAAAGGCTCATCTGGATTGACATAATCTTTACCCTCGTCAGAGGAAACTAATAGGATTTTATCTCTTCCCGTGGACTTAGAAGAGGGCATCCTAAAACTTCCATGCATATCAAAATTGCGATGTAAGGTATTAGTTGCCACATAAAACTGGGCATACGAATGGAGGATGCTCAACTCCATGGAGAGTAAAGTCGCGGGCACAGTAAAAGCTGCTCCAGTACAACCCATTATAAAGTACCGCCATCCTCTCGCTCCATCAATAAGTCTACCCCTGGACTTGAAGCTGGTGACGGCATTGCCCACGTGCAATTGGTCATACCCAAACTGCCTGGCGAACCGATTAGGCAGGTAGGGCTCCAAGAAGCATTGGTCTTTACTTCGGCACAATAAATGGGAAGGTCTAATGCAGACCAACCAATTAAAAGCTTTAGGAGAAAGAATGGTCTTTCCTTCACCTGAGTCCTGAAGCCTGCTCTCCTGTTGATTAACATGTACAGAGGGGACGGTGCAGAAGAGCTTCTAGCTGTGAGCAAAATTTAGTGCCCGCCGACAGTCTAAAACTGTGGTCACATTCCAGGAGGAATTCTAGTAATTCAACAAGAAATTACTCCCCGAACTACAGCCAGAGCCGGGAGACATCACCCTGGGGTTATGGAGAATTAACCATCCCATCAAATACAGGAACGGTAATTCTATCCTGGAAAAGCTGTCACGCCGTATTTCATCGGCAAGCAGCCAATCAGTAATGGCCCTCAGGCCAGCTTGTATGCAGCATACCATGGCTGGGAGCAGGTCCAGTCTTGTCCCGAACACCAGACGCACTGCAGGCCATAAGGTGTTGCGATGAATGCAATCCGAAGATGCAATGCCTGGTACTACCAATCGACGCAGCCATACAGAGAGGAAGCCAGCCAGTTGAGCTTCTCGTGACAGAGGCCTGCGGCAATGCCTCAAATAACTGTAGGCTTTAGTACCTGCAGGATATTTTCCTATCCCTTCATCGAGAATTTGATCTGAAGCCCCAGCGTCTTCAATAAGGTCATCGACTACTTGAGCACTAAGCACGCTCAGAAAGCTCATAGGCCTATCCCTGCTATCCACGACTTTGTCTAGCTTAGCAGCCCTGGCCTGATGGAAGAAGAAGTAGGACGCCCATTTGTTGGTATGAGCCAAATCAGAGGGCTCATTATAGAAGGCGGTGTACGCTAAATAGTGATACATCAGCTCCTGGTATACTGCCACTACCCTAGGGTCTGTATCCCCCAGCTCCCGATTTGTGGGAACATACTCTTCATAAGGAGTATCCCTCATTGGCCGTCTTAAAATCTCTGCCATTTCGTGAAGGGCCAATCCCAACTCCCTCAGTGGAGTGGCAAAAGTCCCGGTGACCGAGATATACCGCTCCATTAGAGCCAGAAATAGGTTAGGGTTGAGAGGTAACCCAATACTGGTAGCACTCACAGCCGCGTACAGACCAATGCTCTCCAGCTCAGTCTGAAAATGCTTCAGGGCCCAGGCAGCTAAACGAGCCCAAACAAGATTTGTAGGGATAACCCACCCATTGGTCCGAGGATTAACCTTGGGGCATACTCCTCCATGCCCTATGAAGTTATTGCAGAAAGTCGATAATTGGACTGGTTGGAGCAGTGAAGTATCTTCACTCGGGACACTACCCGGATACAATCCCCTGAACGGCATGATCGGGCCGGAAGGGCTGCTTATAAATGACCCTTGGTCAGACCCTTTCTGATAAAATATCTTCCCCGGCTGGCCGTGAAGATTGGGAGTCAGAGTCCACGACATCCTCCTGGGATGCGTGGCATGGAAGAATATCGAGATTGGGTAATCTCCCAGCATTTTGGGTAGATACAGGACCAGGCCCCCGGCAGGAAAAACCTAATTTTCCTTTTTGGGCTTCGTCTGGGATTGTTTATCGATCATATCTCCGTAGAGGAAAGCTGGTTTTATGTATTTTGCCCCATCTATGTACGCCATGGGCTCTCCGTTGATCATGCTCAACAGCATTCGCTCTCCTTGAGATGATATCAGGATTCCCCTTTCTTCAGGATATTGGGGTCCAGAAATAGAAAATATCACATGGGACAAATCCTCCAAGTAATTGAAGTGCAGCATCCCAGCAGCAGAACCCATCACCTCAGCCAACAGAGATATATGCAAGTTAACTACAAAGTGCAAGAAAAACACGTCAGTTTCTATACTAGACCTCACAATCTTGCAGCTTATGCAAAAGAGCAACAGTCTGTGCTTTTACGCCAAGACTGTAAAAACTTGTGTATTTACGATAGAATCTCATTACAAGGCATAAAATTCAAGATTGGCAGTATACACAAAAACCTGACAGTCTGTATTTTACGCCAGACTGCCAAAGTTTGAGTTATTACGCCAAAATTTTCATCCGGAGCATAACACTCAAAGTTTTTAGTATACGCCAAATTTTGACAGTCAAAGCTTTTACGCCAGACTGCGAAAAAATAGAGTTTTTACGCTGACACATTAGAAATGTGGGCGTAGAAGATGAAATATCTCTGTGCATCATCTTCCTTGAAGAGGCGTTCAGCACAGAAAATGACCTAGCGCGTTCACGTACAACGTATGCGAAGGGTTTTCTTCGTTCTTGTCATCCCAAAAGTTTTACCTATAACGCCCAGTGTACAGCTCATCGGTGGGACACTTCGTTTAGAGCGGGGTTCGTCCTGCCCGATGGGAGTTGCTCTTGCTTGGGCAGAGGAGCGAGAAGAGGAGGCAGCCTTCTTTCCCTTAGAAGAGGAGATTGGTTTTGGTGCCATTGCTAAAAACTCAGAATGCTCAGAGAAGAAACGAAGAAGAATACTCAAAGAGACGAAGGTTTTCTTTTGCAAAAGACAGGTGAAGAGTCTTCTCTCTGAAAGCCTTGGGGTATTTATAGAGTTCAGATGGACTCCTCGAATCCCTAACCAAATCCAATATTTAATATTTTGGTTATGATTGGGGACTACGTCAGCCTATTACTCAATGAGCTTTTTACGCTCGGGAAGCTACAAATCTACGGTTTTATGCTTAGAGGCTATAAGTCTATGGTTTTACGCCTAGATGCTTTTACGCTCGGTAGCTTTTACGCTCGAGAGGCTACAAACCTACGACTTCACGCTCAGAAGCAACAAATCTATGATTTTACGCTCAGAAGCTTTTTTCGCTCAGAGGCGACAAATCTACGACTTCACGCTCGAAAGTTTTATTTTTAGTGGCTATAAATCTACAGTTCTACGCCTGGATACTCTTATGCCCAGCAGCTTTTACGCTCGAGAGGCTACAAACTTATAATTTTATGCTCATCTACACTACGGATCTATGACTTTCCGCATATCTTAAAATACGCAGGCCAAAGTATGTGTATATATGAACAATTCTCATGACGGCAAACTACAAGGGTTCACACAGAAGATACTCCTTCTTGGCCTCGAAATATCCCAAGTACCCAAAGCATATAGAGTTCAACATTGAAAATGACTCTTCTTCTTGGGTCGATTGGAAGTTCATCCAAAATCCAGTCTGAATATTTTCTCTACAGTTCAAGATGGCGACTCAGTTTAGACGGCCATTTCTCGCCCTATTTCAAGGAATTTTCGAAAAATTATTCTTGAAGATGATGGTCTGAACAAGAATTCTTCTTATCAGAAAAGTGACAAGTTCAGAATTCTACGCAATTCCTTGTTCAAAAAAGCATAACAGTTCGGATATTCGACTTAAATGCTAAATAGTTTTTTACGCGTCCTCAGTTTCGCATAAAAGACGGGACAAGATCAGATACTCTTTTTATTAGAGTCGACGTACAGTTAGTCAGACGTGGCAAATCTACACATACGCCATGACAGATTGAGTTGTGTCACGACCCGCACCCGAAATTGGGGCACGAGTACGCGAGTACGTCCAGCCTACGCCGCAGCATCGGCGGTAGAACGCTGTCAAGGTCTTGATACTATCTAGCCAATCTCACACAAGCATCCAATCTCAATAAGGAGGCACGGATGACGCAAATAAAATGAACACATACTCAATCACAGGATTACAGCACGATAAGATAGCGAAACAAAATTAAATACAACACAAGTCTAAAGTAATAATCAAACTCAACAATATCCAAGTCTCAATAAAAATGCCGGAGACAAATTCGGTACCAAATAGTCTACTAAAAAAACTAACTAGAAGATTGGTGATTCCGGCTAGACCTCCCGGAATCACAACTATCTATCAAGCCTAAGTGCAGCTACTCACCATATGGTCCATAAAGTGTTGGCTACCGATCCTCTAAGGCATAGTCTGGAAAAATGTTTCCAGTCGGGAAGGAGCAAAGTACAATCTCAAATAACAGTTCTATTAAATTGATAAGGACTATAAAGCAATAAACATGCGATGCTAACTACTAAGAAGACAGTGAAATAAATGCAATGGCAATTAAAAAGAGACAGGCAATGTAAAAAGACAGGCAATAGGCAATATGATACAGTCAGTGCATGTATGAAAATGAAAAGAACAAGGAACAGCATCATATACGGGTGATGTAGTATATGATTTAAAATAGGGAACTGTAATCTATTCTAAGTGTTTGAAATAGTAGTTTCAAAATGTGATCGGCTTGGGAACATATACGATAGCTACAGAGCCTGGCTAATCATGGGTGAAGAGCATAATTAACACTTACATTATTCTACACTACAATAAGAGGTTATGATCACATTTCTTACTAACTACTTCCCCGCCCCCAACTAGTACTGTGGATCCAACCATGACACGTCACGATACACGAGCAAGTCCAATCTATCATGTACGATGTCTAATATACATGTCGTATACAATGTCAATACGATAATCAATGTAACATCTCATGACTGCAGATCCAAGCTATACTAGTCCGTGTAACACAGTGTCAAGGATTCAGATGTAACATTTTATGATTATTGAATTTATAGAAATTATTAAGGAATTAGAAATTATAAGAGAATATACTTGCCTTGAGTCCTTAGCTGGTATTTATGGATGTCCTGTTCCAGAGTATCCCCTGGAAGAATCAACAGTCCTATAGACATAACACAATGCAACCACATTTGCATCAGATGCTACACTAACACAGTCTAAAAACACTGAGTTCGGGACTTCTCTAGGTATGATACTGGCCACCTAGAATCATCTAGTAAATTCACCAATTAATCATATTACATACATATACTAAGAATGTTTGTATACGTATATACCAATTAATATATATAGCAAATATATAATAAGTGTATACCAAATATATATATATATATACAAATTAAATACATATACAAAATATATATGTATACATTAATATTAAGCATTAATTTAAATACCTAGTCGCATACATATAAATACATAAGTACCAATACAATAATTTAATTTACACTAATAATGTAGTGTACCTTTAATAAAATACAATTTTATGGAATCACCAGTATATATATATGCATACTAATTTTCTTTAAATATACACTAATTAAACATTAAACATTTCCTATATCATATTTATGTATATATATATATTAATACATACATATACTAATATATATATATATATATATATATATATACTACGCTTATACATGTTTAACATTTAATTAATTAAAAAATAAATACTACAAATGTACATATTAAATTATACATTAGTAAAGTATTTATATACTATACATACTCATGTATTTAAAGCATTAATTAAATAATACTATTTATATACATATACGTATATTATATATAAGTATATATATATATATACATATATATATATATATATATATATATATATATATATATATATATATACAGGAAGAAAGAAGGAGGGAGAGGCTCACCGCGGGGGCTTGCTGGCCGGAGTACGACCGGAGGGGGAGCTCGGTCGCCGGAGGGTGGCTGATGGTGGTGGTGGTGTTAGATGGAGGTGGTGGTGGATGTTAATGGTGATGGAGGGAGGAAGAGTAGAGGCGGAGGGGGAGAAGTTTGGCCGGCCGGAGGGTGTACACAGGGAGGAATGGGGGAGGAGCAGCCGGAGTTGAGGGGATTCGGGGCTTGGCTGATGGGGAAGAGCGGGGCCGCCGGACGCGTCGAGGCAGCGCCGGGTGCAGTAGGCCGCCGGAGTTCAGAGGGGCCGGGAACAGAGGTGAGGTTGGAGAGCAGGCCAGCGGGAGGTCGGCTTGGGGACGGTGGGGAGTCGAGCAGCAGGGGTTTGCTGCTCGGCTGTGCTCGCCGGAGTACGGTGCGCAGGCCGCCGGGATGAGGTGGCTATGGCCAGGCTGAGCAGCGGCCGGGGGAGCTCGCAGAGGCTGGGAGGAGAGGAAGCTCGGGGCTCGGCCGCCGGAGCAGGTCGGCTGAGGTCGGGCCTTGCCGGGTGGCCGGCCGAGAACAGGAAGTTGGCCAGAAAAGTACAGTAGTGAGGGTGAAGTTTCCCCCTCCCCCCTTGTAAATTTCAAATTCAAAAAAATAAAGAAGGAGAAGAAGAAAGGAAGAAGAAGAGAAGAAAAGTGAAGAAGAAGAAAGGAGAAGGAAGAATGAATAATGGAACCTACGGTTGGAGGCTAGTGAGAATATGGGGGCTTGTTTGGGGATGTGGGCTACCTAGGTTTTCTAGGGATTAGGGTTTGATGTTACTTTAAATAGGAAGAGGGTGTTGTGAAATCAAGGGTGGTGATTGACCCCCCTTAAATGTGTGGTCCAGATTGGACATGAGATTTCTTCATGTGGGAATGAGGGTGGGAGGCTAATTAAATATTATTAGGCTCCCTCATTGTTTTAAACAAATGAGGTGTTGACAAAAAATACAATTTGCAAATTAGTCCCCTTAAATTTGGATATTTGCACAAACGCATAAAATGACAAAAATTTGGCGGGCGAATCGGTGTCTGGTGTTTTGTAGGGTCAGGGGGTGCTGTAAGTTTGGTATGGGCTCCATTTGCAGCGCACTGGAATTAAATTGGAATTTTCAGAATTGGTTTAAATAGTATCCTCAATTTAATTAGAAATAAATGCAAGTTATGTTCTAAAATTAATTAGGAGTACATGGGGCCAAAATTAGGTCAGGTCATCAATACCAATAATGAAGAAGACTCAGAACAGAATATTACCCTAATTTGGGCCGCACGAAAAACAGGTCAAGATTGCCTCCAATTTAAATTGGAACGCACAATGATACAAAATAGGGGTTTATTAAATAACGTCCACGACGATTTTTGTGCGGCTAGAAACAAGGTACAGAGAGCATAATTATGAGTTGCAAAAATAGCAAAATGGAAGACGGGCATGTCTAGGTCAAGATTGTGAAATTTATTGGAAGACAAAAGTCAGGATAGCGCTCCAAATATCGAAGCAAAGGCAATGCGCAAAAATATTAAATAAAATACGGTAATTAATTACAAACTCCAAGAATTAAATTCTAACTAAATAATTAAATACAAAAATTCCATAATTCCGACAGGTGTTCATCTACTAGGCTTCTAGGTCAAGTCTACTAGCTTAAAATTAAATAAACACTGCATATAATATTATATTTAAATTACACATCACATATTTATTTAAAATCAAATATACTATCATGCAATTAATTAATTGTAACTACCATAATATTAAATATTATAAGAAGTCGAAAATACCCCTGTTTTCGGAACGTGGTAGTGACAAGTCTACCCTCCTTAAAAGAATTTCGTCCTCGAAATTTAAAATCCTCATAGTAGCGTTTATTCATACACATTATCATTTTCCCTCAAAGTTTAAATTCATCAATCACGAAATCAGGTAATAATCCCCCAATGTCCTTTCACAATTTTCAAAAATTTTGAAATTATTGCATTCCGGAAAAATCCTCGAAATAAAATCAAAGTCCATTTTTTTTTAAATTTCCCTAAAATTTTTAGTTATTAATTCAAATACTCGGAATTTAATATCCACTCCTCAAATTTGATTTTAATCAATGCTCGTATATAAAATGAAATCTCGTCCAAAAAGTTTAAATTCAAACATTTAGTCCTTCAATAATTTTATTTCTCGATTTTCTCTTCCTCAAATACTCAACAATACGATACTTAAGGATTCTCTAATTGCAACATCCAAATATAAAATTCTAAAATTCATAACTTGCAATCAAATAAATATATTGATAATCTCCCAAAATTTCCAAATTTTATAACCAATTTAATCATGTCATAATCTTCCTAGAATTAATAAATCATAAATTCTGCCATGTTAAATTCTTGGCCCTTTATTTAAATCAATGTTTATCCTCAAATTTTAATCATCTTGTCTCTCTTGTCAAGTCATAACCCCTTCATGAATCTTCGTCATGGTCAAACCCAAATAATCATGGTCTACGAAAATCTTTCCTACAATCATACAACATGCAACCTAAGGGGAATATGTACGATCATGGTGTCTTTTGTCATGGTATTTCAGTCTCTGTATCAGGGTGTACTACTAGCTACATTATAACAATAAATCATGCATACAACTATTGTACTAAGGAATCAATCAATCAAATAGAGAGGGACAGAAGGAAGGAAAGAACAGAACCTGCTAACACATTACCTGTAGTATCGGTCTCCTCGACCGTCATCGTAAATGTCCTGCCCTGCTGGGGTGGTTCCCTTCGCGGGTGCTGAGTATTATACGGTTCCACAGGTAGCCTAACTGGATCTCTATAATCTGAAGCTGCGCGCTGGCCGAGAAGATAAAGGGCTAGAAGATAATCCTTTACTCGATGTCCCGCAGCGCCGTAGTGCAAACAAAGTCCTAGCCTCGTTCTACAGCTCTCCCAAAAGTGACCTGGTTTCTTACAGAAATGACAAGTCTGCCATGTCTCTCTCGGAGGCTGTTGCTGATTCTGCTGAACACGGACTGGTGCCTGGTACTGTTGTTGATACTGATACGCCCATGGATGTTGCTGGATAGGAACTGGTGCTAGGTACTGCGGTGGATGCTGAAATATCCATGGTTGTTGCTGAATATGAAATAGTACTTGGTACTGCTGTTGGTATTGAATACGGGGACGCTTGGCTGGTCCTGTGCTACCATTCGTATCTTTAAAAGTATTGTGACTCCTCTTAGGCCTGAGATCCAGATCCTCTTCTGCAATCTGGGCATCCATCATGATATCCTCAAAGGTAGCGGTACGACGACCAGAAGTGCACGACCTAATCTCTCTCGTCAGTCTCTTTCTGAATTTCCGGGCTCGATCTCCTGGGTCCTGAATCATAGACGATGCAAAATGGCTCAATCTACAGAATTCTGCAGCGTACTCGTCGACCGACATGTTTCCTTAAACCAAGTCATGAAACTGACTTTCCAAGGTTCCCAATGCCACGTCGGGAAAGAACTTCTCCTTGAAGAGTTCCTTGAACGTCTCCCAAGTAAGTCCTTGTGCAGTAATTCTCGGCTCTGTGAGATACCACGTTAGTGCGATATCGAACATCTGACTGCCAGCGGCTTCTATCTGCAAGTTCTCCGGAATCTGGGTCAATCGCAGGCTCCTCTCTATATCCTCTAGCCAGTCATCAGCGTAGAGTATCCCTTCGGTGCCTTTGAACTCTCGAGGCATCATCCTTTTGAAATCCACTATAGTGCCTGATCTCTGCTGCTAGCCAGGAAACTGCTGGTACTGTGCTACTTTCTCCAAAGTTTGGAGAGCCACCTGATGAGCATTCTCCATGTTTTCTCTCATCAGCTCGGTTTGTGCCTGGTGCGCTTCTGCTTGCACCCTCTGAGCCTCAGCTTGAACTTGTTGACCGTCTGCCGTCACTCTCTGGGCATCTACCATGCCCTGGATCAAGGTAAACATCTGCGTTCCGTCAATGGGTAAACCTCCGGGAATCGGAGTCGGAGGAGGAGGAAGGTTGTCCGTCACAGCTGCGGCAATCCTCTGAGCAGGTGGGAGAGGAGGATTCCCGAAAATTGCGGATACTCCTACGTGCATCGGAGATGTAGGAGGAACTACTGCCGTCTGTCCCTCAGGTGGAGAGGTGGCAGGCCCCTCTAAAGCTGATGTTCCCGCTCTCATAGATCGTGTCTGCGGCGACATCCTGAAGACAGATCCCAAAGAATCAATTTAGGCAAAAATGCGATATCATCAAGGAAGGACAGTACAGTTCTAAAGAAGCAACATTCAAGATAAAAGATTGAAAATAAATCCTAGTTGTGATTGCACAGGTCAAAGATGCATCCAAGGTCTGATACCTCTATCCCTCTAGGTACCATAGTTCTACTAGAAACATACTCACTGCTGGCTTTCTTACCTACTGCAATCGCTGATACTAGTTATTCTTATCACCCAAGTGCATATCAAATGCAACACACCATACTAAGTACTGCTCTCTCTCCAATACAATCCTAGATGAACAACTAAGCCAGTTGGCAGTGAGATCTCAATCATGCTCAAGTCAACAGATCCTTACACATGCATCCCATCTACTTATATACTAATAATCTCTCTCACTATAAAATCTTATCCTTAAATAAAATTCCTCAAAATAATCCCTCGAATAAATTTTTATAGTAAAATGTATATACCTTCCTCAAGGTTAATTATCTAAATACTGAAGTGAAAAACTTAATCACAAAAAATCCTTACAGCTTGTTTAGGTTCATTGAATCGAATCTAAATCCTCAAAAAGTTTTAATGACAATATCTCAACTTCTCAAAATTCAAAAATTCAATTTGTTTTCAATCTTCAAATTATAATTTAAATCCATATCTAGTAATCCAATAACCCTAGTGTTAATCTTTCTCACTGTCCTCATCGACGTGCGTCATCAGATAATACCATAAATCAGTCTGTAAATTTTATCTTGATACAAAATCAAACCCTACTATGAAACCAAAATCCTAATTTAATACCTAATTAACAATAATCATATTCAACATCAATAAGTGAGAATGGACGGAACAAGGGAATGATTTAAATTGGAAAATTTAACAAGATTCTCAGGGGTCATCCCAGGAATCTCTCAAGAAATTGTGATTGAGTATTCGCTCTCGTCCTAGTATCCTATGTCCTAGATCCTATCGCAGGCACGCAATAGTGTAACAAAGATGCCACACTACTACGATATCGCACAACTCGCGAAGTCTGACCTGCATGGGCCACCACTAAAACGTGTCACGACCCGCACCCGGAATTGGGGCACGAGTACGCGAGTACGTCCAGCCTACGTCGCAGCATCGGTGGTAGAACGCTGTCAAGGTCTTGATACTATCTAGCCAATCTCACACAAGCATCCAATCTCCATAAGGAGGCACGGATGACGCAAATAAAATGAACACATACTCAATCACAGGATTACAGCACGATAAGATAGCGAAACAAAATTAAATACAACACAAGTCTAAAGTAATAATCAAACTCAACAATATCCAAGTCTCAATAAAAATGCTGGAGACAAATCCGGTACCAAATAGTCTACTAAAAGAACTAACTAGAAGATTGGTGATTTCGGCTAGACCTCCCGGAATCACAACTAACTATCAAGCCCAAGTGCAGCTACTCACCATATGGTCCATAAAGTGTTGGCTACCGATCCTCTAAGGCATAGTCTGGAAAAATATTTCCAGTCAGGAAGGAGCAAAGTACAATCTCAAATAATAGTTCTATTAAATTGATAAGGACTATAAAGCAATAAACATGTGATGCTAGCTACTGAGAAGACAGTGAAATAAATGCAATGGCAATTAAAAAGAGACAGGCAATGTAAAGAGACAGGCAATAGGCAATATGATACAGTCAGTGCATGTATGAAAATGAAAAGAACAAGGAACAGCATCATATACGGGTGATATAGTATATGATTTAAAATAGGGAACTGTAATCTATTCTAAGTATTTGAAATAGTAGTTTCAAAATGTGATCGGCTTGGGAACATGTACGATAGCTATAGGGCCTGCTAATCATGGGTGAAGAGCATGATTAACACTTATATTGTTCTACACTACAATAAGAGGTTATGATCATATTTCTTACTAACTACTTCCCCACCCCCAACTAGTACTGTGGATCCAACCATGACACGTCAAGATACACGAGCAAGTCCAATCTATCATGTACGATGTCTAATATACATGTCGTATACAATATCAATACGATAATCAATGTAACATCTCATAACTGCAGATCCAAGCTATACTAGTACGTGTAATACAGTGTCAAAGATTCAGATGTAACATTTCATGATTATTGAATTTATAAAAATTATTAAGGAATTGGAAATTACAAGAGAATGTACTTGCCTTGAGTCCTTAGCTGGTATTTATGGATGTCCTGTTCCAGAGTATCCCCTGGGAGAATCAACAGTCCTATAGACATAACACAATGCAACCACATTTGCATCAGATGCTACACTAACACAGTCTAAAAACACTGAGTTCGGGACTTCTCTAGGTATGATACTGGCCACCTAGAATCATCTAGTAAATTCACCAATTAATCATATTACATACATATACTAAGAATGTTTGTATACGTATATACCAATTAATATATATAGCAAATATATAATAAGTGTATACCAAATATATATATATATATATATACAAATTAAATACATATACAAAATATATATGTATACATTAATATTAAGCATTAATTTAAATACCTAGTTGCATACATATAAATACATAAGTACCAATACAATAATTTAATTTACACTAATAATGTAGTGTACCTTTTATAAAATACAATTTTATGGAATCAACAGTATATATATATGCATACTAATTTTCTTTAAATATACACTAATTAAACATTAAACATTTCCTATATCATATTTATGTATATATATACATTAATACATACATATACTAATATATATATATATACTACGCTTATACATGTTTAATATTTAATTAATTAAAAAATAAATACTACAAATGTACATATTAAATTATACATTACTAAAGTATTTATATACTATACATACTCATGTATTTAAAGCATTAATTAAATAATACTATTTATATACATATACGTATATTATATATACTCATACGTATATAAGTATATATATATATATATATATATATATACATATATATATATATATATAAATATAAATATACATATATATATATATATATACACAGGAAGAAAGAAGGAGGGTGAGGCTCCCCGCGGGGGCTTGCTGGCCGGAGTACGGCCGGAGGGGGAGCTCGATCGCCGGAGGGTGGCTGATGGTGGTGGTGGTGTTAGATGGAGGTGGTGGTGGATGTTAATGGTGATGGAGGGAGGAAGAGTAGAGGCGGAGGGGGAGAAGTTTGGCCGGCCGGAGGGTATACACAGGGAGGAATGGGGGAGGAGCAGCCGGAGTTGAGGGGATTCGGGGCTTGGCTGATGGGGAAGAGCGGGGCCGCCGGACGCGTCGAGGCAGCGCCGGTGCAGTAGGCCGCCGGAGTTCAGAGGGGCCGGGAACAGAGGTGAGGTTGGAGAGCAGGCCAGCGGGAGGTCGGCTTGGGGACGGTGGGGAGTCAAGCAGCAGGGGTTTGCTGCTCGCCTGTGCTCGCTGGAGTGCGGTGCGCAGGCCGCCGGGATGAGGTGGCTATGGCCAGGCTGAGCAGCGGCCGGGGGAGCTCGCAGAGGCTGGGAGGAGAGGAAGCTCGGGGCTCGGCCGCCGGAGCAGGTCGGCTGAGGTCGGGCCTTGCCGGGTGGCCGGCCGAGAACAGGAAGTTGGCCAAAAAAGTACAGTGGTGAGGGTGAAGTTTCCCCCTCCCCCCTTGTAAATTTCAAATTCAAAAAAATAAAGTAGGAGAAGAAGAAAGGAAGAAGAAGAGAAGAAAAGAGAAGAAGAAGAAGAAGAAAGGAGAAGAAAGAATGAATAATGGAACCTACGGTTGGAGGTAGTGAGAATGTGGGGGCTTGTTTGGGGATGTGGGCTACCTAGGTTTTCTAGGGATTAGGGTTTGATGTTACTTTAAATAGGAAGAGGGTGTTGTGAAATCAAGGGTGGTGATTGACCCCCCTTAAATGTGTGGTCCAGATTGGACATGAGATTTCTTCATGTAGGAATGAGGGTGGGAGGCTAATTAAATATTATTAGGCTCCCTCATTGTTTTAAACAAATGAGGTATTGACAAAAAATGCAATTTGCAAATTAGCCCCCTTAAATTTGGGTATTTGCACAGACGCATAAAATGACGAAAATTTGGCGGGCGAATCGGTGTCTGGTATTTTGTAGGGTCAGGGGGCGCTGTAAGTTTGGTATGGGCTCCATTTGCAGGGCACTGGAATTAAATTGGGATTTTCAGAATTGGTTTAAATAGTATCCTAAATTTAATTAGAAATAAATGCAAGTTGTGTTCTAAAATTAATTAGGAGTACATGGGGCCAAAATCAGGTCAGGTCATCAATACCAATAATGAAGAAGACTCAGAACAGAATATTACCGTAATTTAGGCCGCACGAAAAACAGGTCAAGATTGCCTCCAATTTAAATTGGAACGCACAACGATACAAAATAGGGGTTTATTAAATAACGTCCGCGACGATTTTTGTGCGGCTAGAAACAAGGTACAGAGAGCATAATTATGAGTTGCAAAAATAGCAGAATGAAAGACGGGCATGTCTAGGTCAAGATTGTGAAATTTGTTGGAAGACAAAAGTCAGGATAGCGCTCCAAATATCGAAGCAAAGGCAATGCGCAAAAATATTAAATAAAATACGGTAATTAATTACAAACTCCAAGAATTAAATTCTAACTAAATAATTAAATACAAAAATTCCATAATTCCGACAGGTGTTCATCTACTAGGCTTCTAGGTCAAGTCTACTAGCTTAAAATTAAATAAACACTGCATATAATTTTATATTTAAATTACACATCACACATTTATTTAAAATCAAATATACTATCATACAATTAATTAATTGTAACTATCATAATATTAAATATTATAAGAAGTCAAAAATACCCCTGTTTTCGGAACGTGGTAGTGACAGACTGTCCCTACAGCTCCCGGCCTAGACTCCCCGTCCGACTCCACCACTAGTTTCCACCACCACCATTACATCAACACCATTAGCTCTCTCCACCACTACCCCCACTCGGCCACCCTCCACCGGCCATATCCCGTCGTACGACCAGAACCACCTCGCTCCGGCTGCCTTGGTATATTCCTCTCCCTCTGTTTACGTTTATTTATATTGTTGGGTTAATTAGGGTTGTTGGTTTATATATGTTTTGTGTACGTTAGCTAGGGTTTAAGTATAGAGTTTTGTATAGATTGTAGTGTAGTAAGACATGAACCTTGTGTTTAATGATGTTTGTTAAAGGGTTTATTATACATGACATAAGGTGCTATTGATGGATAAATGCAAAGTTGATATTTAAATTTAATTCAGGTTATATATGCATTTGATGGTTGAGGAGGATATAGATAAATAAGGGGTTTATGTATACATCAAGTTTTAGGGTCTGGTATAATTATTCCAAGCATTTGATGGTTAATTGAGGAGCAGGCTAAATAGTAGCAAAAATGATGTGGGGATAACAAAACATTGGTTACTTGGAAAGCTAATTCTTGTTAATGAATATAATTGTCTAGTAGCTAAGTTTTTGGAAGACGGCATTCAAATAATTGAATGAATGGGTTGTATAATCAAGAGATTAAATGATACATATTTACTTTTATCCAAGGTTGATATATTTAAGCGTACATGGTAATGCCTGAGAAGACTAGGGTGAAGTCTAAGGATGATCACGACTTGAACTACTGAAAAACATCATGTTGAACATTTGAGATTGAGGATTGGGTCTGATAAAATTATACAGGTGATTTATTATGTACTAGTGTGTTGTATCAAACCAATAATCGGTGATTTGGAAACTGTATATTAATAATGGGTTTAATTGAAGAGGGGTACTAATTGCAAATTGACAGGATGATATAAAATATAAGGTTTAAATAATTATTAATTGAGTATTGGAGGATGACAGTAAATGCACATATTAACGTCAGTGTACACTGAGGGAAAATATGAGGAATAAATATACATGATATACCAAGGAACCCTGTACGGAATAAAGAAGGATTGAGGAGGGTTTGATGTTGTGGCACTGATGACTAGATGTTTTGACTATCGTACCGATAGTCAACTGTAGTCAATCCCCTAATGACTTGTCCCTGGGAGTCATAGCCGATACTGGGTTTAGGTGTAGATGTGTGTAGCATCCCTGTCTGTCGTGGAATAGATTATTGATTATTGGTTTGTATCTCATATCTAGGTACTGCGGGATCTCAGGACTTGGACGCGGTACCAGATCCCCGTCGTCAGCAACCGCACGCAGGCAAGTGTACCTTGCCACCCTGTATTTCAATTTCCAGATATTGTTGCTCTTTATGTACTCGTGCGCACATTTGTGTTAACGTTCATCGAAGCATCTTAGAATAAATGGTTAGATGCGTTATAGTACCTCGATGCACGTACTTGAGTACATCGATATCCCAGGACACACTCATATACTGGGATCGTGCCAGATTCCTGTATCCTGATACTGACATCATGACCAGAGATTGGGACGACCTTAGGGTCGCGTTTGTTGAGTTATCTTCCGTGTGTCGAGACTGTAGTTAGAGGTTCAGGTTCAACGCACAATCGTTGACCGCTTGGGAATGGGAAGACAGTTACTAGACGTTTGGGCTACTCTGCACGCGCTTATATATATCTAGTATTTTGTAGTGATACCTGTATCTAGTGTAGCTGTTCCACCCGTGTGACTCTTTGCCCGGAGCTACGGTACGTGCCGTGTGTTTCCGTGTCCGGAGCTACGATTTTATTTTAGAAAGCCCACGCGTCGAACATTGTCTTTAAACTGTGTCACACTAGTTGGTTATGATAGAGTACCTTATCGTGCACTTGTACTTTCTGTTTACTTGGCTTGCTATATTTTTGTACCTTGTTACGTCCCTCTGAGGACCTGGTTCCCTGCCAGTTTTGCAGCATAGACGACTACGGAGCACTTGGAGATACTGATGGAGTGGCATATCTTGCGAGCATGGTACCAGGTACTCACATTATATCTATCGGCATTATGGTTATTTTATATTATTTATTCATCTGCTGTTGTAGCCTAGTTTTGTAGACTCATACTTCTTCTCGAGTCTATTCGAGTTAGTGTGTTATTGGGCGGCCGACCTTAGCACATTTAGCTTTTTCTTGTATACTGATATACATTGTGGATTGAGTCATAGAGGTTTACATTGCTAGAATATCTAGATAGTGCCCTTTTATATTAAAGCTTATACGTATTCAAGTCAGACCAGAGTCTGGTCGAATGCGTAGCTGGCGTGTCACGTATTCCTGGTCCTACGTATTTTGGGACTGGAACGTGACATATTTTTGTGGTGGCCCATACAGGTCCGATTTAAATCGTCTTGGTCACCTGACTGTGCCAAGCGAGCCTGCAAATTAGGAATAGATGTTATGATTGTTGAGTAGGATCTCAATCCATATTCGATTTTAAAACTCTTTGTATGTGATTATCGCCCTTGGACTTCCACTTTGCATTCGTTCAATCTTCGTCAATGTCGCTATCCTTGTTTCTCGTCCCCTATTGTTCGGGGAGACGAACGCTTGTGACAGATGACTTCCCTCCATAAGAAGATCGAAGACCAGACGACAGGAGATAGAATTCGTATACCTTCTCGGAGAAGATTGTTACCTTATCAGGATAGATTGATGGGTTCTTTGGATTCTAGAACTAGTGTGGAAGGTTGGCAAGAGAGTTGGACCCAATAGTACCCTACCCGTGCTTGAGGAAGCAGTGACCTTGGAAGTACTAAGAGCTGGAAGGATTGTTGATCACGACCTAGAATAATTTAGGGAACCAGTGTACCACCATATTATATCAGAGTTTGAGGGTGTGATTCTAGATGATCTTTCCGGCCTGCCACCTGGCAGAGAGATAGAATTTGCTATAGAGTTGACTCCAAGAGTGGAGCCAATTATTTTCCCGTTTTCAGACTAGCATCGAAAGAGTTGGTTGAGTTGAAGGTCCATAGTAGAGGACCACTTGGACAAGAGTTTCAGTCGGGCTAGTATTTCTCCATGGGAGAAAACCCATCTAAATTATGCCGAAGAAAGATGGGACAGTACAGTTGAATCAGCGAAGTGGCGCATATGTATTTTGAAGATCGATCTCATATTCAGTTATCATCAGATCAAGGTACGGAGAGAGGACATTCCTAAGACGGCTTTTCGGAAGAAGTATGGATACTATGAGTTATAGTCATGCTGTTTGGTTTAACCAGCATGCCAGCAGTATTTATGAGCTTGAGGAACAATATTTTTCACCAGTACTTGGATAAGTTCGTGAAGGTAGCTATCGACAATATCTTGTTATATTCCAAGAGGCAGGAGGAGCATGAGAGACATCTCAGGATCGTGTTGGAGATGTTGAGACAGAAAGGTTGTACGCCGAGCTCCGCAAATATGAGTTATGCTCGGATAGATTAGATAGTCGAGGCATCAGGACAACTAAGAGTTCATGAGAAGGACTATCTGCTGCATAGTCTAGAGCTAGCTGCAGTAATATTTGCACTAAAGCTATGGCGGCACTACCTTTATGGAGAGCGTATTGAGATATATACAAAACGCAAAAGTTTGAAAGTATGTCTACATGCAGATGGAGCTCAACATAAGATAGAGGCACTGACTGGAGTTGATGACAGATTATAATATCGAGTTGCAGTACCACCCTGGCAAGGCAAAGGTAGTTTACGACTCATCGCCAGATGTTAGAGGATTTTCAGGAACTCAAGATTGAGATTATATTGCCAGGTATGGGTGAACAGATGGCCAGTCTCGAGGTTCAGTCCACATTTATTGAAAGGATCAAGGCAGCCTTGCCTACATATACGAGATTTATACGATTGTGAGAAAGGACAGAGGCCAGCATGCAGACGGGACTCAGGATTCTTAGAGACAGAATATTGAGGTATAGAGATCGCCTAAATGTTCTGAGTGACGAGCTACGCCAAGAGTTGATGACCGAGGCTCATAGCTCGATTATTCTATTCATCCCGGGAGGTACGAAGAAGTACCGAGATACGAGGCAACATTACTGGTGGCATGGAATAAAGAGAGAAATTGCAAGATTCGTGGCGAAATGTTTAGTTTGGCAGCAAGTCAAGGCTAAACATCAGAGGACTGCAGGATTATTGCAGCCACTTCCCATTCTCGAGTGGAAGTGGGAACGCATTACCATGGACTTCGTCACAGGATTCTCGCGAAGCCCTAGCTTGAAGGACGCAGTTTGGGTTGTCGTAGACAGACTCACCAAGTCTGCACATTTCTTGCCCTTCCGAGTTGGGCAATCCACAGAGATACTAGCTGACATGTATATGAGGCAGATAGTATGATTACATAGAGTGCCTGTCAGCATCGTATCGGATCGTGATTCCAGATTTATGTCATATTTTTGGTGTAGTATGTAGGAGAGCCTAGGAACTCGTCTCAAGTTCAGCACTGCGTATCATCCACAGACTGATGGACAGTCAGAGCGCACGATACAGATATTAGAGGATATGTTGAGATCGTGCATGATTGATTTTGGAGGATCTTGGGAGGACCATCTACACTTGGTAGAATTCTCCTACAATAACAGTTACCAGGCCAGCATACAGATGGCACCTTATGAGGCACTGTACGGCAGGAAATATAGGTCGCCAGTTTGTTGGAGTGACGTGGGAGAGTGTCAGATACTTGGTCCAGAATTGGTGACACAGACAGTAGAGAAGGTCAAGCAGATTCAGAGCCACCTGCGCGCAGCACAGGACAGACAGAAATACTGGACAGATGCGCACCGCAGACCCTTGGAGTTCAAGGAGGGTGACCATGTATTTTTGAGGATATCGCCCACTCGTGGTACCATCAGATTCGGAGGCAAAGGCAAGCTGAGTCCGAGGTATATCGGACCTTTTGACATTTTGGAATGAGTTGGCGAAGTGGCTTACCGTCTTGCATTACCTCCATCATTAGAGAGAGTACATGATGTATTTCACGTATCGTAGCTGAGGAGATATATCGCAGACCCTAGCCACGTACTTGATCATTCGGAGATTACAGTCAGGCCCAGCCTGTCTTACGTAGAGCAGCCAGTTGAGATCCTCGATCGCAGCGAGAAGACTTTGAGAGGGCAGACGTTTCGACTGGTCAGAGTGGTATGGAAGCACCATTCCCCAGGCGAGTCTACTTGGGAGCGCGAGGATTCTATTCGGCAGCGATTCCCGTACTTATTTGAGGAGCAAGGTACGAATTTACGTACGGTAATTAATTACTAGTTGTTTTAAAATTCTGTTAGATATTAACGTGCTTTACTTTTAATTTCGGGGACAAAATTTTTCTAAGTTGGGAAGAATGTAAACCCCCTCGATTTATTCTGTAGATAGTTAGAGTGGTTTTGGAAAAAATTTGATGGCTGATGTTGAGGTTTAGAGTAGAGGAAATTTATCTGGAATTTAAATCCGATTAATTAAAACCCTTGGCGCACCCTATCTTTGTCTAGTTATTCGGAGCCCATTATCAGCCCATAAATTTCGTGCAATTATTGTACTTCCCACTCAACTCGCCAAATTAGGCACTGAAATTTTCTGACTGTTAAAATCAATTTTTTTTTGTGCTCTAAATTAATTGTGCAACATTCCAAAAATCGTAACCCATATTTAATTTTGTGTCGGACACCTGTGCCATTACCCTCGATTTTGGGATACCAACTTAACCCGTTGAGCCGGACCAACTAAAGGGTCCAAGACTGACTCCAAGCCCCCACCATTTTTTGGCCTTTGCGTCATTTTCGGATTTTGACCCCACGGGCCCCAATTAAATTAAATTTATGGGATGCTCTATTTCTATTTAAATCAGGATTACCAACTTAGTAAATCCCATTTTAATCCTAAATAAATCCCAATGCCCTTCTAATTAAACCCGTGCCTAACGCACAATACCCTCTCACCATGGAAATTTCTAAATATACTTTTATCCGTAATTTTTATGTTATTTTATGTGTCCATACAATTTCTCGAATTTACGGGGCTAAGCTGCAATTATTAAATTGTGTGGCAACATCCTATTGGCTTTGAACTATGGAGAGGTCCCAAAATAGGGTCCTATTCTCATCATCCACTCACCCCCCCTTCATAAAGAAACCCACTCCCCCTTCATGATAAATCACCACCACTCATTTCAAATGAGAGCATCTCCACCCTCCATCCAACACACCCTTACCCATAAAAAGTCTACATCACCACTCTCCCCCCAAGGCCGGCCCTAATCCCTAGGAGCTTGGGAAACCACCCCCCCTCACTCTCTCTCCTCCCTCTCCTCCATTAAAAACCGAGCCTCCTCCTATTTTCTTCTTCTTCTTCTTCCTTTCACCTTCATCCTTCTTCTACTCCACTTCAATTTTCGGCCGGCCACCCACACTCCGGCCGAGATCCCAGCTCATCCAACGGCTAGTGACGACGCCGGCGTCCCCCACGAGCTGCTGCTTTGCCATGAGCCGACCGACCGAGCTGCTGTCGAACGTTCTACTCCGGCGGCTGAACCACTCTACTACTGTCCCTGCTGAAGAGCTCCGGCGGCCAGTTTCTTCCCGTCGAACTCACTGTGAATCCATCCGACATCACCTCCGGTCACCTCCTCCGATTTCGGAGCTCCACCACCCGACTCCACTGATCCTCGCTCCGGCCTGTGCACAGCCTCCGGCCAACTGAATCAACCACTGTGCGACCCTCGACTCCGGTGCAGCCATCCACCCCCGCTCCGATCCAATTCCTCCCCTCCGGCGGCTCTGGCGTTTCCAGTCCGGTCTGCAGCATCCGCCAGTGGCTTCTCCACTGTACAGTCTCCGGCTGTACAACCATCCTCCGGTGGCTTCTTCCCGAGCGACTGTCCCTACAGCTCCCGGCCGAGACTCCCCGTCCGACTCCACCACTAGTTTCCACCATCACCATTACATCAACACCATTAGCTCTCTCCACCACTACCCCCACTCGGCCACCCTCCACCGGCCACATCCCGTCGTACGGCCAGAACCACCTCGCTACGGCCGCCTTGGTATATTCCTCTCCCTCTTTTTACATTTATTCATATTGTTGGGTTAATTAGGGTTGTGGGTTTATATATGTTTTGTGTACGTTAGCTAGGGTTTAATTATATAGTTTTGTATAGATTGTAGTGTAGTAAGACATGAACCTTGTGTTTAATGATGTTTGTTAAAGGGTTTATTATACATGACATAAGGTGCTATTGATGGATAAATGCAAAGTTGATATTTAAATTTAATTCAGGTTATATATGCATTTGATGGTTGAGGAGGATATAGATAAATAAGGGGTTTATGTATACATCAAGTTTTAGGGTCTGGTGTGATTATTCCAAGCATTTGATGGTTAATTGAGGAGCTGGCTAAATAGTAGCAAAATTGATGTGGGGATAACAAAATATTGGTTACTTGGAAAGCTAATTCTTGTTAATGAATATAATTGTCTAGTAGCTAAGTTTTTGGAAGACGATATTCAAATTATTGAATGAATGGGTTGTATAATCAAGAGATTAAATGATACATATTTACTTTTATCCGAGGTTGATATATTTAACCGTACATGGTAATGCCTGAGAAGACTAGGGTGAAGTCTAAGGATGATCATGACTTGAACTACTGAAAAACATCATGGTGAACATTAGAGATTGAGGATTGGGTCTGATAATATTATACAGGTGATTTATTGTGTACTAGTGTGTTGTATCAAACCAATAATCGGTGATTTGGAAACTGTATATTAATGATGGGTTTAATTGAAGAGGGGTACTAATTGCAAATTGACAGGATGATATAAAACATAAGGTTTAAATAATTATTAATTGAGTATTGGAGGATGACAGTAAATGCACATATTAACGTCAATGTACACTGAGGGAAAATATGAGGAATAAATATACATGATATACCAAGGGACCCTATACAGAATAAAGAAGGATTGAGGAGGGTTTGATGTTGTGGCACTGATGACTAGATGTTTTGACTATCGTACCGATACTCAACTGTAGTCAATCCCCTAATGACTTATCCCTGTGAGTCGTAACCGAGACTGAGTTTAGGTATAGATGTGTGTAGCATCCCTGTCTGTCGTGGAATAGATTATTGATTATTGGTTTGTATCTCATCTCTAGGTACTGCAAGATCTCAGGACTTGGACGCGGTACCAGATCCCCGTCGTCAGCAACCGCACGCAGGCAAGTGTACCTTGCCACCCTGTATTTTAGTTTCCAGATATTGTTGCTCTTTATGTACTCGTGCGCGCATTTGTGTTGACGTTCATCGAAGCGTCTTAGAATAACTAGTTAGATGCGTTATAGTACCTCGATGCACGTACTTGAGTACATCGATACCCCAGGACACACTCATACACTGTGATCGTGCTAGATTCCTGTATCCTGATACTAACATCATGACCAGAGACTGGGACGACCTTAGGGTCGCGTCTGTTGAGTTATCTTCCGTGTGTCGAGACTGTAGTTAGATGTTCAGGTTCAACGCACAATCGTTGACCGCTTGGGAAGGGGAAGACAGTTACTAGACGTTTGGGCTACTCTGCACGTGCTTATATATATCTAGTATTTTGTAGTGATACCTGTATCTAGTGTAGCTGTTCCACCCGTGTGACTCTTTGCCCGGAGATGCGGTACGTGCCGTGTGTTTCCGTGTCCGGAGCTACGGTTTTATTTTAGAAAGCCCACGCGTCGAATATTGTCTTTAAACTGTGTCACACTAGTTGGTTATGATAGAGTACCATGTCGTGCACTTGTACTTTCTGTTTACTTGGCTTGCTATATTTCTGTACCTTGTTACGTCCCTCTAAGGACCTGGTTCCCTGCCAGTTTTGCATCATAGACGACTACGGAGCACTTGGAGATATTGATGGAGTGGCATATCTTGCGAGCATGGTACCAGGTACTCACATTATATCTACCGACATTATGGTTATTTTACATTGTTTATTCATCTGCTGTTGTAGCCTAGTTTTGTAGACTCATACTTCTTCTCGAGTCTATTCGAGTTAGTGTATTATTGGGCGGCCGACCTTAGCACATTTAGCTTTTTCTTGTATACTGATGTACATTGTGGATTGAGTCATAGAGGTTTACATTGCTGGAATATCTAGATAGTGCCCTTTTATATTACAACTTATACGTATTCGAGTCAGACCAGAGTCTGGTCGAATGCGTAGCTGGCGTGTCACGTATTCCTGGTCCTACGTATTTTGGGACTGGGGTGTGACATCTGCCCTTGTAGAATAGGCAGCGTATTCTTTGAATGGTAAAAATGACTTGTATTAAGGATATGTCACTAAATGACAGCCTGGGTCTCTGTGCAAAAATCATCATCACAGCCGTCCTCTTAATCGTCGTGCAGTACTTTTGTCAGGAGTCAGGTTCACTGTTTTGTCTGACAAATTCATCCGAGGAATACAAAGAGCTCCTCGTACAACTTTATGCTGCATTAAAAACAAACATATTTTACGCTGGAGGGTATAGTAACCTTTTATGCCAAAACAGCCTTGAAGCGTTGCTTTACGTGGGCAGCTCTAAAGACAGCTTTAAAGCTCTGTTTTACGCGGACTGTTCTGAAGCCATATTTTATGCCACCCAGCCTTGAAGCTTTGTATTACGCGTATGGCTCTGAAGTCATATTTTATACCACACAGCGCGGAAGCTCTATTTTACGCGGACTTCATGTATGTTAGGATTTTGACTGTATAATACGCGTATAATTCCTCAGTGTATTTCATGCTTCTATAAGACCCCCTTCAAAGTTTTTAAATTCCTCGTAATTTAAAATACTTTGAATGAAGCATGAAATGGTCCATGCTATTTTTATGGACGAGGAGTCATTCTGAATCATCATTTCTCCGAGTGGGCCATACTCGAACTTGATGTAAAGGATTCTGGCTAGACTTTGAATGTACTTCCAATGGCCTAAGAAGAAGAGTCATCTCCAATAAAGACAGACATTTTCAGGGAACTCCTTGGCCCTTCGTATGATGAAGTCCTTTCGACTGAGGAAGAAGGGCATTTTTTGCGTAAACTTTTGTAACAGGCTTTTTCAAACGTAAAATCTAAATTATCAAGATATACGCGTATTCTGCTAGCTGATCTGTCCCGCGTAATTTGAGATGCACAAAAAGTTATAGATCGGTAGCATCTGAGCGTAAAATCGTAGATCTGTAGCTTTTGAGCGTAAAAGCTTTTGAGCGTAAAAGCTTTTGAGCGTAAAATCATAGATCTGTAGCTTCTGAGCGTAAAATCGTAGATCTGTAGCTTCTGAGCGTAAAATCGTAGATCTGTAGCTTCTGAGCATAAAATCGTAGATTTGTAGCTTCTGAGCGTAAAACCGTAGATCTGTAGCGTCTGAGCGTAAAACCGTAGATCTGTAGCTTTTGAGCATAAAAGCTTTCGAGCGTAAAAATCATAGATCTGTAGCTCTACGCGTAAAAGAATCTGAGCGTAAAATCAGGGATCCATTACGCAGCATGGCTATTTGTCTTCCTTTGCTGACGTGGTCCCAAATCATAATCGACTATTAAAAATTGGATTTGGTTAAGGATTCGGAGAGTCACTTGAACTCTAAAAATAGGCCTAGGTCATGAGAGAGAAAAACCCTTCATCTGTCTCTGCAAAACCCTTCGTCTCTTTTTGAAACTCTTCGTCTCTTTTTGAGAACTTTTTGTCTTTTTCTGAGAAAAACTTCAGATTCGCCATGGCACCAAAACAGGCCTCCATTTCTAAGGGAAAGAAAGTCGCTTCATCTTCTCGCTCCTCTGCCCAAGCACGAGCGACTCCTACTAGGCCAAGTGTGCCTCGTTCTGAACGAAGTTTTTCACCGTTTAGCTGTGCACCGGGCATCACAGGTAAAGACTTCAAGAGAAATAGAGAACCCTCCGCACACGTTGTACGTGTATGCGCAAATACGTCCATATTCTTAATGTGTCAGCGTAAAACTCCATATTTTTATAGTCCGGCGTAAAAACTCAAACTGTCAAATTATGGCGTATACTGCAAACCTTGCATTTTATGCACCGGAAGTAAATTCCAGGGTAAAACTCAAATTTTTACAGTCTGGCGTAAAAGCTCAGACTGTTAGGTTTTGGCGTATACTGCAAACCTTGAGTTTTTATGCACTTGAAGTAAATTCTAGCATAAAAAGTCAAATTTTTGTAGTCTAGCGTAAAAACTCAAACTGTCAAGTTTTGGTGTATTCTGCAAGAGTGTAGCATCTAGCATAAAATTGACTTATTTTCTTGATTTTTGTAGTGGACCTACAGATCCCTCCTCTGGCTGAAGTGATGGGCTCTCCTGCTGGAATGCTGAATTCCAACTATTTGGAGGATTTGTCCCATGTGACTTTCTCCATCTCTGGAAATGAGTATCCTCAAGAAAGGGGAACTCTGATCTCGGCCCAAGGGGAAATAATGTTGCTGAGTATGATCAGTAGGGAACCCCTGACATACATAGATGGGACAGAGTATAAGAAACCAGCTTTCTTGTTTGGGGATGTTATTGATAAGCAATCCCAAACGAAGCCCAAGAAGGAAGATTAGATATTTTCTGCTGAGGGCACTATCCTGTATCTGCCAAAGATGTCCAGAGATTACCCTATCTCTGCATTCTTCCATGCCACATATCCCAGAAGGATGTCCTGGACCCTAACTCCTGATCTTCATGGCCAACCAGGGAAAATCTTTTATAAGAAAGGATTAAACTGAGGATCCTTTGTGAGCAGTCCTTTAGGCCCTGTTATGCCCTTCAGAGGACTACTACCAGGCAGCGTCCCTAGTGAAGACTTTTCATTGATCCAGCCATTTCAAATGGCAACTTTCTACAATTAGTTTATGGGGGTTGAAAGGAGTATATCCCGAGGTTAACCCTTGCACCAGTGGATGGCTTAGCCCCTAGAATCTTCGATGGGCTAGTTTAACTAGATGGGCCCTGTAGCACTTTCAGATGGAGCTAGAAAGTATTAGCTTGTTTGAGGCCGTGAGTGCTATCAGTATTGGGCTGTCTATCAACCCTAACTTGTTCTTAGCTTTGATGGAGCGATATAACTCGCTAACTGGGACTTTCGCCACTCCGATAGGTGAGTTGGGCCAAGCCCTTCATGAGATGGCAGATATCTCAAAGCTGCCAATGGAAGATATTTCTTATGAAGAATACGTCCCCACCAACAGAGAGTTGAAGGATACCAACCCTCAGGCAGTGGTAGTGTACCAAGAGATGATGAGCCACTATCTCGCATGCACCACCTTCTACAGAGACCCTCTAATTTAGCCCACATTAAAAAATGGGTGTCCTACCTCTTCTTCCATCAGGCTAGAAATGCCAAGCAGGACAAGGTTGTAGATAGCAGAAATAAACCCTTGAACCCCTTGAGCATTCTTAATGCCAACACAATCGATGATCTTATTGAAGATGCGGGGGCTCCAGATTGTGTTCTCAATGAAGAGATAGGGGTTATCCTACAGGAACCAAAGCCTACAGTTATATGAGGCATTGCCGAAAGCCTCTGTCAAGAGAAGCTCAACTGGCTGGCTTCCTTTCTATTTGGCTACGCCGATGGGTGGTGCCTGGCATCGCGTCTTCGGATCGCATTCATCGTAATACCTTATGGCCCATAGTGTATTTGGTATTTAGAGAAAGATTGGTCCTTCTCCCTGCCATGGTATGCAGGATACAAGCTGGCCTAAGGGCTATTACTAAGGGACTGCTGGCTGATAATACACAATGTAAAGGTTATCCCAGAGTGGAATTGCCATTCTTATATCTGATGGGATGGTTAATCCTTCACAACACCAGAGTGATGTCTCCCGGATCTGCCATTGGTTCGGGCAATAACTTCCTGTTGAATTACAAGAATTCTTCTTGGAATGTGACTAAAGTCATAGATTGTCGACTAGCACTAAATTTTGCCCATAGTTGGAAATTCTTCTACACCATCCCCTCTATATATATCAATCAACAAGGGACTAAACTTCAGGATACGGGTCAGGGGAAGACTATTCTTTCTCCTGAAGCCTTTTACTGGTTGGTCTGCAATATGTTGTACAGAAGTGAGGACCACTGCTGCTTGGAGCCTTATCTGCCTAGCCGTTTCGCCAGGCAATTTGGGTATGATCAGTTGCATGTCGAAAATCCCATCACCAGCTTCAAATTCAAAGGTGAACTTATTAATGGAGCTAGAGGATGGCGGTACTTTATAATGGGTTGTACTGGAGCAACCTTTGCTGTGCCCGCGACTTCTCTCTCCATGGAGTTGCGCATTCTTCATTCGTACGCACAATTTTATGCGTCCATCAATACCTTCCATCATAATTTTGATGTACATGGAAGTTTCAGAATGCCCTCCCATTAGTCCACTAGAAGAGAGGAGATACCATCTGTTTCCTCTGATGAAGGTGATAAAACCACCGGTGTAGATGATTATTTGTTGATTTTACCGAGAGGCGTAATAGCTCCGCCGGCAGAGCCTCTCATAATTTTCAATAAACGAAAGGCTTCTACTCTGAAAGAGCGTTCCCCCGCAAGAAGAAGCAGACTACCAGAGGTCCTAAAAAGACTTCCACCAAGGGGGCCTCTTCCAGGAGTGAGCCTATTATTTTCCCTGTTGGGGATGATTATTTGATTAGGGGTCCTTCGCCTTTTAAAGTAGGAGCCTCCACAGTTCCAACTGAAAGTGCTGCAGATTCTTTGCCTACGATTGTTGTCGCTACCACCGTTACTGGTAGTGCTTCTAGATCGCCTTCGAGGCCGAGCTTAATAAGAATCAGTATACCTTTACCCAGACAAATAATAGAGCTAGCTCCTCCTTCATCTGTAAGTATTTCAAGCGAGATTCCACCCGATGAACCTCGAGTGGATCTGGATGATGACTGGGATGACGAACCTCAAGCGTTAGTTGGTGTACCTTCGTCTCCAGGTATGACAGCTTGTTTAGCATCATTAAGAAATAATTTAGCTATACAGGCTGTAGACGCCATATACATACCATCGGCCATGGGTAAATATTGTCTTTACGCTTTTTTTTCAGGAAAATTTAACATCAAATTGATATTAACTTTCTCTTATCTTATTTTCAGGCGAAGACATCTCGGGGGAGGGCGGAGCTGACAAAACTTCTGATTTTGTTGCGGATCCAGCTAATAAAACGGCGGTGACCACCGTCGAAGAAGCATACCTTGAAACTGCTGATCTTTCATCCGCAACTTTCTCGGATGTAATTCTGCCAGTAGCAGTTCAAATAATATTAGACGCGGATGAACCCACCATCTTGAATGTGACTCCTTCGTCGAGCATGCCCGCAACTTCGACCGTTGTTGGTGTCTCTTCTTTTGTCGCACTATCTGTTGAGGCAACGACCGTGGCAACATCCTCTGCAGTCATTCCAGAAAGGAGACTTACCGATATTGTGGCCACTCCCAGCGTCCATTCGAGCTTTGCCATGCTAGTTGATCAATACACTAGCATATTCTACCTCACTTTGAAAGAATTGATATCCATGGTGCTGGAGAAGAATTTAGGTTTTGATGCTCTGAAGATGTCCTCCAATCTCACCATAGCGTAGATTAGAAATTTTAATGACGCTGAAAGAGCTAATGCGCTAGAGCAAATAGTTAATGGTTTAGAACAACCCATTAACGAATATTTGTAAATATCTCGATACAGCATCAATGACTTGGTTCAGGCTGAGTATGACTCCCTAACTGCAAAATTTGCTCAGAAGACTGAAACTTTAAACAAATCCATCCAGGAACATCAACAAGAGATGGAGAAAGAGCAAGCAGTATTGGTGGAGAGTATTCCTCAGTTAGCTTAGTGTCGGGCCGAATGTGAGGGATATGAAGTGAGGATTCGAGAATTGGAAGCTGAACTGGTTCAGGCAAGGGAGAGGCTTCTCAAGGCATCGCTAGTCCGTGATGTATTGTAGGGCCAAGTGAAGACAGCTCGACAAAACTTGACACATGTGGGTATCATCCAAGCAAGTTTTGTTGATTCTCTGTCCGAACTATCTCTCTTGAGCAATGACGAAGCAAGGAAAGAACTGGCTCGCACAAACATTTTAAACTCTAGGAATGAGAGGATGGCTGCTTTGGCACAACATATTCGCGATTTAACTGCTTCTCCCTGTAACGCCCCACAACCGCTCGGAGCGTTACGCTGAGTCGGACTGAATAAATCAAATGCTGGTTACATTTGAAATGTCGAATTTTGGGAAGAAGAATTAATCGAGTTGGTTTCAATGTGCAGATGGCTAGCAGGATAATGGAAATCAGGTGTTCGTTCAGAACAGTACTGAATAGCTGGATGGAATCGATAATGTCATCTTTCTTAGTCCGATCGGTCGGATGATTTGGAGAGCACGGCCTGCTCGCACGGTCATACCAGTTGAGTAGATCGCGCTTGCATCGGACCACGGGTTCAAGGGATTGGCCGTATCGGCAGGACAGGATGCCTAACGGATTCAAACAATGTGAGTGGGCTCTTTCCCTTCTCCTCTACTCCTTCATGCCTAATAATATGGAAAACACGTAAAGGCTTGGACACTTGGACTGAAATATCGGGAAGCACTACACTGAGGCGTGCATAGAGTGTGCGTCGTTGGCTTGGTAGGATTGTGGCTTGAATGGTTTACGCGTTGGATAGTTGGATACGATAGCTGGATTATTCATTTGAGGCGATCTGTTGGATTACTTGGGATTATGCTTGGACGGTTGGAAATATACGAGTTGGAAGGATACCTTGAGGCAAATGGAAATATGGGAATATCGAGAATTCGGGCGAGCGAGCGTGCATCCGTGCACGAGTATCACTGGGTCGCTTTGTCTTACAAAGCGAGCAGTTGTGGTTCAAAACCGAACAACTGCATCAGCGAGGTATGATGCCGCTTGATGGGGCATTGGGCCACTGTTGGGGCATTGTGCCACGGGATTATTCGGAGTGTGGGGTGTTGCACCCAATGTGAAACACTGTGTTGGGAAGCGACAATGTGAAGTGTGGGCATAACTTGGGCACAACTTGAGAGATTGTGCATATGGGTATTTTGGTGCCTTGGTATTTATATATTGAGGTCGAGATTTGAAATCCTTGGGAATATGTTGGAAGAATGGTTATGGATACTTCGGTTGGGTTTATCGATGGAACGAGTCTAGGATCGCTTGGTGGGGCGAGAATGTTCGATCCTCTCGTCATACCTACGTGTGTCTGCATGTCACGGACAACTTGTGCAAAGGTTTGGCACTTTCCCCAAAACAGTTTTTATCCGGGGCACTGGAGCCGTTTCGATCCGGAGGGAAACATTTGATTCGCATTCAGTTGCGATGCATTGCGGGACCTCCAGCGGGGCTTGCTACCCGGGCTGATAGGGCGCGCCGTAATGCTTGAGATATGTCCTTTATGGCTCTGCCAGTGACTTCATATAAGAATAGATATTGGCTTGCTTTACTTTGGTTGGTTTGTGCATCGTGTAGGCGCAGCCACCTTGCCTCGGCAAGAGTGTGCACTCGAGAGTGGGATATATAAACTTGGTTGAGAATGGATATTGAGGCGAGACTGTTGGTTCGATATGTTATCGTGCAAACGATGACATTGAGTTAGACGGGTCGGCTTTATATTAACTGCTTGTCGTTTGGTTTGAGATTGAATGCTAGCATGCTTAAACTGCTTTACTGCTTTCCTTAACATGTCATCTATATGCCATGAAATGAATCTAGGATTCAACTAGAAAGATCACCATATAACTGTTTGCATTCACTACTTTACTTAGTGTCGGCTTAGGCGAGTGGGTTACCCCGCTCACCAGTACGGTTGTGTACTGATCCACGTTTGTGGGCAATATTTCAGGTACACAGACGTAGTGGCGCTGCTTGGATATACGGGACAAGATGTATGAACTGTAAGTACCTTTGTGGGCTAGAGAAAGAGCAAGAGTTATTTCATCGTCTCCGTGGCATCGCCTTTGTGGCATTGACTCGGGGCATCTCATTTGGACCCTATCGTGAGCTTCGCTGTGTATACTCTGATTGTGTGCTTGGTACACAATACTTGACTTCCGCTGCAACTTGGTTGTTTCAATGATAACATTTGGTGTTTGACAACATCGCCTTGTACGAGCGCAACTCCAGGCTCGTACGGCATCACGTCCCGATGAGAACGATTGTCCTGCGGGAGAGCTATAAACGTGGTGATTCACGTTTCAGCGGGGACTATCGAGCTTGCGGGAGATTGGGGCGTGACGAATTGGTATCAGAGCGCCTGGTTCATTTTCTCGGACTTGGTCCTTCGCTTCATCACAAACTCTAAATAGCTTCCGCGTGTCGTCTAGCTCTTGACTCTACTCGGTGCCGCATCGGATGTTTCATGCAATAAGTCTATTTATTGCTGGTTTTGGCTGCATTTTATTTTCTTGGTTGGGTTGCCTTGGTTGGTTTTCGTAGGATCGCTTAGTCTCGTTAGGCGTTGTTGTATTCGTGCAGCAAGTTGGTTGGCGTTGTTGCATTTGTGCAACAAGTGGGAGCTTTCGTTGGGTTGGCTTGGCTTGTCGTTCTGGGAGTTTCTGATTGCCTCAGTGGATCAGTTGGTTGGCATACGAGATTTGGTTATGTAGCATGTTTTGAGTAGAAACATTCGAAGAGAATAGATCCTTGCACGAGTTACTCGTCAAGCGATTGTGTTGGATAGAAGTTGGAATTTCGGCTGTGGCGCATCGGTTGAGCATGTTTGAGTTTGGCTCGGGAATATATGGATAAGTTGGTACGAGTTGCTCGTACAACAAAAGTGTGAAACCGTTAGGTATTGAGTTGGACTATTTGGAAGACAATCATTGCACGATTTCTCGTATTGAGAAAGTATCAGACGGGTTGAGAAACAGTTTGATAATTCAAGCGTTGCCTGAGTTTTGTGTCAGACTCGAATTGGGAAAGGCATGATCGTGCATGGAGAATGGTTCGAACGGATCTTGGATCCAGTGCAAGGAAATCGTAATGTGAGTAGCGACTTGATTTGAAGTGGTATATGGGATCAAACGTGTTAAGCAAGGCATTGGAAATATTTTTGGTTGGACATTCAATGAGAATTTCCTGAACGGACTCGTGAAACGAGAATACAAGTTGGTTGGTGCACGTCGGTTGAGTTGGGAAGAATGAAAATGGAGCAAGCAAATATTGAGTTGAGCATATCGTGAACGGACTGGTGCAAATGGAAAGCATCGTTGGGCTTAAGCGATGGACGAGATCGGAACGAACAGTTGGGATACGCTTGAATGAGCGATGGGTGAATCGAATGATAGCGAGCATGGAATACGATTTTGGGCGACACTTTTGAGCTGTTGGTTGAGCAAAGAAACACGATATTGGTCTGGAGGGACAATAAAATGGATTCACACAAACTTGAAAGATTTTGGATGTTGCTGCTCGTGAAGTTGACTCAGGTTTAGCGGAAATGGAATTTTGGGCAAGATGGTGCAACAATAGTAAACAGATTCTCCGGAAGACATGGACGGGCGTTTGAAGGTAGCTAAATGTGATAGCAACGTCGGAGCAAATCACTATGCGGTTTGAGCAAGTTGGAAGTGCATTGTGGGACGCAGCAAATGGATAAGAATTGGAGCAAGTCTTGGGTTTTGAGAATCATTGCAATTTGTAGTGCGAGAATCGAATATGCAATTCGGAAATTTGATGGATTCAGGACAGAACGGCGGATTGATGGAATAAGGTTTCAACGAGCGCGGTTCTCGAATTCGGAAACTTCGCTCGGATGAATGGTTGGATTTTGAGTCAGATTTTCAGATGAGATATAGCATGGTTTATAGTAACTGTCCATCGTGATGATTACAATTATCGAGCGTAGCTTCGGGACAGCTAACCCTAGCGACTTGCCCGTCAGATCAGAGATTGAATATGGTAGACCCATAGAACGACCCTTGAGGCGGCGTATTTGGGAATGCGTTGAGGGCAGATGTGAGCAATGTGATTTGGCTTATTGACTGAGTGTTGGATTGAGAGATCCTTGGGATAGCCTTCAGCTGAAGATACAGCCGGAAGATCGAAGCGATTGTGGGATTGGCCTAAGTCAACTGATGAGATTCAGAGTCGCAGATTTTTATCGATGGCATCGCCTCTGACTCATCGTGCCCTGGAAGGGAATAGCATTCATATGAATTGACGACTGTGAAACTAGCTCGTGAAGTTAAAGCAGCGGCTCGTTTAGATCAAATCCTTGCGAATACTGGAAGGGACAGATTTGCTTCAGATTTACAAGATGTCTCGAAACTTAGTCTGGGAAGCGTGCTCATTCGGAAGGCGAAGGTGATATTCTATGCTTCGAGGCAGTGGAAGCAGCGCGAAGAATTATTTTATGCGCAACCTAAGAATTGTGGCGAGTGTGTCCACGTTGAAATCGTGGGGACACAAATCCCTTTGGCGTGGCGACGAGATCTTCGTGGATCACACGAACCTCAATATAGATATTCACCCTGTGAGATATTGAGATGGCAGGAAGAATGTGTTGGACTGAGCTGTTCTAAGCAAGTTGATATTTGGGTAAGTCGCGTAGCTGGGGTAGATCAGTTGTGAGAATCGTTCGGTGCACGAGATAATATTTGGAGATGTTGCTAGTACTGATTTCAGAAATAGTGGGATGGATTGAGCTGGAACTCGGACTGATTGAGTCGGTGGAAAATCTGCATAATTGAGAATAGTTCTCAAGTGAATGTGTTGGAATGGGAATTGTGTTTGGTTCAATTGGGAGCAAAGCATATGGACGCCTCGAACAAAAAGATACCCTTGTAACTTGTTCAAATTTGCTATCGCAAAGCTCGGCTGAAATGTATGTATTTTAGGGACGCCTTAAATACGTGTACGATCCAAAACTAAGCGATACGAGAAATTCGTGTTGAGCTGCAAGGAGGATGTGGGAATTCGTGAAAATTTATTCGAGCGTTCAGCAGAACGAGATATTGTGTCAGAAATAGTGAATATGAGAGTTGCATAGAGCAGATCTATGGAATTGGATTGTGGCATGCTAGTAAGGAATGAGTACCAGCACGGTTCGTGGACGAACCTGATTCTAAGTGGTATATTATGTAACGCCCCGCAACCGCTCGGAGCGTTACGCTGAGTCGGACTGAATAAATCAAATGCTGGTTACATTTGAAATGTCGGATTTCGGGAAGAAGAATTAATCGAGTTGGTTTCAATGTACAGATGGCTAGCAGGATAATGGAAATCAGGTGTTCGTTCAGAACAGTACTGAATAGCTGGATGGAATCGATAATGCCGTCTTTCTTAGTCCGATCGGTCGGATGATTTGGAGAGCACGGCCTGCTCGCACGGTCATACTAGTTGAGTAGATCGCGCTTGCATCGGACCACGGGTTCAAGGGATTGGCCGTATCGGCAGGACAGGATGCCTAACGGATTCAAACAATGTGAGTGGGCTCTTTCCCTTCTCCTCTACTCCTTCATGCCTAATAATATAGAAAACACGTAAAGGCTTGGATACTTGGACTGAAACATCGGGAAGCACTACACTGAGCCGTGCATAGAGTGTACGTCGTTGGCTTGGTAGGATTGTGGCTTGAATGGTTTACGCGTTGGATAGTTGGATACGATAGCTGGATTATTCATTTGAGGCGATCTGTTGGATTACTTGGGATTATGCTTGGACGGTTGGAAATATACGAGTTGGAAGGATACCTTGAGGCAAATGGAAATATGGGAATATCGAGAATTCGGGCGAGCGAGCGTGCATCCGTGCACGAGTATCACTGGGTCGCTTTGTCTTACAAAGCGAGCAGTTGTGGTTCAAAACCGAACAACTGCATCAGCGAGGTATGATGCCGCCTGATGGGGCATTGGGCCACTGTTGGGGCATTGTGCCACGGGATTATTCGGAGTGTGGGGTGTTGCACCCAATGTGAAACACTATGTTGGGAAGCGGCAATGTGAAGTGTGGGCATAACTTGGGCACAACTTGAGAGATTGTGCATATGGGTATTTTGGTGCCTTGGTATTTATATATTGAGGTCGAGATTTGGAATCCTTGGGAATATGTTGGAAGAATGGTTATGGATACTTCGGTTGGGTTTATCGATGGAACGAGTCTAGGATCGCTTGGTGGGGCGAGAATGTTCGATCCTCTCGTCATACCTACGTGTGTCTGCATGTCACAGACAACTTGTGCAAAGGTTTGGCACTTTCCCCGAAACGGTTTTTATCCGGGGCACTGGAGCCGTTTCGATCCGGAGGGAAACATTTGATTCGCATTCAGTTGTGATGCATTGCGGGACCTCCAGCGGGGCTTGCTACCCGGGCTGATAGGGCGCGCCGTAATGCTTGAGATATGTCCTTTATGGCTCTGCCAGTGACTTCATATAAGAATAGATGTTGGCTTGCTTTACTTTGGTTGGTTTGTGCATCGTGTTGGTGCAGCCACCTTGCCTCGGCAAGAGTGTGCACTCGAGAGTGGGATATATAAACTTGGTTGAGAATGGATATTGAGGCGAGACTGTTGGTTCGATATGTTATCGTGCAAACGATGACATTGAGTTAGACGGGTCGGCTTTATATTAACTGCTTGTCGTTTGGTTTGAGATTGAATGCTAGCATGCTTAAACTGCTTTACTGCTTTCCTTAACATGTCATCTATATGCCATGAAATGAATCTAGGATTCAACTAGAAAGATCACCATATAACTGTTTGCATTCACTACTTTACTTAGTGTCGGCTTAGGCGAGTGGGTTACCCCGCTCACCAGTACGGTTGTGTACTGACCCACGTTTGTGGGCAATATTTCAGGTACACAGACGTAGTGGCGCTGCTTGGATATACGGGACAAGATGTATGAACTGTAAGTACCTTTGTGGGCTAGAGAAAGAGCAAGAGTTATTTCATCGTCTCCGTGGCATCGCCTTTGTGGCATTGACTCGGGGCATCTCATTTGGACCCTATCGTGAGCTTCGCTGTGTATACTCTGATTGTGTGCTTGGTACACAATACTTGACTTCCGCTGCAACTTGGTTGTTTCAATGATAACATTTGGTGTTTGACAACATCGCCTTGTACGAGCGCAACTCCAGGCTCGTACGGCATCACGTCCCGATGAGAACGATTGTCCTGCGGGAGAGCTGTAAACGTGGTGATTCACGTTTCAGCGGGGACTATCGAGCTTGCGGGAGATTGGGGCGTGACGAATTGGTTTAGCTAATTTGTAAACGTGGTGATTCACGTTTCATTAGGTTTAGCTAATTTGTAAGCGCCATTTGAGAATATTGTTTCAATCACATAAGGGCCCTCCATCTCTTTACGATTGTTTGTATGAACTTCGGATATCGTACCAGAGGTAATATAGACGTAGTACAATACCGTGTTTGTTGAGGACATCCCACTGGAGGATCTTTGGTGGACCTATTATTTGTTGCGCACATTGAGGGCAAATAATAAGTTCCAAACAAGCCCTATCAGAGGTAATATGGACGTGATAGGTTTTATGGGTAGTAAAGACATCCTGCTGGAGGATTTTTTGTGGACCCATTACTTTTTTGCGCACGTTAGTGCAAGTAATAGGTTTGAGACAAGTCCTGACAGAGGTAATTTGGATGTTGTAAAACATGACTCTGTGGGGATAGTGGAGAGACATATTCCTGTTGAGAGGTAATATGGACTTAAATTATTTATTTCCATTGCGGGCATCCCACGAGGGGTTTTGGTGGACCTAAGACAAGCCCTGCCAGAGGTAATATGGACGTGGTAGTTTTTGTGGACTTAACACCACTGGCGTACTTAGAGTTAAGTACGGGTGCTAGGTTAAGATGACAACCGATATCAGAGGTAATATGGACATGATAATCGATAGCTAAAACTCGGAAGGTTTGCTCAGAGGTAATATTAACATGACAAACTCAGCCTGAGAGAAATCTTATGACAGCAGTTCAGAGGTAATATGGACGTGAACTAATATCCGAAAAACTCATTTGAGGAGTGATTCATTGAGTGTGGTCTATCCGAACATGTAGATAGACCAAAGGATCGCTCCGCTCCGGAGATTGATGGGACGATAGTTCAGAGGCAATATGAGCATGGCTAGCGTCTAACGAGATTGGTTTGAATAGTCACTGCGGGAGTGTGCAAGTGGACCTAAGGATTGCTCCACTGGTAAGATTTTGAGGATCCCTCATCCATTGCGTATCCGGGACTCTTAGATACGGATGATGGCCTTTTTGTAACAAAGGAGAAAATATTGCACATAGGCACTTGTTGGGGATGAAGATCCAAGAGTTGATTTGTACATCTGGGTTGTGGAATTATTACCCATGGCGTACCCTAAGTACAGATAATAAGCTGAAATGACTAGCACTATCAGGGGTTATGCGAACGTGTAGTAGAAAATTGAAGAGAAGAACTTCACACAGAGGTAATGTGGACATGGAAAAAGTTCTGAAAATATCTTACTCAGAAGTAATATGGACGTGGTAAGATATGACTCTGAGGGGATAAAGAAAAACATGACAGAGGTAATATGGATTTGACCATTTTTGTGGTGATGGATTTATCCTGCCAGAGAAAGTGGAGAGACGTAGTTCAAAGGTAATATGGACGTGAATTGATCGATAGCAACAACCTGGGAGGTTTGCTCAGAGGTCACTTGGACATGACAAACTCAGCTGGGAAAAATATATTTGGACAACAGTTCATAGGTAATATGGACGTGAACAGATGTCCGAGAAATTCACTAGAGAGTGATTTGCTGAGTGAGGATAGACCTGAAGGTTGCTCCACTGGGGAGATTTTAGGGACTCATCTTCCGGTACTTTTTGAAGGAGCAAATTGCCACGTTGGAGTGAGATCAATTTGCAGTGACCGTCTTCTCATTTATAAATGCAAATTAATGACTTTGGCGTCGATCAACTCCTGGATTCTCCTTTTCAGTATATAGCATGCCTGTGTAGGGTGATGAATGTACCGATGAATCAGATAATATTCTGGGTCATCGACCTTGCCAGCCCTTTCAGGGTATCTGATGTTGGATAGCCGAAGTTTGTTTTCCTTCATCAATATATTAAAAATTTCAATGATGTCGTCCTCATTGAAGGAGAAAGTCCCCATTGGCTTTTGGGCTTCCAATACCTGAGTGGTACGGTCTTCAGGGAAGATGGTCATAGTTGCATCATCTTCAGACTCAGAGGGAGTTCTACCCCCAGCTTTGGATGCTGCTCTGTTTTGTCGAGGGAGACTACCCCCAGACATGTCGTTGTCTGGTTCTTCTTCTTCTTTTTGTTTGCCTTTGTCCACAGAAGTTGATTTAGAAGGACCTACCTCTGGTATTACAGGATCAGACTCTGGAGGTTTGGAGTTTGTAAGAGATGCAGTATACCCTAACCCAAAATGAGTTCATTGACAGTAAGGATCACCATGCAGCGGTATTCGTCTGCCTTTTCTATAATTGAGGCCTTGCTTTAACTACAAATCATAACTCATATTTTGCATAATCTTTAAAGCCTGTGGGCTATATCTGTGGACTTGTATTTTCCCAACATTAGACTCATGAGAATCTTCTTGTATAATCGGTCTATTTCGTATTCGACCGAAGACTATTAGATGCTGATCGTTGCAAGTAGGTGGAACAATAAAGACAGATTCTTCATGTGGCCCATATGTCATGCCGACATTAGATGTTGACGCTACTTCCCACATGATCTCCCCATGCTTGGTTGTTAGGGGCACTAAATCTTGATTTTAACCCCTGTCTTTGTGTTTTTGGATCAAGAAATCACGCAAATCAGGGGGACTAACAAAAGAAGAAGAAGAAGGCTTATTCTGCCTTTTTACATCAGTGGGAATGTGTAGATTAGGAATCATAACCCTTTCTCTGCCATAGGAATACAGCAGTTCACCCATATGAGTAGTATATGATCCATCATCTGTCTGAGGAGCTTACCTTCCCATGAAACGAGTATTCTTTATACGGACAGACCTATCCTAGTATAATTTGGATTTTTGCACAGGTTTACGAAAAACAGGGAAAGTCCGCATAATATGAAGATTGGGAACTTTCTTCTCTTGTGGGTGTAAAAGCCTAGAGGTTGGAAGATTCGCCACTTATTTTCCCTTGATGTGATCAAAGGATACATCTACCTCATCATAGATGGGAGATATAATTTTACGCACAAGGCGTGTTTAAAATTTCTGGATTGGCACTGAGGCATTGCCAAAAATTTTGTCTAACGTCACTGACGGGAGACAAAGATTTACGCACAGGACGCGTCTGAGACTTCTGGATTGGCACTAAGGCATTGCCAGAAGTGTTGTCTACTACGTCATAGATGGCAGACAAATTTGTACGCACAGAGCGTGTTTGAAACTTCTGGATTAGCATTGAGGCATTGCCAAAAATTTTGTCTACCACGTCACAGACGGGCGACAAATTTTTACGCACAGGGCGTGTTGGATGTGTTGTCACAACCTTGTTGATCAGAGAGCGAGAGCTTGCAGGAAGGGTAGATGACGTCTTAGGCATCCATACTTTACGCAGCTTCCTGTTATTCTGTACAGAGGAGGAATGAGAGCTACCCCCTGCATGAAGCATGTCTTCATAAGCAGATTGGTCGAACTGGACGACCAAAGTCTTCTTCGTCGATCCGATAGATACAGCATCGTGTTGAGCAATTGATTTCTCGTCAGATGAGAAAGTCATCCCCAGCAGAGTCGCCATCTTATGTTTGATGATAAACAAAAAAAATGAAAGAAGAAGAGGGTTTATTCGAAATCTTTCTTTTTTTGTTTACAAACAAGAAAAAGAGTACAATTAATCTTATACGAGGATATTAAGTACAATAAAAATAATTCTGGGGAAGAATTATTGTAGGAGTCTGATCTGCGGTCGATCACTTTGTCCCTTGGACCACACGATGATGAAGAAGTGCTGTAGAAGAAGAAGAATCTTCAAAGGTTGCAAGTGGGATTGAATTCTCGTTGCCAAAGTTGTCAATCAATACTCTCTGTCTGTGCTCTCTATCTCTGATCTCTTGATCCTCGATCCTTTGATCCTGTGACCAGGGGTCTCTATTTGTAGAGATCCGTCACAATAACTGTCCAATTGGCATAGAAGCCAAACTGTGAAGAAAGTTGCATCTTATACGCGGCGGTTGTAATAACTGCTACCCACGTTCAAATGATCTTCTGAATCTGCATATGACACGTATCCCATTATAAGGTAATGCGTATAACTGCTTCTCGAAGATCATGGCATGCAAGCCACGTAGGTAACTACCCCTCGCATAAAGATGGTTGGCGTAAGAGCCAAATAACTGTCTTGTTGGCATAAAAACCAAATAGCTGTCTTGTTGGCGTAAAAGCCAAATAGATGTCTAGTTGGCGTAAAAATCCAAATAGCTGTCTTGTTGGCGTAAAAGCCAAATAGCTGTCTTGTTGGCGTAAAAGCCAAATAGCTGTCTTGTTGGCGTAAAAGCCAAATAGCTGTCTTGTTGGCATAAAATCCAAGCTCTGCGTAAAATTTGAGGACTCATAGATAATAGACAACCAGCATAAAATAGCCAATTGTCTGTCATGACTGAGGTATTAAGCGTATTCCGGGCTAAATAGTTTTATCACGTACCATTGCAAATATAGCCGAGTTGGCGTATTTCGAGAAGATAGCATACGGCGTACTCCTATAGTTGAAAATAGCCTGGTTGGTGTAATATGCAAGGATGGTGATATAAGTGTTTTAGTCAAAGTTTTAGCTTTCCCAGTCATTTCTGCCCATATAGAATAGGCAGCGTATTCTTTAAATGCGTAAAAACGACTTGTATCAAGGATATGTCACTAAACGACAGCCTGGGTCTCTGTGCAAAAATTATCATCACAGCCGTCCTCTCGATCGTCATGCAGTACTTTTGTCAGGAGTCAGGTTCACTGTTTTCTCTGACAAATTAATTCGAGGAATACGAAGAGTTCCTCGTACAACTTTACGCTGCATTAAAAACAAACGTATTTTACGCCAGAGGGTATAGTAACCTTTTACGCCAAAACAGCCTTGAAGCGCTGCTTTACGCGGGTAGCTCTGAAGACAGCTCTGAAGCTCTATTTTACGCGGTCTGTTCTGAAGCCATATTTTATGCCAGGCATCTTTGAAGCTTTATTTTACGCGTATGGCTCTGAAGTCATATTTTATGCCACAACGCGGAAGCTCTATTTTACGCGGACTTCGTGTATGCTTCTATACTTGGGTACTCAACTCAAGTTCAATACCGCATATCATCCTTAGACTGATGGACAGTCGGAGAAGACTACTCAGGCACTTAAGGATAAGCTTTATACCTATGTATTAGACTTTGGGACTCATGGGAGGACTATCTCCATTTGGTAGAGTTTGCTTATAACAACAGCTACCAGGCAGTATAGAGATGCCACCATTTAAGGATCGGTACGGTCGAAAGTATCGTACTCCATTGTCTTGGGACAGTATGGGAGAGAGAGTTTTGTTGGGGCCTGAGATTTTTTTGGATGTTGTAGAGAAAGTAAAGTTGATCAGGGATAGACTTTTGGTGACATAGGACAGACAGCTGCATTGGATCGATAGCCATCGGAGACCATTGGAGTTTGAGGTATAGAATTTTCTTGTATTTTTGATTGTTTGTGATTGTTTATGCTTTAGATTGGGGTTTAAGGTATTATTTTGTTCTAGGTTGAAGATCTGGTATTCTTGTGGATTTTTTTGACACAGGGCACAATTCACTTCGGTGGAGGCAAGAAGCTTAGTCCAAGGTTCATCGGACCTTTCGGTGTTCTTGAGAAGATCTATGTTATGGCCTACTGGAAAGACTTACAGCCTATACTGGGAGAATATACAATGTATTCCATGTATCTCAGCTGAGACAGTACATGACAGACCTTAGTCATGTATTAGACCACTCAAAGATTAAGGTAGGCCCGAGTATCAGTTATCTAGAGCATCCGGTAGAGATTCTGAATTACAGGGAGAAGATGCTGTGTAACCAGAAGATTCCCTTGGTTTATGTCGCGTAGAGGCATCACTCTCCTGGTGAGTCTACCTGGGAGAGGGAAGATGAGATGTGCGAGCGATGCCCTTATCTTTTTGAGCCGTGAGGTAGCTTTCTTTCTTATTGTGCTTGTTCTGTTCTAGTACTAGTTTACTTTTAATTTCGAGGACGAAATTATTTTAATGGGGGGGAGACTTATAACCACTACATTTTACTTTATGGATATTTTGGTAATTTTGTATGTTGCTAATTATATTATATCATATTGTATTAGTGGTTAGATTAGAATTAATTATTGTTGCTTAAATTTTTTTAGTGTTAGTACTAATGCTACCTAATTAAGTGTTTAGTTATAATTAATTATTATTAGTTAGCATGGATATAATATTCCCATATATCCCTTACTTGACCCCAATCGCTCGAGATAGAAGAACCATTCATGCATAATGTTAAATTAATATTATATTAGATATCCTCCTATAACTAATCAGATTCCTTCCTAATCAAATAGATTCCATTCATACAACTCTAGAACCTAATTAGGGAGTGGAGAGGGACAATTTAGACAAACCATCATCAACAAACCTAGCTAGAGGTGGCCGACCTAAATTTTGAGGGAGTAGGTGTCAGACTCATCTTACAGTATCTGTAATGGTATGTAGATATGTATTTTGTACTGTGCATTATGTTTTCTTGGATTTTATTGAGCTTAAAAGTTTCTCAAGTTAGAGACTTTTTCCCCTAACAGGCATACCAATGGTATACTGGTCTATACCGCCGGTATACCGTTCGGGTTGTCATTTGTTCACTTTTGAGATATTTTGTGAATAGTATTTTGATATTTTGATAAATAGTGTTTTGATATTTTGATGAATAGTATTTAGATATTTTCGTGAATAGTAATGATACCTTCTATTATCCAATAGTTTCTTAGTTTTTTTTTTGAGTGGACGAGATTGATTTTAGATCGTGACTTGGATCGATGATGAGGCATATTGGACAGTCACGATTAATTTGCCTTTTTTATATAAACCCTTGGATATTCTCTCTCTTCTTTCTTTTCTATCTTTCTTTCTTTCTTCTCTCTTTTCATTTCCTCTCTATTTTCCTCTGGATCTTGGAGCTTTGTCTTGAGGCCTAAGAGTGTGGTTTCTGAACCCCTCTTGGTGGAGGAGTAGAAGGTTTAGGCTGGGAGCTCGACTTTAGACAAGTACATCTTGCCAAAATCATGAATGACATTATTTTATTACAGTTTTCATTTTTCTTGATTTTAAATACTTAGAATTTAATGAAACTTATCTTGTTAAAAATGTTTCTCTCATAATTTCCAACTATGTGCATGTTTCTGAAATTGGTTTGAGCTAGGTTTTGATTTTTTCTGTGGAAGCTTGTTATTTACCAGATAGAAAACTCGATGTCCGAAATGATAACCGGAGTGATTGGCATAAAACTTAGTCTATATGCTTTATGAGACCTACCCTTAGTCTTGATATCTTGCTAGACTAGTTTTTGCTGAGTTTCAGAACGTGATTTCGGTCCCGAAACTTGACTTTCCTTGGACATTCCTAGAATAGTCTAAGGAAACCGAAATACCGACGGAATGCTGGTATATACCGACGATATACCGATCTTAGCCCAACATGGAATCGAGAAACCTGGTATGATCTAAATTGGCATACCGACGGTATATTGGTCTATACCAATGGTATACTGATTTATTGGAATCCGAAAGCTGATGTGACTTAGGTGTCACCCCCACTTTTTGGATTAGGGGTATTTTTGTCTTTCCGTAAATAATGTGTAGATGATTTGCATGATATTTAATTACATTTAAATAATTGAGGATGATTATTTGGTTGTTGCAATTTATCGTTGTTTCGATAATTAGGACGCTATGCGAGCCCTCGCTTTCCAACTGATGTCGCAACCCATTGTAGTTAATCCTCAATAAATTCAATTTTGTGCAATTTTTCCCTATTGTTGGATGCGGCACGCGAATAAATCCAATTTCCCTTCATGTATATTTTTCCATAATTTTGGGACTGTGAAATTGCAACATCAATCTCCTTTAAACCATGGTCTCAAAAACCTTAGAACTAATGCATCCTAGCCTACCATTTTAATTCTATTAAATCTTGGCCCTTGAAACATCTCCATAAGAGGCAAATTCTAAGAGAGTTGACCAGTCAACCCAATTCTAGGTCAAACCCACACCCCTTTATATATATATACCATCTTAACCATTTTTCTTTTAACCCTAACCAAGTACACGGCCGATGTTCTCTTCTTCTTGCTTCCCCCGACCTACTGTTCATCGTCGAGCGATGCCGGAAACCCGCTGCCGAGCGCCCCCTCCACCGCTCGACTTGAGCAGTCCGTCGGAATTGAACCCGACTAAGAGTCATCGACGCCACGCCCGCGTCGAACTTGACTCGCCGGATCCTGTCAACCCGGCCACCCGCCTCGAACCGCTGCACGCGCCAGAGTATTGAAGCCAGAAACCCGTCGACCCCCTCCCCGCATCGATAACCCTCGACGGTCCGCCGAATCGCTGTTGAAGACGAACATCACCGCGCGACGCTACACCGAGCAGTTTGCCGACCTCGCTGCTGCACCTGAGGCTGCCTCGGCCCCGCTGTACCAGAGCCGCCGGGTCCCGACTCGACCGGAGCACCTGAACAACGGACCCGATGCTATCCCGACTGTGCACTGCCACCGTGCACGACCAATCAGCCTCGCCTCGTCGCCTCTACCCTGTCCACGCACGCAGGTTCGACGTAAACCTAATCTCGAATATGTATACCTACGTATATCGTGTGTTAGTATGTGTGGACATCGGTATATGCTTGTATGTACGTTGTTGCATACGTATAGGTATATAGATATTATATGCTCTCAAATAATATCTATACATACATATATATATGTATTATAAGTATCATAGTATGGATATTAAATATTGTACACATAGTATAAGTTCTGATAGTATATATATATGTACAAAGTATAATTGATTAGTATGTAAACTCTATTATGTAGCTAAATGCACATATCTATTAAAATTGTAATTAGTAGTAGTGATGTTTAGGATACATAATAATAGGCATTATATGCCCGTGTACTAGGTGACCCTAACAAAATTATGGATACGCCCAGCTATCTTGACCGGTGACTCTGTAGCATGATAAAAGACTGCCATATGTAGATCGACGTACTGCTAGACCATACCATTTACTGTCTGTTATGCATAGCAACGACAGATGTGACCATCCTAGCGTAGTCCCTAAGATCATAGTATTATTTGTGTATTAGTGTAATGTCTGATGCAGTATTATATTTATGATACATCTATAGGGCTGTTGGATCATTCAGACGATACCTGGGAACCCGGACAGTGGTATTGCCAGCTAAGGACCTCAGGCGAGTACATTCTCTGACAGTTTCCATTATGTTGATTATCTCTATAATTCTTGTTGTATAGCGTACATGACTCTGACACTGTTCTTTACACAAGTTGGCATCATTGAGACCTGTCACGAGGAGTCGTGATTGGAATCCATCGTGCTAGCTGGGGGAAATAGGGAAATATTAGTAGTTTATGTGATCATACCCAATTTACATGCTGCATTAGCTCACCCACATTTCACGTCGGTGCAGCCTTACCCTAACATGCCTCATCCCTGTTACATTCTGGTTAGCCTGACCTATTGGGGATGATCGCTAATCCATGTAATGAGTCATATAGTCCCAAGCCGATCACATGATATACTGATGTTTTACACACTTAGATAGATAGTTCTTGATATGTATCTTGATAGATTGATCTTGTATCTCCACATGTTCTAGTTATTGTTCTTGTACACACTTATATACCAGTTTATTGTTCTTGCGTGTACTTGTAGTTCTATTCCTTGTCAGATGCATATTGATGATGATGTTCCAGTACTTATTCCAGTATTTCTCATTGCCAGTATTTTATTCTGTCTTGTATTTCTTTACACTGTATTATAGTTTTTGTCAATATATGTGGAACTGCTGTTAGAGGTGTATTTTTGTTCCAATCCTGACTGGATATTTTTTCCAGAGAACCTTGAGGATTTTTGTACTACGCACTACGGACCAGGTATAGATGCAGACTATGTACCAGAGATCCTAGAGGAGACCATGCTTCTAGATGAGACATTGCCTACAGCTACCTAGATAGTATTTATTTTATGCTTGAGACTTATAAAGGATATTTCAGTTTATGTTTAGACTTATGTTAAGTTTAATTAGAGTCTTATGTTGGACAGCTAGACTGTGAGTTATCTTTATATTAAGACATGGTGTTTAACTATGTCATTTTCTTTTATCTTTTATCGTGCCTTATAGTTGTTGTGATTGAGTTACATTGTGAGATTATTGTGAGATGTATATTGACCTCCTTATGGAGATGGATATCATTGACAGGTGTTTAGCTATATAGTATTACTGTGACTAGACAGCGTTCTACCGCCGATGCTGCGGCGTAGGCTGGACGTACCCACGCTCTCGTGCCCCTATACCGGGTGCGGTTCGTGACACATTTTTAGTGACGGCCCATGCAGGTCTAGTTTTGTAAGTTATACGATATCGTGGTAGTGCGACAACTTAGTTGTACTGCTGCGAGCCTGTGCTAGGATATAGGGAATAGGATCTAGGATGAGAATATACTCAATCACACTAGGAAATTCTAAACTTTATATTGCTATTCCAATAGATTGCTTCCTTTAGCGCTTTAGTGTCCTTTCTTGATAATATCATATCTATCACCTTAATTGATTCTTTGATCTATATTCAGGATGTCGCGGAATACTAGATCCATGAGAATGGGAGCAGCCAATTCAGAGAGGACTGCCACCTCTCAACCTGACGAACAGATACCTGAAGATTCTCCTATATCTCCTGTTCGTGTGGGAGTGTCTGCAACTAACGGGATTCCTCCTCCACCTATACAGAGGATTGCCCCAGCTATGACAGACAACCTTCCACCACCACCGACACCGATATTTGGAGGAGTGCCCGCTGACGGGGCACAGATGTTCGCATTGATGCGCCCAGAGAGTAACAACAGAAGCTCAGCGTGTTCAAGCTGAGGCTCAGAGAATGCAAGCAGAAGCACACCAGACGCAGACCGAACTGATGAGAGAGAGCATGGAGAATGCTCATCAGGTGACCCTCCAAGCTGTGGAGAGAGTAGCACGACAACCGCAACATCAAGGTCAACAACAACAGAGGCCTGGTACCATAGTAGACTTTAAGAGGATGATGCCTCGAGAGTTCAAAGGCACAGAAGGAATACTATATGCTGACGAATGGTTAGAAGACATGGAGAGGAATCTGTGATTATCACAGATTCCAGAGATTCTTCAGATAGAGGCCGCTGGCAGCCAGATGTTTGATATCGCACTGACGTGGTATCGTACAGAGCCGAGACTCGCCGCTGAAGGACTAACTTGGGAGGTCTTTAAGGAACTCTTCAAAGAGAAATTCTTTTCTGACGTAGCCTTGGGAGCATTAGAAAGTCAATTTCATGACTTAGTCCAATGAGGCATGTCAGTCGACGAATATGCTGTAGAGTTTTGTCGATTAAGTCGATTTGCGCCATCGATGGTTCAAGACCCAGGTGACAGAGCTCAAAAATTCAGGAAGGGATTGAATAGGGAGATCAAGTCTCGTACTTCGGGACGACGTACTGCTACTTTTGAGAGTATTCTGATGGATGCCCAGATTGCCGAAGACGACTTGGACCTCAGGCCCAAGAGAGGACGCGATACATCCGGAGCAACAGGAGGTAACACAGGACCAGCCAAGCGCCCGCACTTTCAACAACAACATAGGCCGTACCAGCAACAACACCAGCCACAACACCAACAACAACACCAGCAACAGGCACCAGTTCGAGGACATGCTCAACAACAGCAACCACAAAGACATAATCAACTCATTGCCCCATGTTCGTATTACGGTAAGATGGGACATACAAGAGAAATCTGCAGAAAAAGGTTGGGCACTTGCTTATCGTGTGGATCAGCAGCACATCAGCTGAGGGACTGCCCAGCTATTCAGACTCGCCAAGGAGGAGGAGCAGCTCAGAGAGGACCAGCCAGAGCACCTATTGTACCAGGGGGCCAGCAGAGAGGACCTCCACTTCCATCACAGCAGGAGAGGTTTGCTCAGCAACAGCAGCAACAGAGAGGAGCACCACATGGATGAGCTTATGCCATGACCACCGAGGAGGCCGAGCCAGCTGGAGACATGATTTCAGGTTTAGTTTTACTCGATTCTATTCCAGCACTTGTATTATTTGATTCTGGCACTTTCCATAGTTTCGTATCTGTATCTTATGCCCTTAAGCATCATTTAGAAACGGAACCATTAGATAGGACTTGCAAGATCACGATAGGAGGAGGCATTATCCTAGTCCGTGATTGTTGCAAGGATCGGAGAGTGTCATTGGAAGGCCGAGAGTTGAGCGTGAGTTTACTCGTTATGCCACTTCCGGAATATGATATTGTACTCGGAATGGACTGGCTGAGTAAACACCATGCTTCTATAGATTGTCGCAGAGGTAGAGTAGTATTTCGACCACCAGGAGAGCCAGAGTTTGAGATTGTCAGAGGAGCAGAGGAGCGGAGCAGAGGCACTTTTTGCGGAGCCAGGGTGGAAGAAGAAGAGTTACCGCATCCACTTATAGCGGAATTCCTGGATGTATTTCCAGAGGAGTTGCCAGGTTTGCCACCAGACAGAGACATTGAGTTTTCTATAGACTTGATACCAGGAGCGGAGCCTATTTCATAACATGTCTATAGAGTTAACAACAACGAATTGGTAGAACTAAAGAAACAAGTTGAGTAGCTGCAAGACAAAGGTTTTATTAGATCCAGTTCATCGCCATGGGGAGCACCGGTATTATTTATACCCAAGAAGGATGGCACGATACGTATGTGTATCGATTATAGAGCTTTGAATAACCTCACTATCAAAAACAAATACTTGCTGCCGAGGATAGATGATCTTTTCGATCAATTGAGCGGAGCAAAGGTATTTTCAAAAATAGACTTGAGGTCAGGCTATCACCAGGTGAAAGTGAAGAAAGAAGATATACCGAAGACTGCCTTTCGAACCCAGATATGGCCAATTTGAATTTACAGTAATGCCGTTTGGTTTAACCAATGCACCAGCAGTATTTATGAACTTGATGAACAAGGTGTTCCACCAGTACCTTGACAAGTTCGTAGTGGTGTTTATTGATGACATTCTAGTATATTCAAAAACCCCAGAAGAGCATGAAGAGCACTTGAGAATAGTCTTAGAAACTCTCAGGAGAGAGAAATTATACGAAAAGCTTTCAAAGTATGAGTTCTTTCTTGAAAAGGTTGAATTTCTTGGACATATGGTAATGGGTGACAGAATTTCAGTTAACCCAAAGAAGATAGAGGCAGTGAAGTCATGGGCTACCCCCGGTACGGTAGCTGAAATCAGGAGCTTTCTCGGACTAGCAGGATACTACAGAAGATTTGTACAAGACTTCTCCAAGATTGCAGAGCCAATGACTAGGCTGACCAAGAAGGATATGGAATTTGTCTGGATAGAAGAATGTCAAGCCGCATTCGATGAGCTGAAGAGAAGATTGACGATAGCACCAGTTTTGACGTTGCCATCAGGGACAGGTGGATTCACTATCTATAGTGATGCTTCAGGAAAAGGGTTGGGATGCATTCTTCAACAACACGGGAAAGTAATTGCCTATGCTTTAAGACAATTATGCCCTCATGAAAAGAACTACCCCACTCACGATCTGGAGTTAGCAGCAGTTATCTTTGCCCTAAAGCTGTGGAAGCACTATCTGTACCGAGAGCGTATGGAAATCTTCACAGACCACAAGAGCTTAAAGTACGTGTTTACACAGAAGGAGCTGAATATAAGATAGAGAAGGTGGTTAAAATTGATGAAAGACTTTGATATCTCATTACAGTATCATCCAGGGAAAGCCAACGTAGTCGCGGATGCCTTGAACAGGTACCCAATGGCTATGTGCTTGACTTCGGATAGACACTTATTAGCTGATCTTGAGAGCTTGGAAATTGAGGTATTAGTTACAGGAGCTAAGATTCAGATGTGGGGACTGTAGATTCAATCAGATCTGATATACAGAATTAGAGCTGCGCAGTATGATGATGAGGATCTAAGGAATATTAGGGCACAAGTTCAGGTAGGATTGATAGATGATTTCACTATTGCGGATGATGGATCCTTACGACATAGCACGAGGATGTGTGTGCTAAGCGGAGAGCTGCGCGAAGAAGTTTTACAGGAGGCACACCGCTCTCAGTACTCGATGCATCCCGGAACCAACAAGATGTATCGAGATTTGAGGAAGCATGTATAGTGGTATGGTATGAAGCACAAAGTAGCACGCTTCATATCCCGATGTTTAGTGTGCCAACAGGTGAAAGCAGATCGACAGAGGCCAGGGGGATTGCTTCAACCTTTACCCATTCCAGAATGGAAGTGGGAGCACGTGACTATGGACTTTGTTTCAGGACTTTCTCGCTCTCCAGGAGAAAAGAACGCAATTTGGGTTATCGTAGATAGGTTGACCAAATCAGCCCACTTCTTGCCTTTTAAAGTGGGTACTTCGACGGAGAAGCTAGCAGAGATGTACGTACAGCAGATTATCAGATTACATGGAGTTCCTGTGAGTATTATCTCAGATCAGGATAGTCGTTTCACTTTCCATTTCTGGAGGAGCCTGCAGTCTAGCTTGGGCACTCAGCTCAAGTTCAGTACCGCATATCACCCTCAGACAGACGGGCAGTCTGAGAGGACTATTCAGACTCTTGAAGACATACTACGCACTTGCGTCTTGGATCTCGGAGGTTCTTGGGAGGATCATCTACACTTGGTAGAGTTTGCTTACAACAACAGCTACCAGGCCAGCATTGAGATGTCACCATTCGAGGCTTTATATGGACGGAGGTGCCGTACCCCTCTATCTTGGGATGATGTTGGAGAAAGAGCCTTGTTAGGACTAGAAATGGTCGTGGATGCAGCAGAAAAGGTAAAACTTATCAGAGACAGACTACGAGTGGCGCAGGACAGACAGCGACATTGGGCAGATAGTCACCGTAGACCCCTAGAGTTTCAGGTATTGTTTTGATTTGTTTTGTTGGTTTGTGATTGCTTTATTTAGGTTGCATGTTAAGATCGTTGTTCTAGGTTGGCGATTTGATGTTCCTACAGATTTCTCCGACGCGGGGCACGATTTGTTTCGGCAGAGGACGAAAGCTTAGTCCACGATATATCGGGACCTTCAATGTTCTTGCAAGGGTCGGTGCAGTGGCCTATAGACTAGACTTGCCGCCTACTCTAGATGGAGTGTATAACGTGTTCCACGTGTCGCAGCTGAGACGGTATGTGGCAGATCCTAGTCATGTATTAGATCACTCGGTGATCGAAGTTGGACCGACACTCAGCTATCATGAACAACCAGTGGAGATCTTGGATCATAGAAAGAAGATATTGCGGAACCAGACTATTCCTTTGGTTCGTGTTGCATGGAGAAATCACTCTCCAGGAGAATCAACTTGGGAGAGAGAGGACGAAATGCGCGAGCGGTATCCATATCTCTTCGAGACTTGAGGTATAATTCATTAATTGATTGCTTGTTCTAGTGATAGTTATTTTAAAATTTCGAGGACGAAATTCTTTAAGGAGGGTAGACTTGTCACCCCCACTTTTTGGATTAGGGGTATTTTCGTCTTTCCGTAAATAATATGTAGATGATTTGCATTATAGTCTAAAGAAACTGAAATACCGACGGTATGCTGGTATATACCGACGATATACCGATCTTAGCATAACATGGAATCGAGAAACCTGGTATGATCTAAATTGGCATACCGATGGTATATTGGTCTGTACCAATGGTATACTGATTTATTGGAATACGAAAGCTGATGTGACTTAGGTGTCACCCCCACTTTTTGGATTAAGGGTATTTTCGTCTTTCCGTAAATAATGTGTAGATGATTTGCATGATATTTAATTATATTTAAATAATTGAGGATGATTATTTGGTTGTTGCAATTTATCGTTGTTTCGATAATTAGGACGCTATGCGAGCCCTCGCATTCCAACTGATGTCGCAACCCATTATAGTTAATCCTCAATAAATTCAATTTTGTGCAATTTTTCCCTATTGTTGGACACGGCACGCGAAATAAATCCAATTTTCCTTCATGTATATTTTTCCATAATTTTGGGATTGTGAAATTGCAACATCAATCTCCATTAAACCATGGTCTCAAAAACCTTGGAACTAATGCATCCTAGCCTACCATTTTAATTCTATTAAATCTTGGCCCTTGAAACATCTCCATAAGAGGCAAATTCCAAGAGAGTTGACCAGTCAACCCAATTCTAGGTCAAACCCACACCCCTTTATATATATATACCATCTTAACTATTTTTCTTTTAACCCTAACCAAGTACACGGCCAACGTTATCTTCTTCTTGCTTCCCCCGACCTATTGTTCATCGCCGAACGACGCCGGAAACCCGCTGCAGAGCGCCCCCTCCACCGCTCGACTTGAGCAGTCTGTCGAAATTGAACCCGACTGAGAGTCATCGACGCCACGCCCACGTCGAACTTGACTCGCCGGATCCTGTCAACCCGGCCACCCGCCTCGAACCGCTGCACACGCCAGAGTATTGAAGCCAGAAACCCGTCGACCCCCTCCCCGCGTCGATAACCCTCGACGGTCCGCCGAATCGCTGTTGAAGACGAGCATCACCGCGCGACGCTACACCAAGCAGTTTGCCGACCTCGCCGCTGCACCTGAGGCTGCCTCGGCCCCGCTGTACCAGAGCCGCCGGGTCCCGACTCGACCGGAGCACCTGAACAACGGACCCGATGCCATCCCGACTGTGCACTGCCACCGTGTACGACCAATCAGCCTCGCCTCGTCGCCTCTACCCTGTCCACGCACGTAGGTTCGACGTAAACCTAATCTCGATATGTATACCTATGTATATCGTGTGTTAGTATGTGTGGACATCAGTATATGCTTGTATGTCCGTAGTTGCATACGTATAGGTATATAGATATTATATGCTCTCAAATAATATCTATACATACATATATATATGTATTATAAGTATCATAGTATGGATATTAAATATTGTACACATAGTATAAGTTCTGATAGTATATATATATGTACAAAGTATAATTGATTAGTATGTAAACTCTATTAAGTAGCTAAATGCAATATCTATTAAAATTGTAATTAGTAGTAGTGATGTTTATGATACATAATAATAGGCATTATATGCCGTGTACTAGGTGACCCTAACAAAATTATGGATACCCACAGCTATCTTGACCGGTGACCCTGTAGCATGATAAAAGACTGCCATATGTAGATCGACGTACTGCTAGACCGTACCATTTACAGTCTGTTATGCACAGCAACGACAGACGTGACCATCCTAGCGTAGTCCCTAAGATCATAGTGTTGTTTGTGTATTAGTGTAATGTCTGATGCAGTATTATATTTATGATATATCTATAGGGCTGTTGGATCATTCAGACGATACCTGGGAACCCGGACAGTGGTATTGCCAGCTAAGGACCTCAGGCGAGTACATTCTCTGACAGTTTCTATTATGTTGATTATCTCTATAATTCTTGTTGTATAGCGTACATGACTCTGACACTGTTCTTTACACGAGTTGGCATCATTGAGACCTGTCACGAGGAGTCGTGATTGGAATCCATCGTGCTAGCTGGGGGAAATGGGGAAATATTAGTAGTTTATGTGATCATACCCAACTTACATGCAGCATTAGCTCACCCACATTTCACGTCGGTGCAGCCTTACCCTTACATGCCTCATCACTGTTATATTCTGGTTAGCCTGACCTGTTGGGGATGATCGCTAATCCATGTAATGGGTTATATAGTCCCAAGCCGATCACATGATATACTGATGTTTCACACACTTAGATAGATGGTTCTTGACATGTATCTTGATAGATTGATCTTGTATCTCCACATGTTCTAGTTATTGTTCTTGTACACACTTATATACCAGTTCATTGTTCTTGCGTGTACTTGTAGTTCTATTCCTTGTCAGATGCATATTGATGATGATGTTCCAGTACTTATTCCAGTATTTCTTATTGCCAGTATTTCATTCTGTCTTGTATTTCTTTACACTGTATTATAGTTTTTGTCAATATATGTTGAACTGTTGTTAGAGGTGTATTTTCGTTCCAATCCTGACTGGATATTTTTTCTAGAGAACCTTGAGGATATTTGTACCACGCACTACGGACCAGGTATAGATGCAGACTATGTACCAGAGATCCTAGAGGAGACCATGCTTCTAGATGAGGCATTGCCTACAGCTACCTAGATAGTATTTATTTTATGCTTGAGACTTTTGAAGGATATTTTAGTTTATGTTTAGACTTATATTAAGTTTAATTGGAGACTTATGTTGGACAGCTAGACTGTGAGTTATCTTTATGTTGAGACATGGTGTTTAACTATGTCATTTCCTTTTATCTTTTATCGTGCCTTATAGTTGTTGTAATTGAGTTACATTGTGAGATTATTGTGAGATGTATGTTGACCTCCTTATGGAGATGGATATTATTGACAGGTGTTTAGCTATATAGTATTACTGTGACTAGACAGCGTTCTACCGTCGATGCTGCGGCGTAGGCTGGACGTACCCACGCTCTCGTGCCCCTATACCGGGTGCGGGTCATGACATTAGGTCGGCATACTAATGGTGTAGTGGTGTATACTGACGGTATACCGATTTTCCTGACTTGGTTTTCCTTATGTTTTAGTTATGTCTTTGACGGCATACCGACGGTATACTACAGTATACCGACGGAATACCAGTTTTGGACTCTTTTTCATATGCTTTATTTTTATCATATTTTATTTAGTTTTATTGTGTTGCACCTATGTGCATATAGTTTTATCATAATTACTTGTGACTAGTAGTTCTTAGACTTGACCTTAGGGTATCTCTTTCCATGAGGGAACACTTGTATCAGTAGGGGATGATTAACACCCTAGATACATTTGACACGACCAGACACTTGTATCGGTAGGTGATGATTTACACCCTAGATACATTTGACATGACCAGACACTTATATCAGTAGGAGATGATTTACACCCTAGATATAATTGATATGACTAAACACTTGTATCAGTAGGGTATAATTTATACCCTAGATATATTTGACATAACCAGACACTTGTATCAGTAGGGGATAATTTATACCCTATATATATTTGACGTAACCAGACACTTGTATCAGTAGGGAATGACTAGACCTGTATATGTTATATAGTGGCTAGTATTAGCGCACTCAGGATTCTTTTAATTGTATTATTACCTGTTGTGGCTTGTTATAGTGCACGTTAGTCATGCCTATAACCGTATGGTTGTATTCTTGTCTTGACTTATATTTGTGATTGTTAAATTATTGTCCAGTCTTGTATATCTCCAAAAGGGGTATATGTCTAGGAGGGATTCTGCGGAATGCCACACCCAGAATCCTAAAAAAATGTTAAGGATTAACAACTAGCTTGAAATCATTGGAGCATTTGGGAGGGAAGAACCTCTAGGTTGCATGCAGTCCTAGTATGACAGCTATGTTTTTAGTATTCTTATAGATTTGGGGCACTCCATCGTGAGGGGCATATTTTTAGCTCACCGTTGAGTGATGCATATACATGGATTGTGTAGACTCACAGTTGTGTGATGTTTGTCATTAGGAGCACATATTCGAGTGGTTAATCTGTTATACTTCTTTTCTGTTTTTGACATTTGGGGTATCTTAGATAGTCTGCAGGACATATGACCATTAAAGGGGTTCTCAAAGATTGTATTTTTTAGTAATTAGATTTTTGTAATAACCTTAGTTAGCTAATGATAGAAAGCCGTAGAACATGCTTGGCAGTACTTTCTTGGTTGTGCGCTCTTTACTTCATGCTTGCTTAATGTCTGTTCTTTCCTCATATTGTCATGTGTATTGGTAAGTGGCCATAGACTAGGTTCGACTCAAAAAATGATCTATAACCCCAGTTCCTTGTTTGGTTTAAGGGTTCTAGCTCTAATTTTGAGAAGTTTTTAAGTTTTCTTGTTGTTTGTCGGCTTATGTTTTTTTACAGTTGTTGTCTACGTACATGTTCCCTGCTTATGCCATGCTTTGTGATTTTGTATTTACATATTCTTCTTCACCTGACATGATCCAGTATATATTCACATGATCTTGTACATGCTACTTATCCCCGTTTACTCTATATGTTATCAGTTTACTTTTATTTTCTCGGTGCAATTTTATATTGGGGTGGTTACTTGTTATTTTAGTATATTATAGTTTTGTCTTGCATGTTTGTTTTAGTTCATAGTTTTTGGCCTCCTTTGTGGTACTTGCTTTTGGGGGTCTAACCCCACTGGTTTTACATGGTTAGATCTGGTAGCAGAACCCGGGGATCTTCTTTACCTTCTGCTGGATGGTGACCATCCAGAGCACCAGATGACCTGAGTGGCTTTCCTTTCCATTCTCCACTAGATCTCACACTTGTATATTCTTTTGAGGTATTTAGCCAACGAGCACGTGTTAGCTCATATTTTGGACTTGACTTCTAGCCTACGGGCATGACATGATTATTGTATTCTAGACTATAGCTAGAGTTGATCATGTTTGGCCTATACTATTACTAGTTCTTTATTTTGTATTACTATCTTCATAATCATCTATGTGTATATGGTTTGTGACATTTTACTATCTTGCTTTAAATGATTATATTTTTTGAAGCACTAGGATTGCGTGACCTAGGTTGACTTTTGGCTTGTAGTATTTACCCTCTATGTCTATTTACAACCGTGACCGTATCTCGGGGTACTAGAGTACTCTAGTATACGTAGTTGACCGAGTTTTGCTTCCGCTCTCCAATATTCTGGTTCTGGGGCATGACAAGGTTTTAGTAGTGGCCCATGCATGTTTGCTTTTCAGACGTGTGGGGGATTATCGGTATTTAAATGTCTCAATCCTTTTTGCTTCTCCTTGTTCGCTTTTCATAATATCTTATATCTCTGATTCTTTGACCCGTTATCTACTTTCATCCTTGCTCTATCATGTTCCTCGATTTGATCTTTGTGTCCTTTGACTTTCAGGAGAATCTTTCCTGATCCTTTAGGTCAATTTATTTATGCTCAGTCGATGGTAGAGCAGCGTCCAATAGGCCAGCCAATTCCTGGGGTTCAGACTCAGCGTTAAGGGGCAGAGTCTAGGGTAGATCTTGGGACAGAGCAGCATGTTAATCCCGATCAGCCGGCAGTACCCGTATAGCTATAGTAGCTAGATATTATCCGAGCATTGATGGATGTTCTGACCGGCTTCATGGCGACGTATCAGCGACAGAGTGACGTCCTCACTCAGTCAGTTCAGACGACCTTGGAGCGAGGTGGTCCTCAGATATATAATTATGCGAGCAGCTTCAGGCATCTTTATCTCCCTTACTTCTATGGTACTGATGATGCGATTGTGTCTGATGCATGGCTTCAGGATATTGAGGCTATACTCGAGGCAACATGAGTTCCGGTTAGGGAGCGTGTGGTAGTAGTTAGGCTATTGTTACTAGATTTGGCCCACGACTAGTGGACAGTTCAGAAGGTTTCAATGATGGTACTGATACCATGTAAGGACTTCAGTAAAAGGTTCCAGACTCAGTACTTCAACACAGTATCGCATTATGACTTGCAACAGAGGTTTGACAGCCTCAGACAGATGGAGAGGACCATCGACGACTATGCGATAGAGTTCTGTAGGCTTAGTCGATTTGCTCCCACCTTCGTAGCGACTGAGTTAGACCAAGCTAGAAGGTTCTATCAGGGACTCCATCTGGAGATTATTTTGGCGGTGGAGTAGCATGAGTTTCATACTTTCGGCTCCGTGATGAGAGCGGTAAGGAAGCATTAGTATACTTCCTAGAGGCTTATCGATAGGGTTAAGGACCATAAGAGACCTCATCCATCGAGGGGATCTTCTACCCAGTCTTCAGCACCAGCCCCAGCAGTTTAGGCTTTGACGATCAGTTCTTCGAGGAGAGCAACCCGACAACATCAGTTCTGCAGTCTTTCCAGAGGCGTCCTCAGTAGCAGAGGTCTTCTTCTACAGTAGGGTGTTCCCAGTGTGGGAAGCCAGGGCATGTTATTTCGGAATGTCATAGGGTGCATCGCTTATGTTTGGTGGGTGGTAAAGCGGACCATATGATAAGTACTATTCCTAGGAGGGCTCTAGTTGGATCATCATCAGTCCAGCCAGCAGCTCCACAGTTCAGGACACCAGCGCCGGTTCAGCAGCATCAAGCCCCGAGGACTTTATCGACATAGTACCAGATATTCTAGCAGTAGAGGCCGCATCAGTATGCTCAGACCCAGATTTAGGCTAGGCAGAGAGGCCAGCAGTAGAGGAAACCAACACCCAGAGGGCAGGGTCATGTTTTTGCTCTTACCTTAGATGAGGCGTTAGCAACTGGAGAGGTGGTTGCAGGTACCATTCTCTTACATTCACATTCGGCTTTACTTCTATTTTATTTTAATGCATCATATTCGTTTATATATGTGCAATTTGCGATACGAGTTGGTTTGGAGTCACCTGTAATATTGAGTATACTTACTGGTAAACGATCTCATGGGAGTATATAGAGTTTATGCCTTATATCGAGTCATATTATGTGGCAAAGAGTTTTCTGCTAGGCTGATAGAGTTTTCTATGGAGGATTTTTATATCGTCCTAGGGATGGATTAATTGAGTGCTCGACAAGCGACGATAGATTTCCATGCTGGCAAGGTTATCTTTCATGCCCCCGGCAAGGAGGAGTTCTCATTTTCAAGAGGTGAGATAGAGTTTCCGTCAGTTATCCTGAGGATGGAAGTAGACGAGGAGGTACATCTTCCCAGAGTTGTCTGTATGTCCCGGATGTATTTTTCCCGATGAGCTTCCAAGCATGTCGCCAGTTTGAGACGTAGAGTTCTACATTGATTTGATTCCAGGGGCGGAGCTAATTTCATAAAGAGTCTTCAGGATGTTACTATAAGAGTTGGAGATTTTGTACCAGATGATTGAGGAGTTGAGAACAAAGGGATTCATTCGTGCTAGTGGATCACCTTAGGGAGCCCCGATGCTTCTTATTAAAAGAAGGATGACACACCGTATTTATGTATTAATTATCGTGCACTAAATGGGGTGACCATTAAGAACAAGAATCACTTCCCCAGGATAAATGACTTATTTGATCAACTCAGTGGGACAATTGTATCTTCTAAGATTGATTTGCATTTTGGGTATCATCATATCAGAGTCAGAGAGCAGGATATACCTAAGACGACATTTAGATCTAGATATGGCCATTGGGAGTTTCTAGTTATGCCATTTGGAGCGATCAATGCGCTAGCATTATTCATGGATCTCATAAATCGTATCTTCATGCCTCACCTAGACCAGTTTATGATAGTGTTTATTGATGATATCATGGTCTACAGTCGTAGTAAGGCCGAGCATGAGTAGCATCTTTGCGTAGTTCTTCAGACTCTTTGGGAGCATCAATTATATGTGAAGTTAAGCAAGTACAATTTTTGGCTAGATCGAATCTCTTTCTTGGGTCACATCATTTCTGGAAGAGGTATAGAAGTTGATTCCAAGAAGGTCGAGGCTATCGAGAGTTTGCCAGTACCTCGTACACTTTCAGATGTATGTAGTTTTCTGAGATTATTAGGCTACCACAGATGATTTATGGCAGACTTTGCTAGGATCTCTGCACCCTTGACACGGCTGACGTGTAAGGACGTGCGCTTTGAGTGGTCAGATGCTTGTCAGGCTTCATTCGAGAAGCACAAGCGGCGTTTGATTCTGGCTCCTATTCTTAAACTTTTCGTCGAACCATGTAGGTTTACGATTTATTGTGATGTGTCGAGCAAAGAACTAGGATGTGTCCTTATAAAGCATGACAGAGTTATAGTTTATGCTTCTTGGCAGCTTCAAGACCATGAAAGAAACTATCCGACGCATAATTTGGAGTTAGCCATAGTTGTGTTTACACTCAAGCTCTAGAGTTTTTATATATGGGGATCGAGTAGAGATTTTTACTGATCATAAGAGCTTGAGGTATGTGTTCACGCAGAGGGACCTCAACATGAGGTAGAGGAGATGGCTGGAGTTACTGACAGATTGCGATATTGATCTTCAGTATCATTCAAGGACAATGTTATTGCAGACAACTTGAGCAGGAGAGAAGGAGCTTATTTCTTGACGGAGCAACATCACATATTGGAGGAACTTCAGGAGGTGGACATTGAGGTAGTGTTACCTGGTCGTACAGGCTTGATGGTAGGATTGTAGATTCATTCTACCATGGTTGAGAGGATTAGGGCAGCGTAGTCAGGTAATGCCAGGCTTCAGCGACTCATAAAAGAGTGTGAGATAGGACATCGTGCATAGTTGAGCATTCACAAGGATGGGACTCTCAGATTCGGGCGACAATTTTGTGTGTCGTGTGGAGATATCTGGCACAAGATTATGTTAGAGGCCCATAGTTCTCAGTATTTTGTTCATCCAGGAGGGACGGAGATGTATCGTGATATTTGTCAGCACTTTTGGTAGAATAGGATAAAGAGGGAGATAACACGGTTTGTCTCTCAGTGTTTAGTTTGTTAGTAGGTTAAGTCTGAGCATAAGAGACCGATCAGGCTTCTACAGTCTTTACCAATTTTGGAGTGGAAGTATGAGAATATTACCATGGACTCTGTGACTAGTCTCCCTAGATCCCTGACTGGTAGAGATGTTGTTGGGGTGATAGTAGATCGACTCATAAAAGTTGCTCACTTTATACCTTTCAGCATTGGTCAGTCCACTGAGTAGTTAACCGAGATGTATATGCGGCAGATCGTCAAACTGCTTGGAGTGCCAGTTACCATAGTCTCGAACATGGATTCCATATTTACGTTATATTTTTGGCAGAGCCTTCAACAAATTTTGGGCACCCGTCTAAGGTTTAGTTCAAGTTATCATCCACAGACAGATAGACAGTCAGATCATAAGATTCAGACTTTGGAGGATATGCTTCTATCGTGCACTCTAGACTTCGGTGGTTCATGGGAGGATCACTTGTCCTTGGTAGAATTCTCCTATAACAACAGCTTCCAAGCGAGCATTCAGATGGCACCCTTCGAGGCATTGTTTGGCCGAAGATGTAGATCACCGTTGCCTTGGGATGATATTGGACAGAGATAGATGCTTGGTCCTAAGATGATTACTTAGTCAGTTGGGGTTATCAGACAAATTAGAGAGCATCTCAAGGTAGCTCAGGATCATCAACGTCATTGGGCAGATTTGTATCAAATTCATCTTGAGTTCTCTATCGGCGACCACAGTTTTTTAAAATTTTAATTACTTGTGGAGTTTTCATATTTGGAGTACGGGGAAAGCTTAGTTCTAGGTTTATTGGTCGGTTCGATATTCTCAAGCACGTAGGAGATGTCTCCTATCATCTGGCTCTTCCGTCATCGCTTCACGAGGTACATGACGTACTTTACGTATTCAGTTACGTCAGTATATTTTAAATTCGAACCATATCCGAGAATATTGGGAGCTGGTCGTTGGTATCGACCTATCGTTTGAGGAAAGACCTGTGTCTATTTTGGACCGGAGAGAAAAGGTTCTCAAGAATCGGACTATCCGACTAGTTCATATTTCTTAGAGTTATCACTTACCGGGTGAGTCGACGTGGTAGCACGAGGACGATATCCGTGCTTGTTACCCGTATTTGTTCGACTCGGGAGGTTTATTTATTCGTATCCTCTGTATATTATCTAAGCTTATGTGTAATTGTTTATCTGCTATAGTTTGTAGTTGCTTTTAAATTCCTTGTTCCATTACTTGCTTGGATTTCATAGGTACATGAGTTTCTTGTTTAGTCCTTGATATCATAATTTTCCTGATTTATTGCTTGATTTAGAAATTTATTAAAATTCTGAGGACAAAAAATTTCTAAGGAGGGGAGAGTGTGAGACTCGTCTCACAGTATTGTATTGGTATACGGATACGTATTTTGTACTATGCATTTTGTTTTCTTCGATTTCGTGGAGCTTAAAATTTATTAAGTTAGAGACTTTTTCCCCTGACCGGCATACCGACAATATACTGGTATGTACCGCCGGTATACCGTTCGGGTTGTCATCTATTTAATTTTGAGATATTTTGAGATATTTTCGTGAATAGTGTTTTAATATTTTGATGAATAGTATTTAGATATTTTTGTGGATAATAATGATACCTTCTATTATCCAATGGTTTCTTGGTTTTCTTTTGAGTGGAGAGATTGATTTAAGATCGTGACTCGCTAATGAGGCAGATCGGACGGTTACAATTAATTTTCCATATTCTATATAAACCCTTGGATTTTCTCTATTTTCTTTCTTTTCTTTTTTCTTCTCTTTCTTCATTTCCTCTCCATTTTCCTTTGGAGCTTGGTCTTGAGGCCTAAGAGTGTGGTTTCTGAACCCCACTTGGTAAAGGAGTAGAAATTTTAGGCTGGAAGCTCGACTTTAGGCATGTACATCTTGCCAAAATTATGTACGAAATTATTTTATTGTAGTTTTCATTTTCCTTGATTTTATATACTTAAAATTTTATGGAACTTATTTTATTAAAAATATTTCTCTTGTAATTTCCAACTTTGTGCATGTTTTTGAAATTTGTTTGAGGTAGGTTTTGATTTTTCTTGTGGAACTGTGTTATTTAACTAATAGGAAACTCGGTGTCGAAAACGATAACCAGAGTGATTGACATACAACTTAGTTTATATGCTATATGAGACCTACTCTTAGTCTTGATATCTTACTAGACCAGTTTTTGCTGAGTTTTCGAACGTAATTTCGTTTCCGGAAGACTTTCCTTGGACTTTTCCTATAATTGCCTAAGGAAATCGGAATACTAACTATACACTGGTATATACCGACGGTATACCAATTTTAGCCCGACATGGAATCGAGAAACCTACTATGATCTAAACTGGCATACCGACGGTATACAGGTACGTACCGACCGTATACTGATTTATTAGAATTCGAAAGCTGTCGTGACATTGGTTGGCATACCGACGGTATACTGGTGTATATCGACGGTATACCGATTTGTCTGACTTAGTTTTTCTGACTATATAGCTGTCTTTGACGTCATACCGACAGTATACCGATTTTGTACTCTTTTTCATATGCTTTATTTTTGTCGTATTTTCTTTGGTTTTCTTGCGTGGCACCTATGTGCATATACTTTTGTCATGATTACTTATGACTTGTAGTTCTTAGACTTGACCTTAGTATAGCTCTTTTCATGACTAGACACTTGTATTAGTAGGGGATGATTTACACCCTAGATACATTTGACATGACCAGACTGATTTATACCTTAGATATATTTGACATGACTAGACACTTCTATCAGTAGGGTACGATTTATACCCAAGATATAATTGATATGACTAGACACTTGTATCAATAGGGGATGATTTACACCCTAGATACATTTGAAGTGACCAGACACTTGTATCAGTAGGGAATGACTTGACCAATACATGTTAGATATTGGCTAGTAGTAGCACACTCAGGATTCTTGTCATTGTATCATTACTTGTTGTGGATTTTTATAGTGCACGCTAGTCATGCCTATAACCGTGTATTTGTATTATTGTCCTGACTTGTATTTGTGATTGTTAAATCATTGTCAAGTCTTTTATATCTCCGAGAGGGGTACATGTATAAGATGAATTTTGTGGAATGTCTCACATTAATTTTCTCACAGATTTCAATTTATAGAGAAAAAAATATTTATGATAGGATAATGTTTATCACATTTCGTAAACTATGATAAAAGGATTAATAAATCATATAATAGATAGCATATACCGTCAAATATAACTCCCGAACAAAATCCTCTGCAGTCATAATTTTTTGATTTGGGGTCCCTTCCAAAACCACTATAATTTGGGCACGTCAATAATGCATGGACAATGTTAAAATTCTCTCTTAGAACCCTCATCTGGGATTCGATATGTGGTTTTTTAATACCCGAACCAGGGAGCTTTTGCTCAAGCTTCTCATAGATTTTGGTCAGGCTGTCTGCCTTGATATAAGTGTCAGGCCTGATTTCCCCTTCATTGCGCAACTCCTAAAGAGTTTCAATGAGTTTAGATCTTGTTCCTTAGTCCACTTGAATTTGTTTCTTCTCGGACCTCGATTAGCCATTTTCCTGGAAAAATAAATATAGAAATGTATATTTAAGTTATACACAATTTATCACACATATATAATGATATATGAATGAATAACACGTGTATATACCAAGGTAGAAACTGACACTATTCCAAAAACCAATTCATGACAAAACAGCCACAATATAAGCTCTAAGAATCTGTGGCAGCCAAACAACATACCATTCAAATTATTTTCCTAACCCACACATGTGCATACTATTTCAGAAGTCAAATCTATGGAAGTTCTGGCAGGCAAGCAAACTTATCTCCAACATTCAACTACTACGTGACGCCATCTCCAAGTTTCAAAGACTTGATCCATTTAAACACTCAAATCTATTCTCAACAGATATGCACAAAATGTGAAAAACCAAATCTAACAATAACAAAGCAACCCTAAATATCCAGAATCAACAAGAGAGTGTCAATAATTATAAACCCAATGTTTCTAGCAACTGTCACTACATCTTCTACTCACCCATCCTAGGCTAATTTTTTGCAGTAATTTGTTTCAAGTGTACGATTAAATTTACTACACATGAGCAGTATCCGTATTAAGCTAATTTTTGTATATAATTAGTTAAATTTTATCAATCATGGAAGTAAATAGTATACATCATGTTTATATATCATGTTCACCACATACCAAAACATCTTTCTTGTTAACTCTTTATTATGAAATAGAAGTTTCCATGAAGGAATTACTAAAAATTTGCAATAGATCTTATTCTTGCAAATTAGCCCTTGAATACATTTTATCAAGGAAATCCCATAATTTTATTAAGAAAATCATAAGAAACATTTATTTGAGTCATTAGCTCTTTATTTTGTTTTGTTCATTGTTATTTTACTTCTATTTCCTTTCCCTCCAAAAAAACAAAATCTAAAAGAGTACATGCAAATAAATAAAAACCTAGAGAGAAAAGAACCAAATTAGGGTTCCATTTTGAATGAATATTCTCAGCAGAAGAGGAGCAAAACCCTAAGTAGAGATCATATACAACAGTAGCCTTCAATCCCTAGAAATAATAGAGAGTGATTGGGATTTCATCTTGGGTGGTTTCCAAAGCTCCGAATGGCAGCGAGGAGAGAGAAAAGGAGGAAGAGGGGGACGATCTATCGCGGGCTCTACTGCGAGTCGAGAGGTCGACGGAGGAGAGAAATTTTTGGAGAGGAGAGATCATAAATTTTTTCTCTCGATCAGGAGATATGGGGGTTGGGGGGATATTTGTGTGGAGGGTAAATTGGTAATTTAAAAGTTTGAAGATATAATGTAATTAAGATTACATTAGTTTAATGATATAATTGATTTGAATAGGAGTTGATGTAATATAATCAAGTTTGTAATCACGACTATATTACATCTAAAAAATAATTGTCTAACCAAGTATCCAAATTAGAATTACAACGTAATCGCTATTACGATTACATTACAGTGAACCAAATGTCCCCTTATAACTTGTAGCTTGTGGTGTATAGGATCATCAGCCCTCACCAATTCGGGCCACCCTAGCTAGCGAGACTGCGCGTAACTTGGATTCCTTTCCTACCCAATGATTAAATTGAAAAGACTAATTGATTATCCTTGTATAGTCATTTATCGATTCTCGAGTTGTGGGTACTAGAGAATTATAATAGAATTATGTGTGCGAGAAACGAGAATAGTCGTGATCTACCATTGGTGAGCATTCTTATATCCTATTACATGCACTACCCCAGATAATTTCATATAATGGGTCATAACTTGAGGTATACACCTCATGCTGCAGTTCAGTACTAAGAATTATTCAGGGCCAAGAAATGCAGGAAGGTTAAGCAAACAACTATGCAAGTTATCTAGTCCATATCGGCTAGAAGATCGACGAGTATGATATGGTTCGAGCTCGAGTAAGTATTCATGATATCTACGCTAGGATTTCTAGTTAGTTACTCTAACATATTACACCTTAAATAGCTAAGAAATTCATTATAAATGCATGGACATAAGCTTAAAAAACTAGTAGTAATTCTTCGATTACAGGCTCTCCCTATAGTCAAACACATAAATAAACCATTATAAGCATTAAAGAGAAATCTAATTATAACTAATCTAATATATAAGTTTTGATCAAAAGAAACTTAAGCTTCTTCCTCAACTTTAACAAATAATTTTGTATCACAACTATGTTTTGTTATTCATGCTAAGCACAAACGTAAATTAGTAAAATTGGTTTTATATTTTAATTGTCCAATATATTTTAGCTATTTGAAAATAAACGACATTTTCAAGTTGTTATTGGGTCAACTATGACATTGTCACTACCACATTTTCTTGTGAAGGGTATTTTGGTCATTTCATAATAAATTAAATATTTTGTATGTTGAATATTTATTTATTGTATTATTTATTTATTTTTGGATGTTAGTATATGATTTTGGACTTATGTTTATGGACCTAACTAGTTTAGATTAGATCCATGGACCAACATTTAATTCTAGTTAGAATTGAGCCCAATAGTAAGCCAATTCATTAGGAAGAGGATTAATTAGTTAAACCAATTGGACTAGAACCTTCCCTCCTTAATTAATTTCTTTATGATAATCCCCAAGGGATATTTTGGATATTTTATAGTGTCTTGGAGAAGGGGCAAAGCCGGCCACTACATAAGGGGGTGGAGACTCTCTCTCCTCTCATTTTTTCATTCCAAATTTAGATCTCGAATTTCTCTCTTCTAAATTCCTTCATCCCTACACCAATTCTAACCCAAATTTCTTCCTAATTCCTTCTCTACTCATCATTGGAGACTATTAGAATAAGGAAGAAGCAAGAATCTACAAAGAGGAAGCAAGGATCTACAAGTTGAAGGATTTTGACGCTCATTTCGGATTTTTATTGGAAATCCATCTCCCAATAGGTGCAATTTAGTTTTTCCTCTCTAATTAGACTCTAAATCTATAATTTAATCATTAAAAACCCTCCCAGGTATTAAGACTGCCCATATGAAGTGGAATTAGGTTTATAGGAGGCCTATAAAGAAAGTTATGTGGTATTTTGTGTCAATTTTAGGAGAATTCTGAGATTGGCATATTATGTGTTTATCAATTGGTCAATTAGATCAAATTAACATGTGTTTGGTTGGGTGAGACTAGTGTCGTATCCATAATTGGATATGTGTAGGCTGTATCCCGACAATTTGGCGATACGGATTGATTTAGAAGTTTTTCTTCCGAAACGGGGGTTTGAACATGTACACGTACATGAGTAGATAACACTTTGTGTTGCTTCTAATTGTGATTCTAGACTTGCTCGTGTCCTTCAGGATACGTTTGGTGGTGTGGTGGACTCGTGTCGCAAGCGTATCATAGAATGAGTGTGATACGGGTGCGTTGCACTCCACGTGTTTGATACTTTGCATTTTAATTCAATTTTCCTTGGTTATAGCTATTAGAGTATTATATTTATAATTATTATAATATATATATATATATATATATATATATATATATATGTATGTATGTGTGTATGTATTTTCTATTATAATTGTGATGTGTGGGTGGTCATTGGAGAGTATGGGAGAGTTCATGTGCACTATTATTGTTCATATATATATATATATATATATATATATATATATATATATATATATATATATATATATATATATATATGTATGTATGTATGTTCTATTATAATTGTGATGTGTTGGTGGTCATTAGAGAGTTTATGTGCATCACTAGTGTGGGTATGTTGTAAGCTCCCTGATTTTCAGAAATTATTAATTTGGATTTTCACAACTTTCGTAATATTCTGGGATTTTTCTGTAATTAAAACCTAGGCTTTTGGTAATTAAATAATTTTTAATTACTGTTAACTAATATTAAAATATTATAGAAATAATATTTTATGGTGTAAAATGGAAAAGTGGACATAGGATAATTTTTCGGGAATTTATTGGACTCCGGAAACACTTTTAAAGCCCTAAAAACCAATGTAGAATTAAACCGAAATAAACCCCTAAAATAAACCCGGTTCAATTGAACCAAACCAACCCAGACCCGGTTTACTAAACCGAACCCAGGCTTATCGGGTCGGGTCGGATCTAAACCCGACCCGAAACCCGTAGACCCGAACCCATACTTAAACTCTAACGGATCGGGTCGGATCCGCCGCCCGACCCGTCGACCCGGACCCAAACCCGTTAACCCGTCGAACCCTAGTCAGACTCCCAATCGGAATTACTGTTCCGACTATAAAATCCCTCCGCCGGAACCCTAATATCCCCTCCTCCACTTTCCTCCTTCTCGCGCCGCCTGGACGCACCCCGAGCCCCTCTCCCTCATCTCAGCCCCGCCGTCGACTCCCTCTCTCCTCTGCTTGCCGTCTCCGACCCGCAGACTCCCCTGAACCCTAACTACCAGACGCCCAGCCGCCGCTCGACTCCCCTCCTCCTCCTTCCAGAACGACGTCGCCTTACCCCAGTCATCCTCTCCGTCGCAGCCGACCTAGCCCTAGCCCTAGCCCTAGCCCCGCTCGACCACTTCATCTCCGTCGGCCTGAACCACCAACACGCCACCACCTCTTCTCCTTATCCCGATCGACCTCCACCCCTGAGCTCCTCCCTACTCCCTGTCATCCTCCTCGACCACGACCTGCCCCCGACCCGCCGGAACCAACGCAACATCACCACCACCATCGTATCATCATCCTCGACTTCTTCCCTGTGCAGCACCCGACGAGCTCCACCATCCATCGCCCTAACTCCCAGTCGACCCTCGACGAATCTGCCGCCTGAGTCACCTCACCGCCGACGACCCCAGCCAGCAGCTGTCAGTCCCCGCTCCGCCCTCCTCCGGCCAGCCACGGCAGCCCAGCATCGAGAAGAAACCCTAACCCTAAACTAGACGGACACAGCAGCATCCCGGACATGGTTGACGCAGGACACGAAACAGACCCTCGGACTAGAAGAATCAGTCTTCACGGAGCCCTGTTCAGGTAGCGTTTCCTCTCTCCTCGTTATTTCGTTTTCGATTCCGTCTGTTGCAATGCGTAGACTGTATAACCCTCTCGATGCCCATGCAACTCGCTCGGTGCGTCGCGCCCTGTGGTGATCACGAACCGTGATTCAAAAACAGGAAAAACAATACCCCGTTTTACCCCGGAACTAAGTGCGCCCCGCCGAACGGGATAACTTGGTCGCACGCGGTCTTTACTAAAATGTGCGTGTCGTTGATACGGACGTGTAGGATTTTGCAGAAGTTGATTTGGATGTGTGTGCACACCGGAATCAACGCGTATCCGCCGACACCGCCCCGTATCTATCTATTCTGGAATACGCTGTAACTTTGTGTACACAAGTCGGATCAAGACGAAACTTGTGCCATAGGACTCGTAGCGATACGCTGGTCCTGTGACCCAAGTTTGGTTCGATTCTGAGAACGTTGATAAAATCGCGTATCGTGGGCCCTACAGCTCTACTTGACGGACAATTTTGTGATTGGCTCATCGAAATCCAATTCTGGAAGTTCCATTGGGTTCGTATCATCGTTCTGGACTTGTTGACACTAAGTTTGACGAATTTGGAGACCTTTGACCCTAACACGATTTTCGGTGCAAAGCGGCCCACATGTGGACCTCGCTATGACCAGAAACTGTGATTTTTGCCCTTGTGTCCAAATTGGACTCAAGGACATGTATTTCTAGCTATTTGATATTTTCTGAATCTAATGGTAATGTTTATTTCAGCAACCGGAGTAGTACCTGCAGATCATACTGAGAACAGAGCTACAGTTGGAGTCAGAACCCCAGGCAAGTGTACCTTGCCAAACCCTGCAGCTTTGCTACTTATTTCCTTGACTTAGTTATACATCAGTGGGCAAGTATACCTTGCCACCTTTGCAGTTCTTGTTGCATATTTCCTTGATTTATTTATATTGCTGTGCATGCTTGACCTAGGACCGAGTGACTTTCTTAGCGTCCGATTATTAGTCGGGTGCCAACCCCGTATGCGGAGTTGTGTATTGTCATCTAGACATGGATACCGAGATCGTATATTTCTCGTACTTGTCTTATCAAGTACATCATAACCCAGGATACTTGACACTATTCATGAGACAGAATCTTCTTAAGATATTCATGGTGATTCTGTATAGGATACAGGTTTTATGACATAGACATTATATGACTTGTGCATTAGATATGATTGTGCGTGACATAGACATGATGCATCGTGGACATGAGACATATGATTACATGGGGTGGAGAGAGACACACAGGCTACAGGCTGATTATATATATAAACCCCCTATTATTGTGAGGCACAAGACTCTGAAGCCCGAGCTTGGCCCATTACTCATTATTACTGCTACCGGCTCCCCGACACAGAGCTTGTAGTGGCTCAGCCTGAGTACTCGTGATGCTCTCACTTGTATTTTCACATAGATGGTTATATAGCTTACCCTATTTATTTTATTCTCTACTGCACTGCATTTATTTTGGCTTATATTTTCTGTACCTTGCTATGTCCCCTGAGGACCTGGATCCGGATTATGTCCCCAGGATTTGCAGACGAGATCTATCCCGAGGTATACGGGACCGCAGCAGGAGCCGATACAGGAGCTGTACCGACACCCGAGGATGAGATCGTACCAGAGGACTTCTCCTGAGTATTGGCTTGAGATACTCATTTATTTCTATTTATAGTTATTCTATTTCCAGTCTATTGCATTGATGTATCAGACTTGTTCTCGGATTGTTCTCCGAGACACTTTTATTGTGACTTATTAGTTTATTCTATTTGTATTATTCTGGCATTTGATCTATGATTATCTATTATGGATGAGATTAGTATAGACTGTGACTTGTATCATTGGACCTACTTATTGTTGTACTACAGCTTAAGTGCGCCCTGATGGATCCATTAAATTGGGTTTGTCCATCGGTGTGTGCTGCTGGCCATTGCCACGTGTCTAGTCCCTCGGTATTTTGGGATTGGGGCGTGACATATATGGTAGCATATATATATATGTGTGTGTGTGTGTGTGTGTGTGAGAGTGAGGGTATGTGTGTATAGGTGTGTGTGTGTGTATATGTGCTTGTGTACTAAGTGGGGGTGTTAATAAGCAGTGATAAGCAGTAAAAGCAGCAGCAAAAGCAGTAAAAGCAGCAACAAAAGTAGCAGCCGAAAGCAACATCAAAAGCAGTAAAAGCAGCAGCAAAAGAATGCAGCAAAAGCAGCAAAAGCAACAGAAGAAGCAGCAAGCTGAAGCAGCAACAGCGATAAGCAGTGAGTAGCAGCAGCGATAAGCAGCAGCAACAATTAAGGTAATGTGGGAGTATGGCTTTAGGTGTGTAGGTGTTCAGATGTTAGTGTATCATATGTTAGAAGCCTAAGTAGGTATCAGCCAAGGGGTAGTACATGTATGAATTAGTTTTGAGTTTAGCAAAAGATATGGGATACTATACCAAGGTAATATTAATAACAAGTGTTAGTTAGAGTAATAAAGATAGTTTGGGGTATTAGGCAGCCTTGAGTTTAGTTGAGTTAGATAAGTATTAGTATGTCTCTAGTAAGGGTGATTGTTAGAGTTAAGTATAGATTATGAGTGGTTGAGAGTATTAAGTAGGATGTTAGAATGTGATATTAGAAATGGTGATTAGGTAACTAAGGTGTTAGTGTTTTAGCTAAGGTATTAGTATCTATATACATGTTAGTGTATATATAGTTATATCCAATGACTAGATATATGACCAATGTATTGGGTATTACCTTGAGATTTTAGTCAAGGTAAATAGGGTATCTCTAGGTAAAAGGGTAAACATAGTATCTTAGTATAGTTAGTAGGTAGTATTGTTATAAGTTATGAGTTTAATTACATATTAGTGTATAATGAGGTATGTATGGTTAGTTAGTTAATGTTAGATATTCGATTACCTTGTGATACCAAGGTAATGTCAAGGTATTGGTTTATACTCAAGGTATTGGTTTAAACTCAAGGTATTGAGTTTGTATATCAAGATTGGTGTGTAGGTGGTGTGATACCGCATTTGGTTCAAAGCCAAGGTATCCACTTAGCATTAGTTTATCTAGGAGTGCGATATATTTTATCTTGTTTATATATTATATTTTCATATCTAATAACTTATGAATCTTATGATATGGTATTGTGTTGGTATCCTAGTATCCTAAACATAGCTAGTATAGCCTAGTTATATAGTGTATGGACCCAATATCCTAGAGATGGACTCATACAACCTAGAAATAGCTAGTTTGACCAAGTTTGACTAGTTTGACGAAGTTTGACTAGTTTGACCTAGAGTTGACCTAGTTTGACTATTTTGACTTAGAAATAGCTTTATGACCTATAATTGAACTAGTTTAACTTATTTTTATTCCAAAACCTTGTATTAATGCAATATTGCATATATATAGGTCTGTGTGATACCAGTTCAGATACTATTTTGCATTATTTGCTCTGGACCACATGAGAGTACATTTTTTGATAGTTTTTATTATTTGATTACTACTATAATTCAAGTATTTAGAAATGTTACTTATGAGTCTTTGACACTTTGGTACACTGATTGGTATTGTTGTTGGATCATTAGTCATGAGATATTACCTTGATTATCGATATGGTATCGAATACTGCTCCTTGTTGGTATTGGATAACATTAGATATTATAGGTTAAACATTGGATAAATTGGCTAGTAACGTGCCATGATTAGATCAATCGTATCAGTCGGGGTGAAGAAAATACTAATTAAATATGTGATCAAGAACTATCGGCTAGTAGTGTAATCATTGGCTACTAACTAATCATACACTTTATGAATGGTTGAGTTAGCTTCTTAGTGTAATCATTGAATATCCCAAGCCGATTACATGTTTAGTTAGTATCTCAAACACAGTATATTATAGATTCTATATTCAGTTCATAGATTACCATGTTCTACTTCTGACATTATAGTTCATCTCCTTCATTCTTGTACGCATTGATTTATATTTTAGTTGCTAGTATTGCCAGTTTCTTCTTGTTCTTAGATCACCAGTTATATTCTTATCGTATATAGCATTCTCTATTTTACTGTTTTATAGTTTTTGTCAATTAATTAGAACTGCTATTGGGTTATACTTTGCTCCATTCCTGACAGGATAATATTTTTCAGAGGATCCGAGAGATTGGTGTCCAACGTACTACGGACCTTGACCTATAGATGGTGCAGACATGGACCCACTAGTGTTGGAGTGACAGCCGAGAGATCTAGCCGGAATGACTAGTTATCATAGTTAGTTTTCTTTATTATTTTGGTACCGGATTTATTTTTGGCGTATATTTGAGACTTGGATATTGTTTCTATTTGTTGTTGTTATATTTAGACTGCATAGTTATGTTAGACTTCTTTGATATCTTATTGTGCTATATAGATTTGTGATTGAGTATTGTGTTGCATTAAGTTTATTGCCCTCCTTCTTGGAGTTAAAATATTATTGGCAGATTATACATTATTGTAAGATTATTAGATAGTATAGTCGATATAGACATCATTCTACCGTCGATGCTACGGCGTAAGCTAGATGTACCCACATACTCGTGCCCCTTCACCAGGTGCGGGTCGTGACAGAAATGGTGTGGCATAATAAATATGACAACATTCCACTCTATAATATAACTATTGCTCAGTTCAATAGTGCATGATTTAACACAATTGTTGTGAGCAATTTAATCAAACATATATAGTACAATACATAAAAAGAATTAAAGAGCCAATACGAAGTACTAATTCCTTGACAAAGAGGAGCTTGGATGCGCTTCTTGTAGAAGCATAAAAATAGTACTGGCCGCATAGAGTTCATGCCGCATAAAATATGATAGATACAACCAGACAAAAACCGCATAATAACCATTATGTGGCCAGACCAACCAAGTAGCAAAAGGTCGCATAAAGGATCCTTGACACACTCTCCAATGCCTGACGAAAATGCTTGACGGCCTCGAGACTCGCAAGAAGGCGGCAGGCAAAAAGACAAAGAGTCACATCCAATAATTAATGACCTCGTCAGACGAGCCATGCCACGTGTCATACCTAAGCGGCTTCAATATTATGCGGCCATGATGATATGCGGCCTCAGTCAGATGAAAGCTCATATGTGACCAGAGCACACATGCGGCCTCGACTCTATGCGTCCTCATCCTCATGAAGCAAAAGTGTCCATCAAACCAAAGGCGGATGAGAGCACATATGCAGCCTCGCCAACATGCGGCCAGAGTGTCTATTCGATCAAGGCCCCAACAAGAGCACGTATGCGTCTAAAAGACCCATAAGGCCTCACCATTATGTGGCCTAGTTGTTATGCAGCCTCCAGCTCATAAGATCTTTCCATCACAACTGCAGAGATCTTCGCACAGTTTGTGTTGACTATGTGTCCAGCTGACCAAGTCACTCCCACAACGGGTTGATAACAACCCCGAGATCTCATCAACAATATATCTGAAATGAACTCACGTGGCAGCCACCCCGTGATATGCGACCACAGTTACAACCACATGCTGTTGAAGTAGCCCTATGTGGCCACCAAGCAGGAACATATGCGACATCCATAAAATGTCCACAGGGTGGCTATAAATAGCAATATACCACATCCATACAAAGAACTCGGTAGTCTATTGGCAAACCTATACTCGAGCAAAAGAGAAGAGCTTCCGCATTGGATCGTCCAAGAAGTAAAGGGAGTTTTGATACTCTAAACCCTCCATCGTCGTTGCTAGAATACAAATTTGTACTTAGATTATCTTCTAGGACTTCTCTGTACTTTTTTTTAGTTTGTTAATCAAATCAAGTTCTTTTAGTTCTTCTTTTTATTTAATGGCAAACACGATGGTGACTCTACTAGGGACCAACTTATCCTCTGTTGAGAAGTTAGTGACATAGTCTGATGCGTCCAAGATCGGATCGACGCAAAAGATGATGGTGGTTTGCTTCGACCAGCAAGCGTTCGAGGACTTGCTCTCAGAAGGAAGTGTCAGTCCTTCCCTGTCACGACCCGCACCCGGTTTAGGGGCACGAGAGCGTGGGTACGTCCAGCCTACGCCGCAGCATCGGCGGTAGAATGTTGTCTAGGTCAAGTACTATCTAAACAACCTCACGCTAGTATCCAACTCCATAAGGAGACGTGGATATCATAAAATAAATCTAGAAATACTCAATCACAACTACAGCACGATAGGAAATGAAGAAATAAAAGAATACAACACAAGTCTAATGACACAATAATCATACCTGCAATCAGTAACATCCAATCCCCCAAGTGTCGAAAACCAGTCTACTAAGGTCACAGTCTGGAAAAATATTTTCAGTCAGGAAGGAGCAAAGTACATCTCTAAATAGCAATTCTATATAAATGACATAAACTATGTAGCAGTTCTAGATGGAAATATACCAGATGCATGTATAGGTATGAGAAATATACAATGAGAGAAATACTGGAATACTGTAAGTAAATACAGGAAAAGAATAATATGTCAATGAGCAGAAATCCTATGACTAAGTGTGTGAGTACTAGCTTTAATATGTGATCGGCTTGGAAACTTGATCAGGCTGGTTACATGTGATTAGCAATGATTCACGAAGGTCAGGCTAACCGTTGGTTAGCTATGATGCATGTAGAGGTCAGGCTAATCACACGTAACAGCTATGAGGCACGGAGATGGTCAGGCCGCACCCGACGTGAGATGTGGGGTGAGCTATGATGCATGAAAAGTTGGGTATGATCACAAATCTACACTAAAATACTCCCCACCCTCGACTGGTATAGTAGATCCAATCATGGTACGCTATGGCACGGGATTCCCTAGGAAGGTAGCAAATCTCTCCGGGAATCAGTGTCTGTACATGCACAAGATAACAAGAAAAACAAGTCTTGTACAAGCTACACCATGAATAAGGAATAACATCTCATGACGAGATCCGTATATACCAATCCGTGTAACCAACGTGTCAAGAACATGGATATTTACACTAGATACAGTGAACATAGGAGATATCATAAATTAGAAACTAATCAGAGAATGTACTCGCCTTGGGTCCTTAGCTGGTAAAACCAATATCCTGTCCCAGAGTATCGTCTGGAGGATCCAACAGTCCTAAAATATATCAATACAACATTTGCATCAGGTGCTACACTAACACATCACAAATACATGAACTCAGGGGCTCTGCCAGGCATGGCTCTAGTCAACTAGGGTCATCTAGTAGGGATACGTATATAAATACACATTTACCCTCATAGTATATACCAATACAAACGTATATAATATATATATAAGTGTCTCTTAGTATTTGTACAAAATACATATTTGTGTATATACACTAATAGATGTTTATAAATATATATTTTTATACCAAAATACATATTTGTATATATATATATATCAATCAAATATTTTTATATATGTATATTAGCAAATCAAAGAATGTACATAATGCCACACTTCTCAAGGTGATCCCAAATGAAATAGCAGTTAGTTCCAATGGGTCCGGAGTAGTCCAAATAGCTAGAAACTATATAAAGAAGTCCAAGATCGGAGATCGGCACGAAAATCGAGAGAAGGATACCGAGTCCTCAATACATAGAGAAAATACCTTAATTTAATAAAAATCATTTCGAAATTATTTGAACAATAATTGTTAAAACTTCCCTTTCGAACAAAATTACACTTAAAAATTTATTTATAAAAATCTAGAATTTATGTAAAAGCCAATGTATTTATATCTCTAGTAATTTCAGTACCAATCCAACTAACCAATTTCGAACAAATTTTGATTATTGAAACTATTTCTTTAATAATAATATAAACCCCAACAAATTATTATATTTTACATAATCAAACCCTTATATTTAATACATAAAAATAAACTAATTACATGAAATTACTAAACTAATTAATTAATAAATTAATTAACTGATTAAGAATTTATTTACTGATTAATAAATAATTAACTAAACTAAACTAATATAATTTAACTAATTGATTAATTAATTAACTGGTTAATTAACTAATTAATCATATATTAACTAATTAACTAAACCGTAACTTTTAACTGACAGAACAGAAGAAAGAGGGAAGAGAAAGGAGGGGCTCACGTTGGGAGAGGGGTTTCCCGGCGTCGGCGCGGTGGAGGTGACATAAAATTCTTTCTGGTAATAAATCATTTGATAGCCTTCTGGTTCTAAATTCAGCTGAATTTGTAGTTTGTTGTTCATCTAAATTTCCTTTTGACATTGGAGTGAAGCTTTTCTTCAACAAATCATCTATAGATGTCCCCAGAGTAGAGTTTAAAACATCAAGGAGCTTACTCATTGGGAACTCATCTAGGTGAACTGGATATATACTACACGAACCATCAGATGAAACCTTAAGCTGCTCGTCAGCATTGTGAGCTCTTTTTGAATTGAACGTAGAAGAGGGTTTGTTCCCAAAAAAAATTCATCAGCATAAACTTCCCAATTATATGGAAATCCGGTCAAAAAAAACGAACGGCAACCTCCACAGGAACCCCATTATGATGTGTGTGGGATTTGATGGTGGTGGTTCTAGGGGTAGCCGGTCGGCGCAGCAACCGAACAGCAGCGGCGGCCGAGCAGTGGCAGCCGGCGGCAGAGCAGCAGTTGGGCAGCAGCGGCTGACGGCAGGCCGGGGTCGGAGTACAGCCCGGCCGAACAGTGCAGGGAGGATCGGAGTCGTGGTGGGGATGCAGTCCCACCGCTTGGGTCGAACTCCGGCGGTCGGCCGGACCGGAGTGGTAGCAGTGATGATGGTGGTGAATGTTTTGGTGTTGGTGATGATTCTGGTGATGGTGTTGGATGGTTTTGTGTGAAGAAATTTAAAGGAGAGGGTGGTTCTTCTTTTGTATGGAGAGGATGATATGGCTACCAAAAATTAGGGCCGGCCAAGCATTGCATGTAGAGTTGCTTTGGGAAGAGTGTTGAGGGATTTTTAGGGGTATTGTGTGGTGAGGATGGCTCCATCTTAAATGGAGGGATAGGATTTGTCATGAAGAGAAATAGTTTCTTCATGAGGAGTGGTGAAAGGATGAGTGTAAATTGGACCCAAGTTTGTGACCCCCTTCCATTTGGTTTTGGCCAATGGGGTGAGGGCACCTAATTCATTAATTGCAACTTAGCCCCTTAAATTTAGGAAATTGCACGAACACATAAAATGACACAAAAATTGTGGAGAAAAATATGTTTAAAAATTTTCATGGTGAGAGGGTGTGGTGCGTTAGGCACGGGTTTAATTAATCGGGTATTAGAATTAAATTAGGATTTATGAAATCAGTCAAAATATTATTCTCAATTTAATTAGAAAAATGCAAGCCGTGTTCAAAAATTAATTAGGAGTACATGGGACCAAAATCAGGTCGGGTCATCAATACCAATAATGAAGAAGACTCAGAACAGATTATTATCCTAATTTGGGCCGCACGAAAAATAGGTCAACATTGCCTCCAATTTTCGATTGGAACGCACAACGATATAAAATAGGAATTTATTAAATAAACGTCTGCGACGATTTTTGTGCGGCTAGAAATAATGCACAGAGAGCATAATTATGAGTTGCAAAAATAGCAGAATGGAAGGTGGGCATCTCTAGGGCAAGATTGTGAAATTTGTTGGAAGACAGAAGTCAGGATACTGCTCCAAATATCGAAGCAAAGGCAATGCGCAATAATTAAATAAATACGGTAATTAATTACAACCTCCAATAAATAAATTCTAAAATAAAACAATTAACCTCAAAATTCCATAATTCTGACAGGTGTTCGTCTACTGGCTTCTAGGTCAAGTCTACTAGCTCAAACACAAATGAACACTACATATAATTATATATATAATTACACATCACATAATTATTTAAATCAAATATACTATCATGAAATTAATTAATTGCAACTACCATAATATTAAATATTATAAAAGTCAAAAATACCCCTGTTTCCGGAATGTGGTAGTGACATTCCCCAAGGCTAGCCAAGCCCAAGGTAACCCGCGGGCAATGGATAACGAGGGCCACAATGCCTCGCCCAACTACGGAGGGGGCGCTTCCAACCACTCACCACTCACCATGTTGCTGACAGCCAGGCGCGCACCCAAGCCGTCCACGTCCATGCGGCCTCTATACCAGACTTAGAAACTACTCAACTCCCAGACTCTGGTAAAGGAAAACACTAGTACCAGACGTTCTAGGGCTGAAGCAGGTTCCATGAGGCCAAGGTGGAGGCCGCATAAGACTGGAAGACGACCTCATGCGGCCTCAGCTCACAGCCGCAGGAAGACATCCCCATGCGGCCCAGACAGCAGCAGAATTTCTGTCTTCGATTGTATCTCATAAGGCCCAATATGAACGACAAAACCCCAAACTTGGATTCTGCGTACTATGCACCCGCGGGCGCTAAGTCAAATAGGTCCTGGACAGTGCGAGCTCGCCAAGCTCAAACAACTGTCTAGTTAGCCGACCGTCAGAGGGCACCGCTAATCATTATGCGGGCCCTTGATAGAATGTTATATAAAATTTTACCATGCGTCTAGCCCCCAGCGGCAAATGGACATGGCCGATATCAAAAGTCTTCTGCCAATGATCTAAGGCAAGTTCTTGTACGAACCTCGGATCCAGGAGCCAATACAACACCTACACACCCGTGCACTCGGTCTACCTGGGCCCACAAAAAAGATGCAAAGGTGGAACAACCCTCGCTCGTCTTGCGCAACATGATCAATAACAAGTGCAAAACAAGAGAAATAACTACGGCCAATGAAATGTCTCTTCAGGGCATCATTGTGTCGAGATTATCATCAACTATTGCTGCAACGAAGTGGCAGCACCCACAAGCAGGCAGTCGGCCTTCCAATAGCTGCACAAGAAAATACTTGCCCGACAACAACCTGGAGGTCAAGTAAAAGCGCCAGAGGGAGAGGAACAGCCCTTCGTCGTATATTACTTAGCTCGGAAGGTCCTTTCTACCAAAAGAGGAAAGAAGGCATGCACCTCTAGTCCATCACTCTCGACTAGTGCGTTGAGAAGAAGATCACTAAGAGGACCGGCAGTAGGACCCATGGAATGCGTTTTCCATGGCACTCGCTCGAGGAAGAAGTAGTCAGCCATTGGGGTCGTTCTTCCTCAGAACTCCTAGGGGCTCCCCAAGCTAGGGGTAGTAAACCCCTGAATCTACACAACAATCTAGTATTCCATAGAGATGATGAGTCTCAAGGAATAGATTCTGAAATCTTTGGGAGTAGCTTCTCTCGCAGAGATCACATAGCCTCCTATGAATCTGAGGAGGACACAACGCTGACAATCTTTCTTGAAGATGGCTTACTGTAAGGGTCCGAGATAGAGAGTGCGGCATCCATTGCCCCGTCCATCTCTTCCTACGTGAGGATAATATATATGGCAGGAGATGACTATGATGCCCCCAGTGACCGACAATGCCTTGAGTCTCTCGAGAACATGATACAGACCATGAATGCATCGATACAAGCCTTGACCCAAATAATGTTTGAAATCAAGGCAAACTTGGCCTCTCAACCGGCGAGGATCTCTACGCCAGCTAACTTGGATCTCGGGACCAACGCGGATTCAAATACAACCGCTCCACCCGCGGGCGGCAATCCTCCCCAACTTGGTTCCTCAATCCCTTCAGCAGCATACGAGGTTAAGGAAAAAATAAAAGAGGTCCAAGAACTCCGAGCTCGATTGGATTCTATGGGTAATCAAAACTCACTCCGCGATCTAGGAGTACACCAACCATACCTGCTGGAATAAAGGGATATACCAAACCTGCCCAGGTATAATCCCTTCAACATAGACATGTTTGACGAGAAGTTCTACCCTCGTCGATACACGAGATACTTTGAGACAATAATAGGGAACCTACCCCGCAATGATGCCATCCTTACCAGGCTCTTTGTCGGGGCATTGGCGGGAGTAGCCTTCGACTTGTTCTATAGCCTGTCGGGCAATTTTATATCACCATTCGATGATCTCAAGAGTCTTTTCTTCAAAAGATTCTATGAGGCAGGATATGATATGATGATGTCTTCCCTAATGGATGTCGCACAGGGAGAAAATGAGCTCGCTCGTTACTATATCGAACAATTCAGACAAACAGTACAAAGACTGCCCCTTGGCAATCTCAAAGCGACGCTAATAGAAATATGCCAAATAAACCTACTTTCGGCAGGTAGCCTTTGGATGGATGACGCCCAGTTTAAAGACTGGACGATAATCATCGTAAGCATTGTAAATACCGAGAAGAAGTTAAAGAATGCCCGAAACTTGGGGATCCATATCCCTACCACTAAGGACAAGCGGAAACGTCCTAACCCCAACAACAACAACAACAACAATAGTAATAGCGGCAATAGCAGACGTGATAGAAAGGGGAAACGGTCTATGGTTGTTACCTCGACCACGAAGCCTGAGCAAAAGCAACCAGAGGCTCCAAAACCAAAGGAGACTTACTCTTTCAAAGATCGCGATGTCAAACCCATCTTTGATATGCTGATGCAGGGAAGCAAAATTTGGCTCTCTAACGTCAGACGTCAGCCTTAAGCAGCAGAAATGGACAACCAAAATTATTGTCACTTCCACTGATACGTCTGTAAGCCCCCTAATTTTTTCAAAAATTTTAAATACATTTTTCTAATTTTCTGTAATTTTTGGGAATTAAAACTAAGGTATTTTGTGATCAAAGGATTTTTAGATAATGTTAATTAATATTAAAATATTATAAAAATAATATTTTATGGTGTAAAATGGAAAACCGGATATAGGTAATTTTTTATAAATTTATTGGACTCCGGAAACATTTTTAAAGCCCTAGAAACTAATGTAGAATTAAACCCGTGCCAAACACCGAACATCCCCATGAGAGCCGAAGCCAAGCCCAGGAGCATTGACCCAGCCCAAATCCTAGGACAAATCCAAGCCTAAATTTCTGCATGTATAAATACATTTTACCTATTTTTGTCCACAAAAATAAAAAGAAAAATAATTTCTATAAAAAAAAAAATCCCAATCCCTAACCCTAACCCTAACCTAGCCGTCAACCACCCCCCTTTCCCTGACCTCCGCCGGCCTGCCTCCTTCCACGGTGCCTCGCCAGAGCCGACTCGCTGGACCCATCCGCCCTCCTCGACCTCTGCAACCGCCCAGTCCTCCATCGACCACAGTGACTCGCCGGATCCCCTCGATTCATCCCCGCAGCCGTGCCCGTCCACCGCGCTTCGCCTGAAAAGCCGGAGCAGCCCCCAACCACCGACCGGAGCCCAGTCCTCCCTGATCGAGACCCCCTCATCTTCAACCTCCTGTTCTCTCCCTTTCTCCACCGACTCCACTCCCCACTCCGGCGAACACCCCGGCCGACCGACTGAACCCGACCACTTTGCAGTCTTCCTCTGCTCCGGCCAAGTGTTGCTCGACTCGGCTGTGCCCTGACCGCTCCGACCAGTGCTGACTGCTCGACTCGGTTGTGCACTGACGGCTCCGGCCAGTGCAGCCGTCGGCTCCGACTGTGCTAACCCGCGTCGAGCTACCCCCATTCTCCACCGACCCCCGCGGCGGCTCCGGCTGTGCATCCGCCGATCGACCCCCGCAGCCACCTCTCCTCTCACTGTCCTCCTTCGACGAAGCCCTGAGCCAGACACGGCGAAGCCCCGGCAAGTCTCCACCTGAACACAGCACCCGGACACAGCGGACACGATGACCAGGACACGAACCCGTATCCCGGATACGAGAATTCTCGGTTCACGGAGCCTTATTTAGGTAACCCGTTCTCTCTCCTCATGATTCCATTTTCTGTTCCATCAATTGGGTCGCGTAGACTGTATAACCCTCTTGATGCCCGTGCAACCCACTCGGTGCATCGCGTCCTGTGGTGATCGTAAACAGCGATCCAAAAACAGGAAAACCAATGCCCTGTTTCACACTAGAACTGAGTGCGCCCCGCCAAACGGGATGACTTGGTCGCACGCGATCTTTACCGAAACATGCGCGCTATTGATACGGACGTGCGAGATTTCGAAGAATTTGATTTGGATGTGCGTGCACACCGGAATCAACGCGTATCCGCCGACAACGTCCCATATCTGCCTATTTTGGAGCATGCTGTAACTTTGTGTACACACGTCGGATCGAGACAAAACTTGCGCCATCGGACTCGTAGCAATACGCTGGTCCTGTGACCCAAGTTTGGTTTGATTCTGAGAACGTTGACAAAATTGCGTATCGTGGGCCCTACATGCTCCACTTGACGGGCGATTTTGTGATCGGCTCATCGGAATCCAATTCTGGAAGTTCCGTTGGGTTTGTATCATCGTTCCTGACTTGTTGACACTAAGTTGGACGAATTTGGAGACCTTTGGCCCTAACACGCTTTTTGGTGCAAAGTGGCCCACATGTGGACCCCACTTTGATCCAGAAATGTCATTTCTGTCATTGTGTACAAATTGGACTTAAGGACAGGTATTTTTAGCTATTTGATATATTTTGAGACTGTTGGTGATGTTTATTACAGCTTTTGGAGGAGTACCTGCAGGATCCACTAATACATGGACAACTGTTGGTATTCAAACCCCAGGCAAGTGTACCTTGCCAAACTTGCAGTGTATTGATTCATATTATTCTCTTATTTTATTCCTGTGATTGTTGTGCATGCTTGACCTAGGACTGAGTGACTTACTTAGCGTCCGATTATTAGTCGGGTGCTAACCCTGTACGCAGAGTTGGGTAACGTCACCTAGAGATGGACATTCGGGACCCTTTATATTCTCGTACTTGTCTTATCAAGTACACTATGACCCAGGACACTTGACACTATTCATGAGACAGAGTCTTCCTGAGATATTTATGATGATTCTGTATAGGATACAGGTTTATGACATAGACATTATATTCATAGATATTATATGACTGGTTGCATTAGCTATGATCCCGCTTGACATGGACATGAGACGTTATGGTCATGAGATACGTGGTTACATTTGGTAGGGAGAGACACACATGCTACAGGTTATTTTATATATATCTACTACTATTATGAGGTCGTAGACTCTCGAGCAGAGCTAGACACATTATCGATTATTACCGCTACCGGCTCCCCGACACAGAGCTTGTAGTGGCTCAGCCTGAGTACTCGTGATGCTCTTATCTTGTATTTCACATAGATGGTTACATACTTACCCTATTTTTTGCATTATTTGCTGCACTATATTTATTTTGGCTTGTATTATCTGTACCTTGCTATGTCCCTTGAGGACCTGGATCCGGATTATGTTCCTAGGATTTGCAGACGAGATCTTCCCCGAGGTATACGGGACCGCAGCAGAAGCAGATACAGGAGCTGTACCGACACCCGAGGATGAGGTGTCAGCTGAAGACTTTTCCTGAGCATCCATGTTTCATGCTCAGTATTTACTTTATTCAGTCATTTATATTCTGGTCTGTTGAAGCATTGTATTAGATTTTATCGGGTTGTTCCCCGAAGCACTTTGTTGAGACTGGTTGATGATTTACATTCCTTATATTCTGTGGATCATATTTTATTCTTGTATGGATGAGATTAGTTGTGCCATGTTGTTGTAGACTTGATTTTACAGCTTAAGTACACCCTGATGGATCCATTAAATTAGGTTTGTCCATCAGTGTGTGCTGCTGGCCATTGCCACGTGTCTAGTCCCTCGGTATTTTGGGACTGGGGCGTCACCACCCGACGCAGGAGTACTATACCCTAAAGAGGTACATCCAATGCCTGATCGATACCAAGGCCCTTTTCCTGGACTTCAAAGACATGACGGTCGCTACCAACATGGTATCCCTCCAGTTCGACAACTTCCCAGCAACGAAAGCCCAAGACGGAGTGATCCCAGTCCCAAAGGCAACTATGGAGGTAGTCAACCTTCCACGAGCTCGAGACGAGACGGTCGGGCTAATACCTCTCGCCACACCATGTTGGGAAGTCATGTGGGTCCATCTCAACCTCGTGCTAGACTTGACGCAGCAAGCAGCGCCTTACGTAGTCAGGCCTAAAATACGAAAAACGAAGTCTTGCAGCATAGTTTCTCCTACTACTGAGGAGGCCTGGGCAGCAGCAACCAGGACGGGCCTTGCCTACCAGTAGGCTTCCGAGGTGCCTAACGTCAAAGCGCCTTCAATGACCAGGTCAAAGGAAAACAATGCATGCCAGGCCCAATGATCTTTTCCTCATAAAACACAAATTATAGACTTCGGATGCTCAACACAGCTCAACAAGTCTCACTGTGCACAAAATCTAAGTCTCGCATGACTCATCAGCAATGGCGCATGATAGGCAGTGTTCTATTGTACTCATCCGAGCAAGTCTTCAGCACAAAGATGTATCACACTTCTTGTGCACACGATATTACTTCTCATCGTAACAAATCCTTATGGGCAACATGCAATATTCTTCTACGAGATATATAAAAACGTGTAGCAAGCGGTGGTCCTCAACACGGTAGACAATCGTGTATACGCGGCAGTGATCCTACGTGCACAACTCAACTAACTCTCTCATATATACGTGGCAGTATTCCTATGCACAAAGCTTCTTATTCTGCATAAGCTAAGTCATCGACAGTATTCAACGCAACAAATGATGAGCTGCCTCAGTTCCATCATTATATCCAACAATTACTCCGTCTCATGTCAAAGATGGGATATAACCTCCAAAGAGCTGAAGGTCTGAACTTTAGTAAAGGACAGCGTATTCCTTTATAATATGACAGTTATTACAACATCACTCATAGAGGGCTAGGATATGGAGATGCTAGTACGCCATGACTCACAAGATGGCCGGCAAATTCCAACCTTAATGGGAGGGCCCGTTCATTGTGTAGTCTGTATTCTCCAACGGCGTCTATCGGCTAGTGAAACATAACGGCGACTTTCTCATTATGCCTATCAATGACAAGTTGCTAAAAAGTATATTTCTAAACTAGACTTGTACTTCCCTCATCCCCAGTGGGACAATCCAGACGTATATCTCTACACTCTGTGGTCTTCATCTCCCGCAAGTGCCTATGTGCAATATTTTCCCCTTCGTTATAAATTCTTGTAAAAGCTATTATCTGTATCCAGGAGTCCTAGATACGCAACGGATGATGGATCCCTAAAGTCTCCCCAACGGAGAAGTCTTAAGGTCCACTCGCATACTCCCGCAGTAACCACTCAAAAACCAATCTCGTTAGACGCTAGCCATATTCATATTACCTCTGAACTATCGTCCCATCAATCTCCCCAGTGAAGCAATCCTTAGGTCTATCTTCATGTTCGGATAGACCACACACAATAAATCACTCCTCAGTGAATTTTTCGGACATTGGTTCACGTCCATATTATCTATGAACTATTGTCCTAATATTTCTCCCTGGCTAAGTTTGTCATATCCATATTACCTATGAGCAAACCTCCACGAATTTTAGCTATTGATCATCACGTCCATATTACCTCTGATATCGGTTGTCATCCCTACTTATCACCCGTACTCACCAAGGTACACCAGTGGTGTTAAGTCCACAAAAACTTCCACGTCCATATTAACTCTGGCAGTGCTTGTCTCAAACCTATTACTTGAACTTACATGCACAAAAAGTAATGGGTCCACAAAATCTATCACGTCTATATTACCTCTGATAGGGCTTTTTCCGAATCTATTACTTGTACCCCTAGTGCACAAAAATGTAATAGGTCCACCAAAGATCCCCAACGGGATATCCTTACCATCTATAAAACCTATCACGTCCATATTACCTCTGATAGGGCTAGTTTTGAACTTATTATTTGCACTTAATGTGCACAACAAATAATAGGTCCACTAAGGATCCCCCAGTAGGATATCCTCAATAAACACGGTATTGTGCTACGTCCATATTACCTCTTGTACGATATCCGAAGAGCACACAAACAATCACAAAGAAAAAAAGGAAAAGTTTTTATTTCAGTGAAAAGAGCAAACTACACTTAAGGAAATATCCATGTCCCAACTTCAAAATAAACTTCAAAACAAGAACAAAAGACAGTTTTAGAAAATGAAACGCAAACTACCGCTTCTCCTCATTAGTGCACAACTCCTCTATTCGCCCTTGGAGCCAAGCAATGGAAGCGCCAATCTTCGCTCTAACTCTGCATCTGGTTTCTTGAGCCAAAGTCGTAGGATCTCCAAATCGGCAAAGGCCTGACGCTTGTCCTCTAGCCTCTTCAACGTATTCTCTAGGGCAGCAGAAGACTGGGCCACCCTGCTAGTTTTCTTACATATGGCCTTTCCCTTGCTCTTAGCAGCGTCGGCAGTGGCAGAGGAAGCGACTTTGGGAGCTATGTCAACGAGCAGCAAAAAAAAAGGAAGAAGAGAAAATATAGAGTTTCTTTCTCTATCCTCAGGACCTATATATAGGTAGGGATATGCGACTGGGGATAAATGCGACGGCAATTCAAATCCTAACGCCTAGATCCACGAAACGTCAAAAAGATGATGGTGACTTATCGTTGGTTCAGCAGCTTTATCTTCTATGAACCATTGCCTCGGACTCCGTGTCAACAGACATCATAGAATCCTAAGAGATCTTCTCGAAGATCAAACCAAATCCACTCATTAAATGAATTGCTAGCCTGGCAGAACGTGTTATACGGTAACACAGAGTTATGTGACATGTCTCTACTATGCGGCCAAAAGTGCTCGATCATGCTTCTCATTCAAAGTATACCAAACCCATCATTTTAGAAATATTTAAGGGGGTCTTGTAGAAGCATAAAAATACTACAGGCAGCATAAAGCTTATGCCGCATAAAACATAATAGATCCGGCCAGACGGAAGCCGCATAATAACCTTCATGCGGCCAGACCAACCAAATAGCAAAAGGCTGCATAAAGGATCCTTGACACACTCTCCAACGCCTAACAAAAAGGCCGAACGGCCTCGAGACTCACAAGAAGACGGCAGGAAAAAAGACAAAGAGTTACATCTAATAATTAATGACCTCGTCAAACGAGCCATGCCATGTATCATGCCTATGTGGCTTCAACATTATGCGGTGTAAGCCCCCTGATTTTCCAAAAATTTTAAATAGTTTTTCTCACAGTTTTTCTGTAATTTTTTTTGGAATTTAAAACTAAGGTATTTTGTGATTAAAGGATTTTTAGATGATGCTAATTAATATTAAAATATTATGAAAATAATATTTTCTAGTGTAAAATAAAAAACTAGACATATGTAATTTTTCGGGAATTTATTGGACCCCAGAAGCATTTTTAAAGCCCTAAAAACTAATGTACATTTAAACCGAATTAAACTCGTGCCAAACACCCAACATCCCCTGAGAGCCGACCCAAACCCAAGGAGAGTTGACCAAGTTAAACTATTTCTAGGTCAACCCAATCCCATGTGCATATAAATATATCATTTCTCTTTCTTTTTCTTTTGTATTCCGAAAACCTAAAACAATAGCCAACTTCCCTATCCCTGTGCACCCCAAATTCAATAAATTATATGTTGCTGTCACCGACTCAAGACCGAGATCTCATCCACGATGGAGCTCCGACGACTGCGGTTTCCTCCACCCTGGGACAACGGAGACTTTCCTTCACCCGCCTCCGATCTGGGACGCTTGCGGACCCCGGCCATGGCGAAGCGACCGATGTACTCCGTCGACCCCCACGGCGGCTCCACAGCACCCGCTGTTGTGCTCTCCCGACGCACCCGCCGGACTCCGCTCTGGTCCAGTCCCGCCGATCGACGAACAGAGCAGACGCTTCCCCGCTCCGGCAGACGACCGGACTGACCAATTTTCCCTCCGCCGGCTGTGGTTCCCGACCACCCCGACCGGCGTAGTGCACGACCCGACCGACGCAGTGCACGACCCGACCGGCTGAGATCTCCATGACCTGTCCAGCCCGACCCAGCACAGCCCTACTCTGGCCTGACTCTTCTCCTCGATCGGCCGGTGACCGACTTCCCTTTCTCGCCGGCCTGTGCTTCCCCTGCACTCTGGCGACAGTGCCACACCGGCCTCCTCCCTGTCCGACTCTTTCACCACCAACCACCATGGCGTATCTCATCTCCGGTCGCCCTCTCCCAGCTCGGCCACGACCCGTTGCCCTAGCCCCAAACATGGCCAACCCGGACACAGAAGCATCCCCGTGACCAGGACACGGTAGATTCGGACCAGGACATAAAAAAGCATCCCGGACACGAGAATTTTGATTTCACAGAGCCCTGTTAAGGTAACCCGTTCTCTCTCCTCGTTATTCCATTTTTTGTTTGGTCAGTTGTGTCGCATAGACTGTATAACCCTCTCGATGCCCGTGTAAACCGCTCGGTGCGTCGAGCCCTGTGGTGATCGCAAAACGCGATCCAAAAACAGGAAAACCAACGCCCTGTTTTACCCCGGAACTGAGTGCGCCCCGCCAAACGGGATGACTTGGTCACACGCGGTCTTTACCGAAACGTGCGCGTCGTTGATACGGATGTGTAGGATTTCGCAGAAGTTGATTTTGATGTGCGTGCACACCGGAATCAACGCGTATCCGCCGACAACGCCCCGTATTAGCCAATTCTGGAATATGCTGTAACTTTGTGTACACAAGTTGGATCGAGACAAAACTTGTGCCATCGGACTAGTAGCAATACGCTGGTCCTGTGACCCAAGTTTGGTTCGATTCTGAGAACGTTGACAAAATCGCGTATCGTGGGCCCCACAAGCTCCACTTGACGGGCGATTTTGTGATCGGCTCATCAGAATCCAATTCTGGAAGTTCCGTTGGGTTTGTATCATCGTTCCTGACTTGTTGACACTAAGTTGGACAAAATTGGAGAACTTTTGACCCTGACACATTTTTCGGTATAAAGTGGCCCACATGTGGACCCCGCTTTGACCCAAAAATATCATTTTTGCCCTTGTGTCCAAATTGGACTTAAGGACAGGCGTTTCTAGCTATTTAATATTTTCTGAGACTGTTGGTGATATTTATTACAGCTTTTAGAGGAGTACCTGCAGGATCCACTGATACAGGGACAACTGTTGGTATTCAAACGCCAGGCAAATGTACCTTGCCAAACTTGCAGTATATTGATTCATATAATTCTCTTGTTTTGTTCCTATGTTTGATGTGCATGTTTAACCTAGGATCGAGTGACTTACTTAGCGTCCGATTATTAGTTGGGTGCCAACCCTATACGCAGAGTTGGGTAACGTCACCTAGAGATGGACATTCGTGACCCTTTATATTCTCGTACTTGTCTTATCAAGTACACTATGACCCAGGACACTTGATACTATTCATAAGACAGAGTCTTCCTGAGATATTTATGGTGATTCTGTATAGGATACAGGTTTATGACGTAGACTTTATATTCATAGATATTATATGATTGGTTGCATTAGCTATGATCCCGCTTGACATGGACATGAGACGTTATGGTCATGAGATACGTGGTTACATTGAGTGGGGGGAGACACACAGGCTACAGGCTATTTTATATATATCTACTACTATTGTGAGGTCGTAGACTCTCGGGCAGAGCTAGACACATTACCGGTTATTACTGCTACCGGCTCTCCGACACAGAGCTTGTAGTGGCTCAGCCTGAGTTTAGTGATGCTCTCACTTGTATTTCACATAGATGGTTACATCCTTACCCTATTTATTGCATTATTTGCTGCACTATATTTATTTTGGCTTGTATTATCTGTACCTTGCTATGTCCCCTGAGGACCTGGATCCGGATTATGTCCCCAGGATTTGCAGACGAGATCTATCCCGAGGTATACGGGACCGCAGCAGGAGTTGATACAGGAGCTGTACCGACACCCGACGATAAGGTGTTAGACTTTTCCTGAGCATCCATGTTCATGCTCAGTATTTACTTTATTCAGTCATTTATATTATGGTCTGTTGAACCATTATATCAGATTTTTATCGGGTTGTTTCCCGAAGCACTTTGTTGAGACTGGTTGATGATTTACATTTCTTATATCTGTAGATTATTTTTTATCTTGTGTGGATGAGATTAGTTGTGCCATGTTGTTGTAGACTTTATATTACAGCTTAAGTACGTCGTGATGGATCCATTAAATTGGGTTTGTCCATCAGTGTGTGCTGCTGGCCATTGCCACGTGTCTGGTCCCTCGATATTTTGTGGCTGGGGCATGACATGGTTTTTGTGGTGGCCCATGCAGGTCTACGACTAAATTGTTCGGTTTTAACTTAGGGACCGAGCAAGCCTGCAATAGGAATATGATAAGTTTATAGGATCTCATCTACAACTGACTAAGACTCATCCTCCTTCTAATCTATTCTGTTGAATAATTGCATCTTGCTTGATTCATGTGCCTTCTCATAAGTTCCTTGAATGTAGCTTTCTCTTAGAATATAGAAGTCCCTGTTAATAGAATGATAAGTAGGATAAACTCCCTATTAAGAGTACAGCTAGGATATTGACACACCCCTAAGTAGAACGCTGTTTGTGGTATTAAACGAAAGAATGAAAGTGTATTTCAACGACAGGGTTTATACGAGACCCGCGCCCTTTGGTTTACAAACAAACTTGTACAATTCGATCCTATACGAGGATGCGGGAGTATAATTTATTTAATCTTGGTATAAATTGCTATAGGTGTCTGATCTGCGGTCGATCACTTTAGCCCTTGGACTACACGATGTTGAAGAAGTGCCGTGGAAGACAGAATGCAGCTTCGGAGGTTGCGAAGGAGGGTGGATGCGCGATGCTGAAGGTCGTCGCTTCTTATTCCTTGCCTGAGCTCTGTATTCTTCTCTCTCTCTCTCTGTCTCTCCCTCTTGATCTCCGGTTCGGTGACCTTGTTCGATCCTTCTTTCAAAGTTTTGAGCTTTGATCTGATATTGGTATTCTTGGCCAAATTTTCCGACCTGGTTCGATCTTCCAAATTGTCGACCCTGTTCTCCATTGATAGGGGTCTCTATTTATAGAGTTTTGGTGACAGTGACCACTCCATCGGTGTAACAACCGAGGAGTGGAAAGCACAGCACCCTTTTACACAACGGTTAAAGTAACCAATGCCTATGTATAGATGATCTTTTGAATGAGCGTATTACGCGGGTCCAACTAAGGGGACACAACGCGTATAATTGCTACTAAGATCACGGCGTAAAAGCCACGTAGGTAGGTATCCATTGTGTAGAAGAGGTTGGCGTAGAAGCCAAATATCTGTCACCTTGGCGTAGAAGCCAAATAGGCATAGAAGTCGAGTAGGCGTGGAAGTCGAGTAGTCGTAGAGACTGAGGGGACGTGGAAGCCGAGCAGGCATAGAAGCCGAGTAGGCATGGAAGTCGAGTAGTCGTAGAGGCCGAACAGGCATAGAAGCCGAGTAGGCGTGGAAGCCGAGCAATCATAGAGACTGAGGGGGTGCGGAAGCCGTAGGAGCACAGATCCTGAATGGGCGTAGAAGCCGCTGCGTACCATACCAGGGTGCTGATGTGGACGTCTTTAGCCGGAATTACGGCTTTTGGAGATCAAATCTTTGGCAGAGATTTGTCATCATCCTGTGCATTAAATGCGGAGACGTGCCTTGAGGGGAAACTGTCACCGCTCTGTGCGTTATGACGGAGGGACGTGCCTTGAGGGGACACTGTCACCACTCTGTGTGCTTTGGCGGAGAGACGTGCCTCGAGGGGACACTGTCACCGCTCTGTGTGCTTTGGCGGAGAGATGTGCCTCGAGGGGACACAGTCACCGCTCTGTGTGCTTTGGCGGAGAGACATGCCTCGAGCCCTGTACGAAGTGCAGCTTTTGACGTGGCAGGCGGTTTGCCTTCTGCGGAGCGTAAAATAGCCCATATTTGCCTGTGTAAAACAAGGCAGCGTGTTATCTTTGCACGCGAAAGAGCAGTTTATGCCGGTGGTTTTTTAGTAGGCGCCGGTTTTGGTGATATTTTAACCAAATCCTCTGCATTAAATGCTGAGATCCGCCATCATACTATGGAGCGCATCCTGAGGGGTCTGCCCCCGTTCCCAGCCGTCGTTTGGGTAGCTGTGCAGCACTTTTTGTCAGGAGTCAGAGGTCAGGTTTACTGCGTGACTGGACAGTTTCTTTTCGGGAATACGAAGCGTTCCTCGTACGCTTTAACGCTGCTTTGAGAGCGGCTGGGTTTTACGCCATGGAGGCGATGAAGAACCATGTTTTACGCTGGATGGCTCTGAAGGCCTCTGCCTATGCTGCTCTGTATCAAGACGCTGCGTAGATCTTCCAAGCATTTTTTTCATGCTTCTACAAGACCCCCTTCAAAGCTTTTAAATTCCTCGAAATATAAAACGCTTTGAATGAAGCATGAACGGCCCCTCGTAACTCGAAACATTTCTGAATGGAGCATTGAAACGGTCGATGCTGACTTTATGGCAGATTTATTGGGGACCGCTGTGATCTCTTTTGCCTATAAAAGGCTGGGGGGTGAACCTGTCTTCACCACATTCCCATTGTCATGCAGAGATGATCGCCGGAGTTCGTCGGCTCGATCTGAGGAAGAAGGAGATCATGTTCTTCCAGCATGTAGGGAGCCGTAAAAGATGGCATCTTCGAGCAAGTGTCCACTGCAACGATGGATCATGGAAGGACATCTTAGCCTCCCTTGCTCGGGATAATCAGCAACTTTGTATGGCGTTGCCCCAGGAGAGAGGAAGGGTCGTATTGGACCACACAGTTTGTAGACTGTTTATTTCTTCCCGAGGCCCCCGCGGACGAGAGTCAAAAAGACTCATCCTGTCCCTGGCTTGAGCGGCGCACGGAGCATGGGATCTGCAAAATCTATGCAGGCCTAGTTCTGTATCCTCCCGCCGTTTGACCAATATGTTAGTCAGTTTCCGGTAAACCAACTAACTGCCGGAGAAGATGGATGAAGAATTGAGGCCCAGCGAGAGCCTGCCAGAACAGCTTCTGGGCGATCTTCAGACGACGAGGGGGTATCTCATTTGTAGACGGAGTTTCCCTCAGATGTAATCATGAGAAATAGATAAAAAACCCTTGTAGATTGGATTTCCCTCATATGTAATCATAATTTTAATCTTTAATAAAATCGTCTTCTTCTCCATATGATCGTCTTGCCATACGTTGCTTGTGAAGTCTGAATATGTACAGCTTCGACACGTCTGAATCTTTATGCTGACTCTGATAGAAAGAGTATTAGGCCCTGTCCTTTATGCATAGCTTATAGTCCATAGAACGCTGCTGAGCACTTTGAACATGTAGAACTGTCCTGTTGCTAGGACTGCGTAGAATTTCTGAACTGTTGCCTCTCTGATGGGCGGAATTTCATTTTGTTCAGGATTCGTCTTCAAGAATGATCTCTCGAAACTCCCTTGGAACAGGTTCGAGGTTTTTGGCTGTCAAACTGAGTTGCCACTTTGATAGATGAGATGTTCAGACTGGAATCTGGATGAACCTCCAGTTTTCTGGACCCGAGAGAAGTAATTTCTCACTGTTTGAACTCTACATACTTTGGGTACTTGGGGATGCTTTGGGTCAAGAACGAGTATCTTCTGTGTGAACTCTTTGTACTTGACCGCCTTGGGGACTGTTTGGATATACGGAAAGTCGTGGAGCGGGAAATCATGTCTGTAGCCTCTTGAGCGTAAAACACCATCGAGCGTGAAATCGTAAACTTGTGGTTCCTGAGCGTGAAGTCGTAGGTTTGTTGCCTCTCGAGCATAGAATGCTACCGAGCACAAAGATATCCGGGCAAGAAAAACCATAGACTTGTAGCTGTCGAACGTAAAGCCGTTAGATTCGTAGCTGTCGAGCGTAGAAAAGCTCCTTTTAGCGTAGGACTGTAGATCTGTAGCCTGTGAGCGTAGAACACCATCGAGCGTGAAATCGTAGACCTGTGGTTCCTGAGCGTGAAGTCGTAGGTTTGTTGCCTCTCGAGCATAGAATGCTACCGAGCACAAAGGCATCCGGGCAAGAAAAACCATAGACTTGTAGATGTCGAACATAAAGTCGTTAGATTCGTAGCTGTCGAGCGTAGAAAAGCTCCTTTAGCGTAGAACTGTTTGATTTGTAGCTCCTGAAAAGAAAATTTCTTCGAGCGTGAGGTTTGCGGATCTGTTGCTGCTGAGCGTAAACTGAGCGCCACCGAGCGTGAGATCGTCGATTTGGTATCTGCTGAGCGTAAAGTCGTGGGTTTGTGGCCTCTCGAGCATAAAAGCTACCGAGCACAAAGGCATCCGGGCATAAAACCATAGACTTGTAGCTTGCGAGCGTAAAACCGTAGATCCGTTGCTGTCGAGCGTAGAAAGCTCATTTAGCGTAGAACCCGCTGAACCGTCTTGCACGAAAAAAACCTTTCGAATTCGCTGACTGTCCGTCTTCCAAGGGTAGTGGGCTGACGTAGCATCCAATCATGATCAACTATTAACTGCGAGATTTGGTTAGGGTCTCGAGGGGTTCGTTCGAGGATTCGAGGAGTCGACCCGGACTGTATATATATCCCCAGCTTTTGGAAAGAAAAACTTTTTATCTGTCTTCTGCGAGAGAGAGCTTTCGACTGTTCAAGTTTTTCTTCGTTCCTTCTCCGAGTACTTCGAGTCTTCAGAAATGGCGTCGAAACAAACCCCCTCTGCTAAGGGAAAGAGCATAGGTTCTTCTTCTCATTCTTCTGTCCCGGCGAGGGAATCTCCGGTCGGGCAAGGTGAACTTTCCTCTGAGGGGAGCATCCCGCCGACGACTAGCGCTCCCGGCTTTAGAGGTAGAACTTTTTGGGATGACACGAACGACAAAAAATCCTTCGCACACGTTGAACGTGACTGCGCTAGGTCGTCTTCTATGCTGATAGCCTCTTTTGAGGAAGATGACGCACGGAGGCATTTTCATCTTTTACGCCCACATTTCTAATGTGTCAGCGTAAAGACTCCGTATTTTCGTAGCTCTGGGCGTAAATAGCTCGGGCTACCGAAAATTGGCGTATTTCATAAAATTTGAATTTTACGTTTGTGGAGGAGACTTCCGGCGTAAGGTGACCAAATTTGTACAATCTTGGCGTAAAGCACAGACTGTCGTTTCCTTGGTCCGTGTGTTTGTGCCAGACTTGTAATAACCTATCTTCTTTGCATTATCTTGCAGTTGATCTGGGTGAGTCCCCATTGGCTGAGGTGATGGGCTCCGCTGCGGGGATGCTGCACTCGAACTATCTGGAGGATCTGTCCTATGTGATATTTTCCATCTCTGGACCCCAGTATCCTGAGGGAAGGGGGCTCCTGCTATCGGCCCAGGGTGAGCGAATGCTGTTGAGTATGATTAACGGCGAACCCTTGGTGCGTGTAGATAGGGAGCGGTACATAAAGCCGGCTTTCCTTTTTGGGGACATGATTGATAAACAGTCCCAAACGAAGCCCAAGAGGGAGCCTTGGGTTTTCCCTGCCGGGGATTTGGTCTTGTACCTGCCGGCGATGCCGAGGGATTATCCCATCTCGGCCTTCTCCCATGCTACGCATCCCAGGAAGATGTCTTGGAAGCTGACTCCTGATCTTCACGGGAAGCCGGGGAAGATCTTTCATCTGAAAGGCACTGACCAGGGGTCGTTTGTTAGTCGCCCTTCTGGCGTTGTGACGCTGTTCCGAGGACTGTACCCGGGCAGTGTTCCAAGTGAAGATAGCTCGGTGATCCAGCCGGTCCAATTGCCGACCTTCTGCAACGACTTCATGGGTCGAGGTGGGGTATATCCCAAGGAGAATCCTCGGTGCAATGGGTGGATTGCCCCAACGAACTCTCGATGGAGATGCCTAGTTGACTGGGCCTTAAAGCACTTCCAGAGAGAGTTGGAGGGCATCGGACTATATGCCGCTGTGAGTGCGACGAGCGTCGGGCTGCCTCCGAACCCTAATTTGTTCCTGGCACTGATGGAGCGGTACATTTTGCTCACCGGGACCTTCGCCACTCCACTAGGGGAGTTGGGGTTGGCCCTTCATGAGATGGCAGTTGTCTCGAGACTGCCGATGGGGGATACCCCATATGAAGAGTACGTTCCCACCAACCGGGAGTTGGAGGATTTGGACCCTCGGGTGGCGGAAGTATATCAGGAGCTGATGTGCCAGTACTTCGCGTGTACCACTTTTTATAACGAGCCTTCTGATTTGGCTCACACCACCAAGTGGATGTCTTACCTCTTCTTCCACCGAGCCAGGGCCGCCAGGTCAGAGAAAGCCTCGGGTGGTAAGAAAGAGCCCGTGAACTGCTTGGGCGTCCTCAGTGCCCAGGTTGTGGAGACTCTTATGGAGGAGGCTGAAGCTCCGGATCAGATTCTTGTGGAGGGGGTAGGAAAGTACCCGGAAGGCACTAAGGCCTGTAGTTACTTGAGGCGTTGCCGCAGGCCTTTGTCTAAGGAGGCCCAGCTGGCTGGTTTCCTCTCCATATGGCTGCGTCAAGTAGTGGTGCGGGGCACCGCGTCCGCGGACCACATTCACCGCAACATCCAGTGGCCGGCAGTGCGCCTGGTATTTGGGGCAAGACTGGGCTTGCTTCCTGCCATGGTGTGCCGTATACAGGCTGGCCTGAGAGCCATGACAGATGGGTTGCTCGTTGATGAAGCTCGGCGGGAGAGCTTCCCTAGGGTGGAATTACCATACTTGTACTTGATGGGATGGTTAATTCTCCACAATTCCCGGGTTATGTCACCCGGTTCCGGTAGCAGCTCAGGGGGTATATTCCTATTGAATTACAGGGATTCCTCCTGGAATGTGAATACAGTTTTAGACTGTTGGCTGGTTTTGAACCTCAGCCATGGCTGGAAGATCCTTTGTACTCCCCCTCCTGTGCATCGCAACCAGTCAGGGCTGTGGCTCGAGGATTCAGGTCGAGGGAAGACCGTTCTTTCTCCGGAGACGTTTAATTGGTTGGTCTGTATTAGACCTTCCTATCTGTTGTATAGGAGCGAAGACCATTGCTTCTTCGAGCCCTACCTGCCCAGTCGGTTCGCCAGGCAGTTCGGGTACGACCAGTTGCATGTGGGCAACGCCGTCACCAGCTTCAGGTCCAGGGGTGGACTCATTGATGGAGCTAGAGGGTGGCAATATTTTATCATGGGTTGTACGGGGGCAATTTTTATCGTACCGGTTGTTACAACCTCCACGGAGCTGCGCATCCTTCATTCCTACGCCCAGTTTTATATGGTAGTTAACACTTTCCACCGCGATTTCGACAGGCGTGGGAGCTTCAGGGGGCCTTCTGCCAAGCCTGGGGGAAGGGTCGAAGTCCTCTCGGTTTCTTCTGATGAGGGGGAGGAATCTGGTACTCCGAATGAGCCTCTGGTGCCGTTGCCGAGGAGTGTAGTGCCTCTGCCGACGGGGGCCCTGGTAGTCTCTTCCGGGAAGCGACGGGCTTCTGCTCCGAAGGAAGCTTCCCTTCGTAAGAGGAGGAGGGAGATGGTTGCTCGTCCTCTCCGTATTCCTGGTGTTGAGGTTCCCGGGAATGAGCCTGCATCTCCCTGTATCAGGGATGATTCTTTGGCCGGAGGTTCCTCGCCTTTCAGAGGGGGACCTTCTATAGTTCTGGCTGGCGGCGTCGGAGAGTCCTCGCTAGAGGCTGCTGTTGCTGCGGCTGCTCCAAGCAGCGAAGCAGGATTACCTGTGTGGCCCCAACAGATAGGAAAATCTTCCCTGAGGTCAGTAGCGGGCGGAGTTACTCCTGCGTTAGCGAGCGCGCCTAGCGAGACTCTGGCTGATGAACCTCGATCGCGTCTCGGGGAAGGCTTGTCCGAACTCTTGGCGATGTCGGTCGGCCCACCTCCTTCTCCAGGTATGACAGTTCATATCACGTCATTAAGGCGTGGCTTAGCTACATCTGCTGCAGATGCGTCGTATATGCCGTTGGTTCCGGGTAAATGTCGTTTCGATGCCTCATCCTAGGAGGATTACCACTGTGTTTGACATTTTGCTTTCTTATCCTTTTTTCAGGGGATGACGTCCACGGGGAGCATGGCGTTGAAGCGCCTTCCGGCTTTGTTCTGGCTCCTGGCGGTGACGTGGAGGCTCCGGATTTTGAGGCAGGAGTGTCTTCGGGGGCTAGCTCGCCCGGGGAGGTTTCGTCGTCTCAAGGGGAGGACGAACCTGTCATCGTGACCTTGCCTGTTGCGAGTATGCCGATGACTTCGATTGTCGCCATCGTACCTTCTTCGGGCGTGCCACCTGTTGAGGTGGCGGTGGCTACCTCGTCTGCAATTGTGGCCGCTCCGGGCGCTCAGTCGGGTTTAATCGCGTTGATCGAGCAATATTCCAGCCTTGTCTACACTGGCTTAAAAACGATGATACCGATGGTATTGGCGAAGAACCTTGACTTCGAGCTCCTGAAGAAGACTTCTCAGCTTTCGATCGAGGTTGTCAGGGGGCTTGGCAATCCTGGAGTGGCTGACGCTCTGGAGGCGGTAGTTAATGGTTTAGAGCAACCTATTAACGAATACTTACAGCGGACTGAGGGCAGCCTTGATGCTGATGTCCAGGCTCGGTACGACCTCATGTCTGAGCGGTTCGCTACAAAGCTTGAAAGCCTCGACAACTCTATCCAGACGCATAAGCTGGAGATGGACAGGAGAAGAGCTGTTGTGGAAGAAGCCCTTGTCGTTGAGATGCAGTGTCGATCCGAGCATGAAGGGAATGCAGCGAGGGTCTCCAAGCTGCGGGAAAAACTTGCTCGGGCAGAGGAGTGGGCTTCCCAGTCGTTGGCAGGTTTGGAGGTAGCGACTGGTCGACTGAGCAAAGCGCGACGGGATCTGGACCGTGCGGAAGCTGCCCGTACGGGCTGTCTTCGGGCAAGGGCTAATCTGACCCTTACGCATACTCCGGAGGCACGGCTGGAGCAGGCTCGCGCCGATGCTTTGGCCCTTAGGAATGAGAGGATAGCTGCACTGGAGCGGCAGATTCATGGCCTGATTACTCCGCCTTCTTGATGTACCCCTTCCTATGTAATTCTGCCTTCTTCGGGAATGAATAATAGCGACTCTTTTCTGACTGTTGTGGACCCATCATTTCGGAATGTAAATAACATGTTAGGTGAGAGTGATATCAGAGGTAGTATGGACGTGATAAACTCTCGATAAACTTCTTAGCGGGACATATCTATTCAGAGGTCATGCGGACATGATAAAGTGTAACCCAACTAATTATGTTTTTTGGAAGTAGTTTTGTCAGAATCGAGGTTTTTGCTATTTTTCTCTTTGAGCAGGAAAGATTAGGCATAGTACCCTTTCAGGAATTTGCCGTTGATAGGAGCCATTAACAGATCTCCGTTGGGCTGGGCTATCCTGTAGGCACCGTTTGAGAACGTTGTCTCGATCACATAAGGGCCTTCCCATTTGGGCTAGAATTTACCTTTACTTATGTGAGTTAGAATCATCGGCCTTCTCACGGCTAGAACTAGCTCGCCGACTTTGAACACTCTTTCCTTTACTTTATAATTGAAAGCTTTGGAAATGCGTGCTTGGTAGAGAGCGATGCGCTGCTGAGCTTGGAGGCATTTCTAGTCTAATCCTTCCAGCTCTTGGAGCCTCAACAGGTCATTCTTTTCTCGAGTCAGCTCACTAGTCACGGCTATTCGGAGCGATGGGATCTGGATTTCGATAGAAAGGACCGCCTCGCTTCCGTAGACTAGTGAAAAGGGGGTACAACCTGTTGGTGTCTGTACCGTTGTGCGGTATGCCCAGAGACATTCGCCCAGCTTCTCGTTCCAGTCTCTTTTGTTTGAAGAAACAAACTTCTTCAGGAGCTTGATAATGGTTTTGTTGAAGGCTTCCGCCAAACCATTAGCAGCTGGATAATATGCCGTAGAGGCAATGTTGTGTATCCGGTTATTATCGCAAAACCGATGAAACGCTTGGCTGATGAACTGAGGTCCATTGTCGTGGATTATCCTTCGGGGAATCCCAAAGCGATAAATGACATGGTGCTTGATGAAGCTGATTACGTCAGACGCCTTTACTTCAGCCAGAGGGATTGCTTTGGCCCATTTGGAAAAGTAATCTGTGATGGCCAGTATGAACCGGTGTCCTCTGGAGGAAGACGGGTGAATGGGCCCAACGATATCTATACCCCAGGCTTCGAAGGGCCAGGATGCAATCGTAGGATGTAGATATTCAGACGGTTGATGTATGAAGTCTGCATGGACCTGGCAGGCCCTGCATCGTTTTGCATAGCTGATCGCGTCTGTGATCATAGTGGGCCAATAATAGCCCATTCTCCTGATGCGGTCCTGCAGCTTAGGACCGGGCTGATGCGCTCCGCATACGCCATCGTGAGCTTCACGGATAATCTGCTATGCCTCGGCGTCAGCGAGACATCTTAACAGTAGTCCGTCGTAGGTCCGGCGATATAGGTATTGTGAAGATGCATCGAAGTAGAAGCGTAACGATCGTCTCTTGACGGATACTGCTTCTTTGGGGTCCTCTGGCAAGATTCCATATGCCACGAAATCTATGAAGGGACTCGTCCAATCTCTTGTAGGAGGATCGGCGTTTACAGCGTAGCTGCGTTCTAGGTGACAGCTGTTATTCACACGGAATAAATCTCTGTTAAGAAGGATTACCGAATCCTGCCTTCTTATAGGGGTGGCTAAGTCCGCAGCTAGGCTGGCCAGGGCATCAGCTTCCAGATTCTGAGATCGAGGTACATGCTCTAGGAAGAACCCTTTGAATGTCATGGCTATCTCGACCGTTGCTTGGTGATAGGGTATGTGGTCTAGATTTTGGACTTCGTAGATCCCCCTGACTTGGTTAACGATGAGCAGAGAATCGCCGAAAGCTTCCAGGGATTCCACCCCCAGCTCTTTAGCGACTTGGAGCCCGATTAGCAGGGCGTTGTATTCTGCCACATTGTTGGAGCAGGGCTCGCTAAGAGAATATGCTCGGTAGATGACGAGCTGATCTGGAGTAACTAGGACGACTCCTACTCCTGAAATGATGTTTCCCTTAGGACCGACTCTGAAGGCGCCATCGAAGAATAGTTGCCATACGTCACTTTCTCTTGCAAAATTATATTCCGCAACATCATCGGGGATGTCTCCGTATAGTTTGGAGGTCTCCAGGATTGGATGAGCTGCTAGGAAGTCGACCAGTGCTTGGCCTTTGATGGACTTCTGTGGGACGTAGACCATGTCATATGGCGTCAGTAGCATTGCCCAAGTTGTGAGTCGGGAGTTAAGGGCACTTGGCTTGCTCATCAGCACCCGGAGAGGGTTGATCCTGGAGATGATATGAATAGTCTGGCCAGCGACGTAGTGTCGCATCTTCTGGACAGCGAACATCAGAGCCAAATATTCCTTCTCCACTGGGTTGTACCGGTGTTCGGCCCCGACCATCATCCTGCTGAGGTAGTAGATAGCCTGTTCATGGCCCGCATCATTCTTCTGTGCAAGGAGAGCTCCTAGCGAATGATCCATTGCCCGAACGTACAGCAAGAAGGGTTTTCCCATGACGGGAGGCACCAGAACTGGTGGACTGGTTAGGTAGCGCTTGATATCCCCAAACGCTTGCTGGCAGGTTTCGTCCCATATGAAGGACACACCTTTCTTTATGAGGTGAGAGAAGGGCTGACATCTCCCCGAGAGGTTGGATATGAATCGCCGGATATAAGCCAGACGTCCTTGGAACCCCCTGAGTTCCCTCAGATTACGGGGTGGTCGCATTGCTATGATCGCCTGGACTTTGTCAGGGTCTACTTTGATGCCTCTGGCGGTAATGACAAACCCCAGGAATTTGCCACTGGATACCCCCAGAAAGGACTTTGTAGGGTTCATCTTGAGCTGATGCTGGCGCATTAACTCGAACACCGTCCTCAGGTCTCGAACGTGATCACCTTTGAGGCGACTTTTGACAGCTATGTCGTCCACGTAACATTCCACTATCTTGCGTAACTGCTCACGGAATATGTTACTCATAGCTCGTTGGTATGTAGCCCCGGCGTTCTTTAATCCGAAGGGCATGACCGTATAGCAATATACCCCCAGTGGTGTCCGAAAGGCAGTGTGCTTTTCGTCTTCCGGATGCATCTTGATCTGATTGTATCCCGAGAATCCGTCCATAAAAGACATACGCTCGAAGCCGCAGGTGTTGTCGATCATGATGTCCGTGATGGAAAGGGGGAATTCATCTTTGGGGCAGGCCGCATTCAGATCTTGGTAGTCGATGCAGATACGTACCTTCCCATTTTTCTTCATGACTGGAACAACGTTGGCGACCCAGTCGGGATGTTGTTCTTCCCGGATGAAACCGCAGGTTATCAACTTCTTGACTTCGTCCTCGATGGCGTCCATCATATCCGGGCGAAACTGACGTTGGTGTTGTTTCACTGGCTTCGAATCGGTCGAAATATTGAGCTTATGAGTAGCTACCCTCGGGTCTAGGCCTGGCATGTCCTCATAACCCCATGCAAAGACGTCGACATATTCCTTTATCAGCTGTATGATCTCTTCCTTTTCGACTGGGGGAAGATTGTTACTGACAAATATTGGCTTTGGTGAGAGCTCACCCCCAACATTGACTTGGATAACTTCGTCCTTGGTGGGAGGTTCTCTCTGCTTGAAGCGGAATTCCCATTGTGTATCTATTTGTTGAGCCCAGGGGTCGTTCTCGAACATCTCCAACTTTGGGGTTGTGACTCCATCGGGGATGGAGGTACACATCTGCTCAGAGGTGATATGGACATGGCAGTTTTTTGTGGACTTAACATCACTGGCGTGCTTGGAATCTAAGTACGGATGTTAAGTGTAGATGACAATCAATATCAGAGGTAATATGGACATGATGATTGACGGCCGAAAGTTTTATTCAGAGGTGATATGAACATGACAAACTTTTGTGATTGTGACTCCATCGGGGACGGAGGTACACATCTGCTCAGAGGTGATATGGACATGGCAGTTTTTGTGGACTTAATATCACTGGCGTTCTTAGAATTTAAGTACGGATGTTAAGTGTAGATGACAATCAATATCAGAGGTAATATGGACATGATGATTGACGGCCGAAAGTTTTATTCAGAGGTAATATGAACATGACAAACTTTTGTGATTGTGACTCCATCGGGGACGGAGGTACACATCTGCTCAGAGGTGATATGGACATGGCAATTTTTTGTGGACTTAACATCACTGGCGTTCTTAGAATTTAAGTACGGATGTTAAGTGTAGATGACAATCAATATCAGAGGTAATATGGACATGATGACTGACGGCCGAAAGTTTTATTCAGAGATAATATGAACATGACAAACTTTTGTGATTGTGACTCCATCGGGGACGGAGGTACACATCTGCTCAGAGGTGATATGGACATGGCAGTTTTTGTGGACTTAACATCACTGGCGTTCTTAGAATTTAAGTACGGATGTTAAGTATAGATGACAATCAATATCAGAGGTAATATGGACATGATGATTGACGGCCGAAAGTTTTATTCAGAGGTAATATGAACATGACAAACTTTTGTGATTGTGACTCCATCGGGGACGGAGGTACACATCTGCTATCCCGCTGAAGTGATCGTTCCCTTGTTTTTTATAAACGCAGAGTGATAACCTTAGCATCGATTAATTCTTGAATTCTCCTTTTTAGCACATAGCAGGTCCTTGTAGGGTGATGAGTGTACCGATAGAAGAGGCAATAATCTGGGTTATTGACTCTGTCGGCCCTCTCAGGGTATCTGATATCGGGTAGCTAAAGCTTATGTTCCCCCCTCAATATATTAAAGATTTCAACTATGTCATCTTCTTTGAAGGAGAAAGTTCCTTTTGGTCGCAGGACTCTTGATGCCTGAGTTTCACGGTCTTCCGGGAAGATTGCCGTTGATGTATCATCTCCGACTCTCGAGGACCTTCCGTCCCTAGCCTTGGACGCTGCTTTGTTTCGTCGAGGTAAGTTACCCCCGGACACGCTGTGGCCTCTGGTCAAAGAAACTGATTCAGCAGGAGTTGCCTCGGGTGGTACAGGATTAGATTTTGAAGTTTTGGGTTTTGCAGCATATCCCAACCCGAAACGAGTTTGTTGATGGTGAGAAGTACCCTGCAACGGTGTTTGTCGACCTTTTCCATAGTTGAGGCCTTGCTTTGATTTTAAATCATAACCCATGTTCTGTATAATCTTCAAAGCTTGTGGGCTATACCTGTGGATTTGCATTTTCCCACTCTCAGACTCTCGGAATTCTTCCTGTTCAACCGGACCGCTCCGCTTGTGTTTGAAGACTATCGGATGCTGATCGTCGCAGGTAGGAGGGACAATAAAGGCTTCATTTTTATATGGTTCATACATCATGATAACATTAGATGTTGTTGCATCTTCCCATACGATCGCTCCTCGTTTGACAGTTAGGGGTTCTAAAACTTGTTTACGACTCCTGTCTTTATCTTTCTGGATCAAATAGGTACGCAGGTCAGGAGGTTTTGCAGAAGAAGAAGACGAAGGCTTGTTTCTTCTGTTCCCATCAGCGGGTATGCGGAGGATGGGCACCATGGTTTCCCCTATGCCACCTGTATACAACAGGTTGGCCATCTGGGCGGCGGATAATCCCCTGGGAGGGAGTCTTTCCGCGATCTGAGCTTGTTTTACGCCGAGGGACTGTGCCTGGCGTAACTTGGGGATTCGCTCTGTCTGGCGTAAAGTTGGAGAGGCCCTCAGTTGGCCACTAGCTTCTCGTGTAATCCGGAGAATAGGCGGATCATTCTTTTGCTGGCGTAAAGGCCGAGTAGTTGAGTATTCGCCCGCTTGCTTCCCCTTGCGGAGATCGCAGCGCTCATCTGGTTCACCGTAGAGGTCAGATGTCGTCTTGCGCGTGGAGCGTGATTTGTTCTTCCGATTTGGTGTTGAGGCACCGTCGGAAGTTTTGTTTGTACCGCGCGTAGCGGAAGACAGGTTCCTACGCGTGGAGCGCAGGGGATACTTCTGGGTCAGCGCTGAGGCTTTGTCCGAAGTTTTGTCTGTACCGCGCATAGCGGAAGACTGATTTCTACGCGTATAGCACAGTGGATACTCCTGGGTTAGCGCTGAGGCTTTACCAGAAGTTTTGTCTGTACCGCGCGTAGCGGGAGACTGATTTCTACGCGTATAGCGCAGTGGATACTCCTGGGTTAGCGCTGAGGCTTTACCAGAAGTTTTGTCTGTACCGCGCATAGCGGAAGACTGAATTTTACGTGCGGGGCACGGAGGGAGCGATGCTACCACCTCATTGGTCGAAGAGATCGGAGAGAACGGAGAGTCCACAGGAACGGCGGAGGATGTCTTGGGCATCCATACTTTGCGTAGCTTCCTGTTGTCTTGGACGGAGAGAGAGTGAGAGCTACCCCCAGCCCGAAGCATGTTTTCGTAGGCAGACTGGTCGAAATGAACGACCAGTGTCTTCTTCACGGTTCCTACCGATACCGTATCGTGTTGAGCAATTACTTCCTCGTCAGAAGAGAAAGACGTCCCCAGCAGAGTCGCCATCTTGTTTGTGGTATTAAACGAAAGAATGAAAGTGTATTTCAACGACAGAGTTTATACGAGACCTGTGCTCTTTGGTTTACAAACAAACTTGTACAATTCGATCCTATACGAGGATGCGGGAGTATAATTTATTTAATCTGGGTATAAATTGCTATAGGTGTCTGATCTGCGGTCGATCACTTTAGCCCTTGGACTACACGATGTTGAAGAAGTGCCGTGGAAGACAGAATGCAGCTTCGGAGGTTGCGAAGGAGGGTGGATGCGCGATGCTGAAGGTCGTCGCTCCCTATTTCTTGCCTGAGCTCTGTATTCTTCTCTCTCTCTTTGTCTCTCCCTCTTGATCTCCGGTTCGGTGACCTTGTTCGATCCTTCTTTCAAAGTTTCGAGCTTTGATCTGATATTGGTATTCTTGGCCAAATTTTCTGACCTGGTTCGATCTTCCAAATTGTCGACCCTGTTCCCCATTGATAGGGGTCTCTATTTATAGAGTTTTGGTGACAGTGACCACTCCATCGGTGTAACAACCGAGGAGTAGAAAGTACATCACCCTTTTACACAACGGTTAAAGTAACCAATGCCTACGTATAGATAATCTTTTGAATAAGCGTGTGACGCGGGTCCAACTAAGGGGACACAACGCGTACAATTGCTACTAAGATCATGGCGTAAAAGCCATGTAGGTAGGTATCCATTGTGTAGAAGAGGTTGGCGTAGAAGCCAAATGTCTGTCACCTTGGCGTAGAAGCCAAATAGGCATAGAAGCCGAGTAGGCGTGGAAGCCGAGTAGTCGTAGAGACTGAGGGGGCGTGGAAGTCGAGCAGGCATAGAAGCCGAGTAGGCGTGGAAGCCGAGTAGTCATAGAAGCCGAACAGGCATAGAAGCCGAGTAGGCGTGAAAGCCGAGCAGTCGTAGAGACTGAGGGGGCGCGGAAGCCGTAGGAGCACAGATCCTGAATGGGCGTAGAAGCCGCTGCGTACCGTGCCAGGGTGCTGATGTGGACGTCTTTAGCCGGAATTACGGCTTTTGGAGATCAAATCTTTGGCAGAGATTTGTCATCATCCTGTGCATTAAATGCGGAGACGTGCCTTGAGGGAAAACTGTCACCGCTCTGTGCGTTTTGACGGAGGGACGTGCCTTGAGGGGACACTGTCACCGCTCTGTATGCTTTGGCGGAGAGACGTGCCTCGAGGGGACACTGTCACCACTCTGTGTACTTTGGCGGAGAGACATGCCTCGAGGGGACACTGTCACCGCTCTGTGTGCTTTGGCGGAGAGACGTGCCTCGAGCCCTGTACGAAGCGCAGCTTTTGACGTGGCAGGCGGTTTGTCTTCTGCGAAGCGTAAAACAGCCCATGTTTGCCTGTGTAAAACAAGGCAGCATGTTCTCTTTGCACGCGAAAGAGCGGTTTATGCCGATAGTTTTTTAGTAGGCACCGGTTTTGGTGATATTTTAACCAAATCCTTTGCATTAAATGCTGAGATCCGCCATCATACTATAGAGCGCGTCCTGAGGGGTCTGCCCCCGTTCCCAGCCGTCGTTTGGGTAGCTGTGCAGCACTTTTTGTCAGGAGTCAGAGGTCAGGTTTACTGCGTGACTGGACAGTTTCTTTTCGGGAATATGAAGCGTTCCTCGTACGCTTTAACGCTGCTTTGAGAGCGGCTGGGTTTTACGCCATGGAGGCGATGAAGAACCCTGTTTTACGCTGGATGGCTCTGAAGGCCTCTGCCTATGCTGCTCTGTATCAAGACGCTGCGTAGATCTTCCAAGCATTTTTTTCATGCTTCTACAAGCGCTTAATGAACCCTAGCGTCCCTCACCTATAGAATAATTTACCATTATTTCTTGTTATAGTCATGAATGACCTAAAAGTAGTATAGGCATTGCTAAGAGCTAGTTAGAGATTTGACCCTAGTGTTGACCCCAGTCTTGAGGAACCAATAGAAATCCGAGATCGAATGTTAGGACTGAACGTAATGTGCATAGTGAGATAGTGCTAGGATATAGGTTCGTGTCGTGATATTAGCAGACAGTACCTCAGGAAGCCCAGAGCAACGAGTATGACATTCCCCATGGGATCATACCTCAAACACGGAGAATTGCTCGCCACCTTCACCTTAGGAAACCATGATATTATCTTGAGCCCCTATTTTAATTTCATATGTTGTTCATCTGCGACCTTAACGTTCGCTAATGCGCAACGACTAAAATATTTTCTTCTTTCCTCCGTCTTTCAATTCGTGCCACCTGACACTTCTGATAGTAGGCCAAGTAATTTTATTCCTTGTTAAGGACCCATAGTTTGCTAGGATTATAGCTGTAGTCATGAATTTGAAAATTTTGTGCTTGGTAGTTAGAATTCGATAAGTTTGAGTTAATCTTGTAGATTGTGACCCGATGATTATCCCTTAGTGTTAAATCACGTAATTCGTACCCCCATCTCGATACAAGTTATCTTTTCTTTCCCTTGAGACTAGTAACCTGTCCATTCTCGCTATTGACACATGACCTATGAGCACTATGATTAAGACTTAAGATGACCATTACTTACGTGATACCATAGGAGACCCTAATAAGAGTTTCTATTTTATTTACATGTGCAAGGTTATTTTGCAGGATCCTCTTAAGACTGTCACAGTATTAGTTTAATTCTTATAAGTTGGGTAGTTTGCCTCACAACCTAATACCACATAGTCCACTTGACTCATCGAGGCGGTGTAATTGAATGACATTAATTGTATGCTAGCAAAAGATGACAGTGTTTATTCAGACAATAGAATTTAGAGATCCTTGCCCCTATTTGGCCGACTAGCGACTTAGACAAGGAGGTTGTATGATAACTGTGGAGATTGTAGTGTCTTTTATCAATAATGCTTATTTTGTTTTAGTTTTGTGAACTTGAATAATTTGTACCTCCTTTCATCATCATCTAGCGTATTTATATTTCATATACTACCTCGACTTCTGCTGCTGTTACAACCTAGTTTTGCAAGCTCATCCTTTTATCAAGCTTGTTCATGACATATGTATTAGTGGACGCGTACACTAATACGTTTCAGAATCAGTATACTACGGTCTAATCAACCATAGTGCGCTTGGTTCGCCCTTCGTATAACTACTTTACGTAGATTGAGATATATAGTGATTAGTAGACGAATGTACTTACCCTCTAGATATGTCTGAGCATATCGTATCCGTTACATAACTGTAACGATGCGAGCATGTGAATAGGAATTGCCTAAAATAGGATTTCAATCCACAACTGCCTTGACAATTCTCATTTAAATTCTTAAAACGCCTTGATTCCGATACTTCTAATCTATTACCTCGCCCTTGAACTCTTTATTATTGATCTCCGTCTTCACTTATTTCGGAAAGACGAAACCTCGTGCTTGGTATAAGTTTGATACACAGAGAGTACTAGATATACCCCATAGGCCGATCACATACTTGAGGATTATTCTTCCGTAATTAAGGACATATCATCTATAATATAATCGGCATTGAAGTTTTGGGGATTGAATGGCCTGAGTAAATAAATTAAGAAATATTTTCTTAAGGTATATAGCCTTATGTGATAGATGGATAAATTCTAAGTTGGGTAGCAGTACATTGTCAACTCGAGAGAAAATTCTTTTATACTGTGATCGAGTAAGATTAGATTGGGAGAGGTTCAAGCCATTTTAAATTTTGAGAATTTTAGAAGAATGACTAAGATGATGAGGATCAATGAATTTTAAAATCTTGATATTGAGGACCCAATATTTATACCTTAGGTACATAATTTAAATTTTGAATAGTGAAGATAAAATCATCAATTTGAATTTAGAGAATAAATATAGAATTTCAGACTTGAACATAGGTGGACTGCATTTAAATTATTTTTCAATTTGATGAATTGAATTAAGAATTAAAATTTGATGGTTGGACTACCTATTTGAAATATTGAGGATGTGAATAGAATTTAAAAAGTTGAAGCATGCAAAAGTTTATAAGTAAAAATGGGAATAATATTGGACTCGAATTACTTCTAGAGGAAATTATGATTGTTGGGGATCGTGAGGTAAAATTTATATGCGTATGTAAATCTTGAAGATGTTATATGGATTTAATTTAAAATTTTCTGTGGATAATTGGAGAAAGTGAGAAAAGATAACCATAGGTTGAATTCTGATTAAAAAAGTGATCATCTTAACTATGAAGTGATTACGATGGACATGATTAGGATTTTAATTATCGCAAGGAGATTGCGATTGACTTATGTACATTAAGGATCAATAAATTATGTCTTAATTTAATTTTGAGGACGACATTATTTTAAGTTGGCTGGATTGTGAAATCCCTCACCTAAGAATTTGACCTACTTGGCTTAGATAGTGAAACTGAGGCTAGCTCGAGTCCACTAGAACACGGTATTTTTATTTAGTTTTACAACATGGTATCACTTTGCGCACCTTACCATTGCTTCGATAATTGGAGCACTTCACTATTCACTGCCTTCCTACAAATTCCACACCCTTATCCTAAATTTGACCATCACCTAATTTCCATCTTTGTGCAATTTTCCAATTATTGGGCGCTTTTATACAAAAGAGCATTTAGGTGTCCACACTATTGGATATGACACATGAAGAAACCTATTTTTCGCTCATGTGGATTTCTCTCATGATTTTCGGAATGTACAACGTGCAACTTCGCCCACTCCGTTAAACCTAGCCTTGTATTTTAACCAATGCAAATCTTATACCATCTTGTCTTCTACCGTGGCTTAATTTTATTTTCGAGAACAAAATTTTTATAAGTTGGGTAGATTGTAAGCCCCCTGATTTTCCAAAATTTTTAAATACTTTTTCTCACAGTTTTTCTGTAATATTTTTTGGAATTTAAAACTAAGGTATTTTGTGATTAAAGGATTGTTAGATGATGCTAATTAATATTAAAATATTATGAAAATAATATTTTCTAGTGTAAAATGAAAAACTAGACATATGGTAATTTTTCGAGAATTTATTGGACCCCAGAAGCATTTTTAAAGCCCTAAAAACTAATGTGCATTTAAACCGAATTAAACCCGTGCCAAACACCCAACATCCCCTGAGAGCCGACCCAAACCCAAGGAGAGTTGACCAAGTCAAACTATTCCTAGGTCAACCCAATCCCATGTGTATATAAATACATCATTTCTCTTTCTTTTTCTTTTGTATTCCTAAAACCTAAAACTATAGCCGACTTCCCTATCCCTGTGCACCCCAAATTCAATAAATTATATGTTGCTGTCACCGACTCAAGACCGAGATCTCATCCACGATGGAGCTCCGACGACTGCGATTTCCTCCACCCTGGGACAACGGAGACTCTTCTTCACCCGCCTTCGATCTGGGACGCTTGCGGACCACGGCCATGGCGAAGCGACCGATGAACTCTGTCGACCCCCACGGCAGCTCCACAGCACCCGCTGTTGTGCTCTCCCGACGCACCCGCCGGACTCCGCTCTGGTCCAGTCCCGCCGACCGACGAACAGAGCAGACGCTTCACCGCTCCGACAGACGACCGGACTGACCAATTTTCCCCCCGTCGGCTGTGGTTCCCGACCACCCCGACCGGCGTAGTGCATGACCCGACCGGTGCAGTGCACGACCCGACCGGCTGAGAGCTCCATGACCTGTCCAGCCCGACCCAGCACAGCCCTACTCGGGCCTGACTCTTCTCCCCGATCGGCCGGTGACCGACTTCCCTTTTCCGCCGGCCTGTACTTCCCCTGCACTCCGGCGACAGTGCCACACCGGCCTCCTCCCTGTCCGACTCTTTCACTACCAACCACCACGGCATATCTCCTCTCCGGCCGCCCTCTCCCAGCTCGGCCACGACCCGCTGCCCTAGCCCCAGACACGGCCAACCCGGACACAGAAGCATCCCCGTGACCAGGACACGGCAGATTCGGACCAGGACATGAAACAACATCCCGGACACGAGAATTCTGATTTCACGGAGCCCTGTTCAGGTAACCCGATCTCTCTCCTCGTTATTCCATTTTTCGTTCCGTCAGTTGTGTCGCGTAGACAGTATAACCCTCTCGATGCCCGTGCAACCCGCTCGGTGCCTCGAGCCCTGTGGTGATCGCAAAACGCGATCCAAAAACAGGAAAACCAACGCCCTATTTCACCCCGGAACTGAGTGCGCCCCGTCAAACGGGACGACTTGGTCGCACGCGGTCTTTACCGAAATGTGTGCGTCATTGATACGGATGTGTAGAATTTTGCAAAAGTTGATTTGGATGTGCGTGCACACCGAAATCAACGCATATCCGTCGACAACGCCCCGTATTCGCCTATTCTGGAACACGCTGTAACTTTGTGTACATACGTCGAATCAAGACGAAACTTGTGCCATCGGACTCGTAGCAATACGCTGGTCCTGTGACCGAAGTTTGGTTTGATTCTGAGAACGTTGACAAAATCGCGTATCGTGGGCCCCACAGGCTCCACTTGACGGGCGATTTTGTGATCGGCTCATCGGAATCCAATTCTGGAAGTTCTGTTGGGTTCGTTTCATCGTTCCTAACTTGTTGACACTATGTTGGATGAAATTGGAGACCTTTTGACCCTGACACATTTTTCGGTGTAAAGTGGCCCACATGTGGACCCCGCTTTGACCCAGAAATGTCATTTTTGCCCTTGTGTCCAAATTGGACTTAAGGACAGGCGTTTCTAGCTATTTAATATTTTTTGAAACTGTTGGTGATGTTTATTACAGCTTTTGGAGGAGTACCTGCAGGATCCACTGATACAGGGATAATTGTTGGTATTCAAACCCCAGGCAAGTGTACCTTGCCAAACTTGCAGTATATTGATTCATATTATTCTCTTATTTTGTTCCTGTGATTGATGTGCATATTTGACCTAGGACCGAGTGACTTACTTAGCGTCCGATTATTAGTCGGGTGCCAACCCTGTACGCAGAGTTGGGTAACGTCACCTAGAGATGGACATTCGTGACCCTTTATATTCTCATACTTGTCTTATCAAGTACACTATGACCCAGGACACTTGACACTATTCATAAGACAGAGTCTTCCTGAGATATTCATGGCAATTCTGTATAGGATACAGGTTTATGACATAGACTTTATATTCATAGATATTATATGACTGGTTGTATTAGCTATGATCCCGCTTGACATGGACATGAGACGTTATGGTCATGAGATGCGTGGTTAAATTGGGTGGGGTGAGACACACAGGCTACAGGATGTTTTATATATATCTACTACTATTGTGAGGTTGTAGACTCTCGAGCAGAGCTAGACACATTACCGGTTATTACTGCTACCGGCTCTCCGACACAGAGCTTGTAGTGGCTCAGCCTGAGTTTAGTGATGCTCTCACTTGCATTTCACATAGATGGTTACATACTTACCCTATTTATTATATTATTTGCTGTACTGCATTTATTTTGGCTTATATTATCTGTAACTTGCTATGTCCCCTGAGGACCTGGATCCGGATTATGTCCCCAGGATTTGCAGACGAGATCTATCCCGAGGTATACGGGACCGCAGCAGGAGTTGATACAGGAGCTGTACCGACACCCGAGGATGAGGTGTTAGCTGAAGACTTTTCCTGAGCATCCATGTTCATGCTCAGTATTTACTTTATTCAGTCATTTATATTATGGTCTGTTGAACCATTGTATCAAATTTTTATCGTGTTGTTCCCCGAAGCACTTTGTTGCGACTGGTTGATGATTTACATTTCTTATATCTGTGGATCATATTTTATCTTGTGTGGATGAGATTAGTTGTGCCATGTTGTCGTAGACTTTATATTACAGCTTAAGTATGCCCTGATGGATCCATTAAATTGGATTTGTCCATCAATGTGTGTTGCTGGTCATTGCCACGTGTCTGGTCCCTCGGTATTTTGGGACTGGGGTGTGACATACGGCCTCGATGATATGCGACCTTATTCAGATGAAAGCTTATATCTGGCCAGTACACATATGCGGCTAGAGCACACATGTGACCTTGACTATATGCGTCCTCGTCCTCATGAAGCCAAAGTATCCATCAGACCAAAGGGGGATGAGAGCATATATGCGGCCTCGCCAACATGCGGCCAGATTGTCTATTCGACCAAGGCCCAAACAAGAGCACGTATGCGGCTACAAGACCCATGCGACCTCACCATTATGTGGCCTAGTCGTTATACGGCCTCCAGCTCACAAGATCTTTCCTTTACAAGTATAGAGATCTTCGCACAGTTGGTGCTGACTACGTGTCCAGCTGACAAGTCACGCCCCCAACGGGTTGATAACAACCCCGATATCTCATCAACAACATATCTGAACCAAAATCATGTGGCAGTCTCCCATGATATACGACCATAGTTATAACTGCATGCTATTGAAGTAGCCCTATGTGGCAACCAAGCAGGAGCATATCCGTCATCCAAAGCACGTCCACAGGGCGGCTATAAATAGCAAGGTACTACACCCAGACAAAGAACCCGACGGGATATTGGCAAACCTACACTCAAGCTAAAGAGAAGAGCTTTCGCATCAGATCATCCACAGAGTAAAGAGAGTTGCTACCCTCCTAACCCTCCATCGTTACTGCCAGAACACAAATTTGTACTTAGATTATTTTCTAGGACTTCTCTGTACTTTTTCTTAGTTTGTTAATTAAATCAAGTTCTTTTAGTTCTTCTTTTTATTTAATGGAAAACACTTCTAAATATGGAGATCCAAACATGGATCAAGAGGTGGTTGGATGATTAGGCTATGTATGATGTATAGTACGTTATGGACGAAGAGGAAGAAAATGGTCGAAAAGTAGTGGTGGAAGCACCAAGGGTCGCCTTAAGGAGGGAGAAGGGAATGATGCATCCACAGAAACAACAATAGACATCTTTGAATAAGAGAGTTAAGTGAGAGGAATCACTCATCAAATGAGGAGAAGGGGAGAGACAACATTGTTGGCTGCCCCATCATTTATTAATTCAATCCAGGCCATAAGATATAATTCAAGTGAGATCTAGAGGCCAAAAACTACCATCCAAAATATTCAATCATGACCATTCCTATTAATTAAAACTAAATCCAAAGGTCAGAATTCAATTTGCTTATTTGTTCAATAAGTGTATGTGTTCAATGAATATATATATATATATATATATACCCCCACTGGGAATCGATCTCCAGACAACTTGGGCCGCATGACTCTCCACTACCACTAGGCGTATATATATATATATATGTATATATATATACATATATATATATATATATATATATATATATATATATATACATACCCTCTAGCCTAGTTGTTATTAGGCTATATATATATATATATATATATATATATATATATATATATATATATATATATATTGGAAGCTAGTTCAAGTTTAGACTATTGGTGTTTTTGCCTTTGGACTAGTAAAGATAGTCCCACATTGACTATACCACTAAGTGGGTATCTCAATATAATACTTTATTTGAGTTTAGGTGTGCACATGGGGTGTGGTAGGGCACATGGGTGCCATATGGGGGTGTTTTTATTGGAGGAAAAAGGATTTTCTTATGAAAGCATTTATGCCTTTTGTCATGCTCTTGGAATTATTTTTATAGGTGCTAAGCCCCAAAGCGACTCGGACTCAGGCTCAAGGGCTTAAAGTTGTACTTTGTTGGCACACTTTGCACTTAGCGGATGGGCGCTGAGAGGGTGTTGAACGGGCGCTGAGCGGGCTATGCTTTGGGCTGCGATTGTAGGATATCAATTTTGTATATTGGATTTTTAGTCCCACATCGGAAAGAAGATAAGGATGGGCTTCCATCCTTCCCTATATAAAGATCCCTCTAGCCTTCTTCTGAGACAGACCAAAATATTGAGAAAGAAGAGTCCAAAGGAATCCGTTCGAGTAACAAAAAGAGATGACTATGAGCGTTCCAGAAGTTCCCTTATGAACTTACTGGCTCCTGGGAGCAGATTATCGATAGAGGACGAATCTTGCTTTGAGCAACGATGGTCTTCACTGCCCCAGCAAGAATACTTTTATTCTGTCTTCTTCTGCTTTTTTTCTTGGTTCATTCTGCCTGATTGCAACTGCGTTTTGCAAGAAAGAACGAATGTAGTTTTCATTTTATTGTAACTCTGTTATGTCACTCTGCAACTACGATTGCAAGGAAGAACGAGAAGTTTGGTTAATTTTGATTCTTTTGTAATCTTGAGAGCAAGTTGTAATCAGAATCCTTATATAGTCTTTAGTGGAAATCGAGAATAGTCAGAGTGAAAACTTTTGTGTGAACCTCTGATCTCAACCATGCATTCTTCCATCTTTGGCTAAGCCTCGGGACTAACAATCTCAAAGCAAGATCCGAATAAAGATAGGGAACATCCGTTCAAGTCTTTTGGACACAAGTTTTTACAAACTCAAAAAGATTGACAGAATTTACTTCGAATATTTGGATTAGAAAATGAGTTGTTTGCCAAATTGTCACTCCCTGTTCCCAATATATGTATTTGGAGCATAATTTTTTTTTGCTAGTGTAGTTATATGTTGTAGAGAGACTAGACACATTCTTTGGTTCACTTGGCTCTTGCTTTATTTGTTTAGTTTAATTTTATCATGAGGTGAACCCATGTTCCAAACCTCAAACCCTCCATATATTACCCAACTTCACTTTCTCTCCTCTTATTTTCCTCTTCCATTCTTTCATAGATTTTCTTCTCCCCCTCCATAGGCAAGTATATCTTGCAAGAAATGGAGAAACCATTTATATTTTTGTTCTATTATGTTCCTTATATGATTCTCCATGCATTTAGAACTTGGTATTCTTGGATTTGGTGGATGGATTAGTGTAGATCTAAGTTTTAAGTTTTAGGATTTTATTTGTGTTCTTGAGTATTCTTGGGTTTTGATCTCTTAAAATTTTTTATTTTCGAAAACTTATTGTTCTATGTTGATGAGCACTTGAAGAGAGAAGCAACTACTACTTCTGGCTCGTAAGAAAGGCGAATAACTATAACTGAATCGACATTGACGGACTTATAAACTTTTTGAGTAGTTTAGAACTTTACTTTGCTTGATTTGGACTTTGTTTGAGATTTCTGTGGAAGAAATAAGATTTGGATTTTTAAGCTTTTCCGTGGCCAAACTTGCTGGATTAGGACGAAGGAGCTCCATGCGCCCAGAAAATTGCATGCGTCCTGGACTTCTCGCCCAAAAGATTTTATGCGGGTATCTTATTGGACGCATGGAATAGATTTTTGCACATGCGCCCCTTGGCCAAATGCTTTAAACTTGAATGAATAAAATTTTCTCTAAGTCCTAAGAGATTTTATCCGACCAAGTTTGCATGCGGTCCAGAGAAGCATGCGGCCTAGTCGACCATGCAGCTAGGAGTTATTTGTCTCTCTTTTTCTAGATGCCTAACCACTAGCTGACTCGGCATAACTTTTTCTACTTTTATCTTTTCTTCTGTCACTTTTATCACGTGTCACATCAGCCACTTTTTTGACTTGACTTGACTTGTATTTGTTGTTTGTCATATCACACATTTTCCGAAGAGTGGACTTGGCTCTTCTCATGCAGCCTTGACCTCATATGGCCTTGAACTCATACGGTCTGTTAGTTCATGCAGCCCGTTTGGTCATGCGGCCAACTGACTCATGCGTTAGTTGTTCCTATGCGTCCACTTTGACACCTATTTGGTTTAATGTTTCCATTTGATTAAATAATTGTGATGCTATGTGTTAACTTAGAAATAAATTATTTGACCTATATGTGACTACATGCTAAATGACTAAGCGCCTGGCATGAGCCTGTAGATATGGCCCTACATGTACTTACTTGTTGATTAGGCTACTTTCTCTAGATCACCTTATTATACGTTGAACAGAATAAGGGACGTAGTTCAACTCGAGGGAGGGTCTGCAATCTTGATCCTTGTTTGGTTCAACGCTTGTGGATCCGATCTCGAGGGGTTCTCGTACTACACTTATTTTATCTATCGATATAATAAAGTGACAAATTATTGTGACCATCACTTGCTTGTCCTATCTTGAATACATTGCTACTTGATAACTTGTCCACAACCATGATACTAGAACTTGTTCCTGCCCTGATTATTGTATATATTCTGATACAATTGATCGTACCAAGAGTGCTACCCGATATATAGTGAGCCATCATGCCACATACACTTGCTACGAGATATATGTAATTATTTCCTTGCACGGATCTGGTAGTTGGACAGTGACTTTAACTGTAGCTAGATAGTATTGATTATTGCATCACACTTGGTTGAATCCAGATTTAACTTTAAAAGACAATGTAGATTCGTATCAAGAGTGCCCATACTTAAAGAACGACATTTAGGAAGGAATGTTCATGTGACCATGGCATGAGATTCTAAACCACCTAGGGTTAACTAGGCAACTTAATTTGTAGAGCAGTGGAAGGGAATGGTATCTCGAGATCGTGCATGTCGAACCACCCTAAGTTAGCTGAGAGTAAAGGTCGGCCACCATGGATACTGTATATCGTCCGCACTAGTGGAGTACAGTATCTGATTTATTTATAAGCCGAGCCAATATCTTTTTATAGAAAGCTTGGAACTTCTACTGATCATTAAATTAGCTCAGGGCTCTTCTAAGGGATTGGTGCATCACATATTCTTGCTTGTATATTATAAGTTTAATTAATGTTGTATCCCTGCATGTGTATTATGCCTTCTATTGAGTAGAATTAGGGACATAGATGTCGTGGCATGATAGTTTAACTCATATTCTTGTTTGGATGTTGGGTTGCGTTATTGTGTTACAATAGCCTGTGGACTGAAACTATGACGCATAGTTATTCTAGCTTGAGCTTAATCAAGGGACGTATTCTATCTTGATATGATGTGGCACTTCTGTCCTTGTTTGGTGAAGGGGTGTCGTATCATGTCATGGATAGGACATATGCCATTGATTGTTGGTTTAAGCATCTCGTGCTATAGAACTAGTTTTGTTTCTTTATTTTGTGCTTTTTTTGTGGTACTTGCTATTTGGGGTCTGACTACACTGGTTTTGCATGGCCAGGACTAGATCCAGCACATGAGGATCAAGCGTATATTCCCCCACTGATAGCATGCACTAGAAGGATGGCTGTTGAGGATCACGAGTGGGTTCCTTCATTCATTGCTCGTCTTTCATAAACTATAATCTTTTGGGTGTTTAGCCAACCGGCACCTGTTAGTTAGATAATCTGGACACTAGTTCCCTATATGACATATAATATATTAAGACTACATCTGACTCAATGTCATGTATACTTTTAGTGTGTATTTGCCATATCACCTATATTAGTTAGATCTCTAGAATATTCTGATACGACATTGGGGACATCTTACTGCTTATTCTGAAATATTCTATGTTATTGTTACTTGTTTGAATGATTAAGATATAGAAGTTATTGACCCTAGATGACTTGATTGTAGTATACATCCCCTTGTCTCTAGACAACCTTAACACATTGCGGGTTGCTTCGGTATTTTATAACGTGTGGTTGGTTGAGTCATTCCCATGCTTTCCAGTATTCTAGATCTAGGGCATGACAAGATTTTAGTGGTGGCCTATGCAGGTCTATTTTCAGACTTGTGGGGTAGCCTGATTATAGGAAATCTCAATCAAATATGTTCCTCCTAGAAATCCTGAATCTGCCTTCTCGAACTAAGCTTGACTTATGTACCATTAATTCCTCGATCCTTTCTTGTCATGTTCTTAATTTATATTGTATCCTTTTCTTTAGGGCTTCTCCAGAATCGGTAGTTAGAGCACCAGTAGTCTCAGCAGGACAAGGATCTGTTGTCCCACAATGAGAGACATCACCTGTTCCTGGAGGGATTAGGATAGAACCCGTAGATGAGCACGAGGAACAACATGTATAAGAAGTTTTAGTACCCCTAGTTGTACCAGCAGTGCCAGTTGCACTTGATACACCAGCATTGCTAAAGATTATTCGAGGGTTGATGGTAGCTCAACAACATCAGCAGCTTCAGCAGCATGAGCAGAATGTCTTGTTGCATCAAGGATTACAGACGGCCTTGGAAAGAAGTGTTAGAACAGACTCAAGGGCATCAGTGAGGTTCTACCGACTTAATCCTAGATACTTTTATGGCACGGAGGATGCCATTATCGCAGATGCTTGGCTGCAGAACATTGAGACAATACTAACAGCATCAAGGGTTCCAACTGAGGAACAAGTTGATCAGGTCCGATTGTAACTCCAGGACCTTGCCAGCTATTGGTGGATAGCAGAAGAGGTTGGTTTAAAACAACATGTCTTATATGACAATTTTAGAACCTATTTCAGGGTCAAGTATTTCGAAGTAGTAGCGCAGCATGAGCTACAGCAGAGGTTTATCAATCTCAAGCAGTTTGGAAGGACGATGGATGGCTACGCAACAGACTTCTGCAGGCTTAGCAGGTTTGCCCTAATAATGGTAGCAATAGAACCAGAGCGAGTGATGAGGTTTCAGTATGGACTTCATCTAGAAATTTAGCAACTGGTAGAGGGCCATAACTACTAGACCTTCGACGAAGTATTGATCGTATCCAGGTGACATGAGCTGACAATGCAGAGGTTAGCTTCAAGGATAGGAGGCCATAAGAGGTGTCACGCACAGAACGAAGGAGGAGGACCAACACAACGGACGTTAGCACCATATTCTGGTGTTCAAATTCATGATACTACACCGAGGAGGCCAGTGACATCGGCAACAACAGCACTAGCTCGGCCATATCAGCCGAGGCAACAACAACAATAACGGTTGGGAGCCCCAGTCAGTATACATATTATGGCAAGGGAGGCCATACCAAGGATGTGTGTAGGGAAGCACAAGGGTTATGCCTACGATGTGGTAATCCAGACCATCAAATCGCTAATTGTCCGATGATGTAGAGGATTGAAGGGCCAGTGTAGTGATTAGCCTTACCAGCACCAGGGGTAGCTCAGTACAGGGGACCAGCACTGGCAGTCAGGCCTTTGGCTAAGCATCCATTGTCGATACAAACTCATATGTACGACCAGCAGAGGAATCAGTATTATGGGCAGCAGAGGCCACAACTGCGTATCCAAGGGAGGCAGCAACAAGGAGCACAGTGAGGCCACTACTAAAAATTACGGGATTAGCGACGTTTTTAGCAATGTCAAATTTAAACGTCGCTAATATTAAATATATCAGCGACTCCAAAGAATAACGTCGCTAGACATCTTTGTTTGGTGACAAATAGCGACGTCTAGCGACTATAATTCAATTTTTTAAAAGAATAGTCGCTAAAAGTTTATTTAAGGTCGCTAAACGTCGCTGAGTTATATGATGTAGCGACGTTTAGCGACGTATTTAGCTACGTTATTTTTGTATATATTTAGCAACGTATTTAGTGACGTAATAATTTTGTGTCGCTAAACGTCGCTAATTTATTTTATTTTAGGTCGACAAATTTTTCTTCCCCACATTTCCTTCGATCTCTCCCAAATTTTCAAAAAAAACCCCTCCGTCAGCTCCTCCTTCCTCCGGCTCTCCTCCTCCCTCCGGCGTCCCCTCCTCCCTCTCGAAGACCCCCAGCGACCACCCTCCGGCCGCGTCCTTCCCCCTCCACCGTCAGATCCTCCTCCCTCCGGCATCCTCCTCCCTCCGGCGGCTCCTCCTCCCTCCGGCGTTCTCCTCTCAGCCCTCTACCCTCCTCCTCACTCGGTGAGCTAGCTCCTCTCTCTGTCTTATTTCTCTATCTCTCTCTCTCTAACACAACACAACACAACACGACACGACACGACATGACCCTAATACTGATACGGACACACGAACCCTAATTATAACTCGAACACACACACATACACGACATGACATGATATGACCCTAATACTGACACAGACACACTAACCCTAACCCTAACTCGAACACACACGCACGTGGATTAGGTTTTGAGTAGGGACTGAAATAAGTAGACACGACACGACTGCAAAAGAAGAGTAAATGTGAGGGACTGCTCAGTTAGTGCTCAGGTTCTTTAACTATTTCAGGAAAGGAGTATCAGATATGTCTGGGGGTGTATAAGTCCAGTGAGTGACTGATACCTAGAGCCACTGTGCAGTATCAGACATACAACTTATATTGTGGTATCAAGCACTATTTGGGGTTAGTGTGGTGGGGATGCAACTGGGTTCTGTCCACATTGGAAAAACTGGTATGCAGGCAGTAGGGTGTTTTGGTGGACTGAATACAGTTAGAAGGAGATACAGATGTGTGCAGGTTTGAGGAGGGGGTAAGGTTAGTAAAGTGCATTAAGCACTGAGTTCAGTTGCAGTTTGGATATGGAGTTATAACAGCATCGGAGCTAGGGTGCAAGGGGTTGGTTCAGATGTGCTGCAGTCAAGGGTTGATGTGCAGTGCTAGCTGCATTTGTTGGAGCTCTAGCTTAGCAAGGTGGGACTACAGTTGGCAAGGCTAGTAGGGACTAAAATCAGTAGATATCAGGGAAGAGTGTTAGTATTAATTAGGTTTTGAGTGTATTGGTATTTTCTGATATTTGGGTACCAGGTGTTCAATGGTTTCGTCCAAAAATATGGAAACAATAAATTACTATTGACCTAATCTGCAGCTAGGAAAACTCAAAATTTAGGAAAGATATACATCACTGTTTTAACTTGTCCTTCACTTTATTTATCATATTTAAGGGTGCACTACATTGGTGCACTCTATTGTTTTAGACACAGACACTAACCCTATCTCTCTTCTAGTTAGCTGTCTGAGTTTAGATGCAACCTTGTGTATCTGCAGCTCACAGAGCAGCACACATCAGTTTTGAGTGGTAGAACAGAGCTGCACACTACTCAATTTTGCTCTCCCTTGCTGTGCTAGCACAGAGATGCACACTGCTCTCCCTTCAGTTGATCAATGCCAAATGATGCACACTAAAAACTATGAACTGCTCTCCCTAGTGACCCGAGCATACTCAATCACTCAAACACAACCATACTTGAAGGTAGCAGTGAGTATCAGTGCATGTACTGTATTTAACGATGAGTATATATGCTAGGACTAGGAGTATCAGTACATGTATTGTATTTAACGATGAGTATATACTTGAAGGTAATTGTATATTCATTTTTACTACAGAAGTATCTAAAATGGATATGAATTACTATATGTGTAATCGTTCATGGATGTACAACCGTCATCCTGATAACATGTGTGGTGTGCGGGAAGAATTCATTGAGGGTGTACAGCAGTTCCTGCAGTTCACCAAGGCGTTCCCTCAGTACATGGATGGTACCAAAATTAAGTGTCTGTGTATGAGATATCGCAACTTGAAATATTATCCAGAAGTAGAAGTCACATATCATTTGTACTTGAAGGATTTTACGCCGAATTACTATCAGTGGATCGCACACGGAGAACTTGTGTCTTTAGCATCAGAGTCGGAGCATTATGTGGAGCCGTATATGGATGTCAACGACCACGCTGCTTACGACAACAGGTGGGTGAATATGGTTTTTTATGCAGCGGGGCCTAGTTTCGATCCGGACAATCATGATACAGCTGAGGAGGCACTGAATGCCGATGTTGCAAAGTTTATGGAGTTGCTGGAGAATACAAGGACTATTATATCCTGGTTGTGAGGATCATTCAACGTTGGAGGTGGTTACAAGATTATTGAGCATCAAGTCTGATTTTAATATATCGCAAGAATGCTATAACCGACTGATGGATTTGATTATAGAGATCTTGCCCGAGGGTACAAAGTTGCCTAAAGACTTCTACCGATCTAAGAGGATGGTGAGATCGCTCTGGATGAGATACGAGAAAATGATTCATGTCGCAACGGGTCCATGTTATACTATAAAGACGACATTTATGAAGATGCGTGCAGATTCTGTGGTGCTGATCGCTACAAGGCCACTGGTAGAGGAAAGTCTGTCGATGCAAGAAAGCCTACCGATTCGATGCACTACTTGCCTTTGATTCTAACAACTGATTGTAGAGTTGATCATTCGGACCTTTCAATTCATAGATGTGGATCTCGGACCTATGAATGGGGATATTCCCGATACTCACAAAGAAAAAGGGAAGTGACTTGGACAAAAAGGAAAATAACTTGGACAAAAAGAGGGACGCCGCGGTTGCAGAGGTTGTTTATGGTTAAGGAGACTGCAAAAAATATGAGTTGGCACAGGCAAAAACAGATCGAAGGAGTATTGGATCATCCATCTGATGGAGAAGCACAGAAGCACTTTTATCGAGAGTATCCAAATTTTGCTTCGGATCCGCATAATGTCAGATTGGGGCTCTCCTCTGACGGTTTTACCCCATTCGGACTTTTGGGCTCACAGTATTCATGTTGGCCTGTGATCGTCATTCCGTATAATCTACCTCCATGGATATACATGAAGACTCCGTATATGTTCCTAATCGCTATTATCTCGGGTCAAAACAATTTAAAGAGGAATATCGATATGTATTTACAGCCTTTGATAGATGAGTTGAATCAGCTATGGGAAGTAGGTGCCAACACGTACGATGTTTCTAGAAAGCAGAATTTTTAGATGAGGGCAGCACTTATGTGGACCATCAACGACTTTTTGGCCTATGGAATGTTATCGGAATGGAGCACTCATGGTCGTCTCTCATGTCCGTATTGCATGGACTGTACTAAGGCTTTTCGTTTGAAACACAGAGGCAAACCGTGCTTCTTCGATTGTCATCGACAATTTCTGCCGAAGGATCATCCGTACCGGAGGAACAGGAATACTTTTTGTGCGGGCGTTGTGGAGAAGGCCAATCCACCGCCAAGGTGGCCCGGATACACGATATGGAAAGAGGTAAAAGATTTACCAAGTGCTATCGAAGATCCTGCTAAGGGGTACAAGTGTGACGTAATTGATCACACCCATAACTGGACGAAGAGGAGTATATTCTGGGATCTGCCATATTGGAGCACCAATCTGATCAGACATAACCTTGATGTCATGCATATCGAGAAGAATGTGTTTGATAACATAATTAATACTGTAATTAAGGTAAAAGGGAAGATAAAAGATAATTTGATGGCTAGGTTGGTCTTAGAAGAAATATATAGACATCCTGCGTGGCATTTGATAGAGGAGGGGAATGGAAAGTTAAAGCAACCTAAGTCAGTTTTCTCACTGAAGAAAGAGGATAAAGGGAGACTTTGTAGGTGGATTCAGGGTCTAAAGTTTCCAGATGGGTACGTGTCGAACTTGAGAAGATGCGTCGACCTCAAGGAGAATAAACTGGCGGGTATGAAGAGCCACAATTGTCACGTATTCATGGAGAGATTAATTTTGATTGTATTTTGAGAATTCTTACTATCGGTCGTTAGGGATCCATTAACAGGCTCAGCATATTCTTCAGAGATATTTGTTCTACTAAGTTGCTCGTCGATCGTCTAAAAAAGTAAAAGAAGGACATTGCGGTAATACTATGTAAGCTCGAGAAGGTATTTCCTCCTGGATTCTTCGACTCTATAGAGCATTTGCCAATTTATCTTTCCTATGAGGCACGTGTTGGTGGTCCTGTCGGTTATCGGTGGATGTACCCCTTCGAGCGGCATCTGAATCACCTAAAGAGAAAGGTGAAAAATAAGACACGGGTTGAGGGCTCTATTTGTGAAGCTTATATTCTCGAGGAGAGTACAAACTTTTGCTCAACGTATTTCAAACCTCATATTGCTACTAATAGAATGAGAGCTCCGAGAAATAATGACGGATATCAGGAATCTGGTGATGCAATACTCAAAGTATTCAATTCGTCCGAAAAGCCTTCGGGGAAAATGAAGAAGAGATATTTGAATGATGACGAGCTAAGGGCTGTTCAGTTGTATATATTACTCAATTGCGATAAGGATGAAGTGGAGAAGCTAGAGGGGTAAGTAATTAATACGTCCACGTTTATATCATCTCAATGTAATAGTATAATATACTAATATGCTACTAATCAATAGTTGCTTTATTATTTTTCAGCACATATAATGATGAATTGAGGTCGGTTAGACCCTACATAACAGACGAAGAAGTAGAACAAGAAATGAGATATCATTTTCCTTCTTGGTTGAGCGCATATGAAAGGAGCTTGGTAATTACTTTTTATTTCTGCATTTGCAAAATAAATAACTTACTATCGCTACTTTGGTATTTAGGTCGATCGTCTAATAACACCCGAGACTGAATCTATTAGAACTCTAGCCAAGGGACCAATTACTACCGTTAAAATATGGCCAAGTTTCTGTATGAATGGGTTTAGGTTCAAGTCAACAAATGCTCCTATCAGAGACAGCTTTCTGGATCTTAATTCCACGAAAAGCAGTTGTTTGTGTATCAAATCTTCGAACTACAAAGACGTTAATCCAGGCAATAATTTTTTTGGCATCCAGGCAATAATTTTTTTGGCATCTTATGAGAGATTGTGGAGTTGACATATAATTATGGCACAGAACCTACTAATATCGTGCTATTCAAGTGTGAATGGTTCGATCCAATTCAAGATCAAGGATGGAAAATTGACAAGCATGGCCTTGTGGATATAAACTACAAGTGTAGATATCAAGGCTACGAACCATTTGTCCTATCAAGTCAGGCTCAGCTCGTATACTTACCAACTTATCCTAGACGGGGGACAGCGAGGTCGGATTGGTGGGCAGTATGCAAGATTAAAGCTAGAAATACCTTTGATATTGACGAAATAGCTTATCAGGAGGATGAGCTACCTCTTGTAACAAATATTATAGATGTGTACTCAAGGGAAGTTACTCATTACACGAGTAATAATGTAGAAGATGTAGAATTATTCGAAGAGGAAGACAAAGATAAAGTAGATGAAAGAGAAGACGGGGAGGAGGAAGAGGAAGCGGGGGACGAGGAAGGCGAACAAGATAAATTTTTTGAAGATGATTGAAAATAAAAAAATTTGCCAGTATAATGTACTATATTTTGACTGTAGAATGTACTATTTGGATGAATATATGTATTATATTTTGTACTATAGAATATATTATCCATTTAGACTTGTGACACCACTAGTTATTTTCTGTACAATTCTATGAATGTTGTCAGATATGCATAATATTTTGACTGTAGAATGTACTATATATATTTGTGTATTTCTTTATTTATCATATGTTGTTATCAGGTATGACAGAATAACGCGGAGGGTTCGACAAGTCCCGAGGTAGACAGAGTGCTCCTCCGGTACTGCCTACTGTTGGTTCCATATCCTCGTCGCCCAGTACTCCAGTATATCGATCAGTCACATCTTCGACTGCGACGACGTTACGTGGCATCACTCCTGGGATGAGTAGTTCCAGGCCTGATAGTACTCCCTCGTTCAGCGTTCCTCCTGTTGATGGAACTATGGAGACAGATGAGCATATAGAGGAGGTCGTGTCGATGTTGTCCCAGCATCAGCTAGATCCTCCATGCATACCTCCGGAGCAGACGAGGACAGAGATTTGGGCCGACGGTACAAAGTAAGTCAATTAAATAATTTAGCATCATATATATCATGTATTTCTTTATTCATCATATATTGAATTTTTCGATTAAAATAATTATCTTTGTATAGATATCGTCCATCGTCGGTTCAGAGACGCCTGGTCCTCTTTCTGAGGAACAACTATGGTGGCACTTCGATCAACTACTCTGAAGCTTCGGAGGAGAGGAAGGCGTTCTGGTTTGTGGACTTCAAGGTAAAAGTATATTATATAAATCCTCTAATTTATCCATATTATATAACTTATTCGTGATGCTCACTTACTAAATTATTTATTGTAGCAAACAAATTTCTATCCTCCGCACCGGGCCGAGTTGATCGAGCGGATGTTTCCTGCCGTTGCCGCCAAACTTATCTGTGATGCTCTGGATGACCAGAAGGCTCATGATCGTGCTAGAAAACTGATCCAAGGTTGGATCACGCCTGAGCAGTGGACTGCGATGAGGGCTAGATTCGATGATTCGAGGTACAAGGAAAGGTCTGAGAAGGCCAAGGCGGCTAGGCGGAATGCTGTAAAGTGGTATGGTGGCTCGATTCCGATGACGGGACATTTTCGTCGTTTGGTATGTTTTTCATTTAAGATATATTATTTTAATGTAAGTACGATAAAATGGTAGTAGGAAAAAATATTTAATTTTAGTACTAAATAATATATTTTTAATAGGTACAGAGGGGTGAGGATGCAAACATGATGACCGTCTTATTGGCCACCCATCAAAAGGACAAAAATCTTATTGATGAGAGGGCCTCACAGACCTATGTAAGTATTACTTTACTTTGTGTTAATTTTAATATAACTTAGGCAATTATCGAGTATGCAAACTTTTTTAGGCCAAGTATCTTAGGCTGCAAGAGCAGGCGACTGCTAGTGCACCTACAGCTGGAGAGGCTGGTACTTCCTCGCAGCCCGCACCAGCTCCGTCGGCGGACGAGCTGTGGGTGACCACCGCTGGTGGTCTCCAGAGGGGTACGTACTACGGTACGGGATCCTATGGTGCCCTAGTTGCGACGTAGTCATCTAGGGCCTCCCCAACAATTGCGCATTCACCACAGCCCTCGTAGTTGTCGGTCAGAGTCCAGGAGGCCGTTGACCGTCAGATTGCGTCTCTCCGTGACGAGTTGCTGCGAAGGATAGAGGAGCAGCCCCGGTCCCAGCCACAGGAGGACGATCCGACGCTCATCGCACGATTTGATTTTCTCGACCGCAGCATCACGGAGCTCCAGGATTTGACAAATGATCTTAGAGCCTCGACAAAGCGCAGCGTGACGGAGCTCCAGGCATTACAGCTATCCATAGGCGAGAGGCTGATGATGATGCAGGATTCAATGGTTCATAGCAGTACGAGGCTGTTATCTACCATGGATTCTTACTACCAGTGACTCGCAGAGTTGGAGCGGATACGTCCTCCTGGTGCGCCTACATCGACACAAACTCTACCGACGTTACTGCCTTCTCCATCGACATCAGTGTCAATTTTTCGGGAGTAGTATGATCTGTTCTTATCCTTCATGGGCGCCGGTGATCATCCTCCTGCAGATCCGCAGTAGTATGGATATTTGTATGGATATATATTTGCTGGATATTTGTATTCTTTGTATTATTTAGGATAAGACTCAGTTTTATGGATATATATTTACTGTATTCTTTATGTCGATATTTGTTGGATGTTTTATTTTCTTTAAATTTTATTATATTATTCATATTAAATATATGTTAATTTATCGGTATTGAGTGTTCAACCCAAGGGGGTCGGCGAACCCAGGTAATTCAATGGAGGGTTGCTCTGGGTCTATTTGTACAAATTGTGAATTAATAAATTACAGGAATAATAGTTTGGAAATAATTCAGTATTTAATTTTTTTATTTTTTTACTGTATCATTAGCAACATTTTTAGCGATATTTTTAGCGACGTTCTTTCATGTCGCTAAATAATGTCGCTAAGTTGCGACGTTAGTGTACGTCGCTAATAATGTCGCTAGAGACATCGTTGTACATCGCTACTTGCTGACATGGCAGTATTTCTAGGTTATTAAAGATGTGGTTGTAACGTCGCTAAAAAGTCGCTACATATGTCGCTAATTTGTGACATACAGCGACAAATGTACACGTCGCTAATTAGCGACTGTGAGTCGCTAAGCGTCGCTAATCTAACGATGCATTTACGTCACTAGAAAATGTCGGTATAGCGATGATGGCGACATTTTTCCTGTCAGCGACTAGCTTAAAGGCGACTTCTGTAAAACGTCACTAATTACGTCGCTAAAACAAATTAGCAACATTTATTGATCAATTAGCGACGTTTCTTTACGTCATTAATTTGACATTTTCTGGTAGTGGGCCAAGGGCAAGCTTTTACCCTATCTATGGAGGAGGCTTTGGCATCAGGTGACATGGTGGCAGGTAACATTTTTGTTACATCTTTTTCTGTCATAGCATTATTTTATTCGGGAGCATCCCATTCATTTGTATGTGCACGATTTACGATACGTATTGAATTAAAGTTCAAGGCATTGCTAGAGAGGCTGAATATACTCACTGGTAATAGTCTCATAGGAGTTGATAGAGTATGTCTAGCGTGTCCAATCATAGGGTGCGGGCATTTATTACCTACAAGGTTGATCGAGTTCCCTATGGGTAATTTTAACGTTATTCTAGGCATGGACTGGTTAAGAGACAGTCATACGATGATAGATTACCGTAGGGGTAGAGTATTGTTTAACATCCCAGGTAAGAAAGAGTTTATCTTTAACAGAACGGTGAGGGGCCAACATAAAGATGGTCTAGTAGTAGTAGCGAGAATTAGGGATCAGCTTTCCAGAATAATTGAAGAATTTCTTGATGTATTTCGGGAAGATCTTCCAGGATTACCCCATGTGTGGAGTTTTGCATAGAATTGAGGCCAGGATCAAAACCAATGTTCAAAAAAGTCTATCAGATGTCCCCGATAAAACTCAACCAGCTATATCAATATGTAGAACTCAACCAAATATATCAACGTGTGGAAGAACTGAAGGCAAAAAAGTTTATTCGGACTAGTGGATCACCATGGGGAGCACCAACGCTTATAGTAAAGAAGAAAGATGGGGCGACACGGTTGTCTATCGGCTATATGCAGCTGAATGCAGTAACAGTGAAGAACAAGTGTCCATTGCCTAGGATTGATAACTTGTTTGACCAATTGAGCGAAGGAAAAGTATTTTCCAAGATAGACCTTCAATCAGGATATTATCAAGTAAAGGTCCGGGATCAAGATATACCGAAGACATCATTTCGATCTTGATATAGGCATTACGAATTTTTAGTTATGTCATTCGGATTGACTAATGTTCCTGCAATATTCATGGATTTGATGAATCGTATCTTCATGCCATACCTAGATCAATTTATAGTGGTATTCATAGATGATATTCTTGTCTACTCTAACAGTGAAGAAGAGCATGAAGAACATCTTCGGAGAGTGTTACAAGTTTTAAGGGAGCATCAGTTGTATGCCAAGCTCAGTAAGTATAAATTCTGGTTAGGTCATGTGTCATTCTTGGGGTACATCATCTCAGGGGCAAGAGTATCAGTGGACCCCAAGAAGGTCAAAGCAGTAGAGAATTGGCCAGTCCCAAAGACAGTAGAATATGTGCAAAGTTTCTTAGGGTTAGTAGGATATTATCGGAGGTTCATGGCAAACTTTGCACGAATTTCAGCACCAATGACTCGTCTAACCCACAAGAAGGTAAAGTTTGTTTGGACGGCAGAGCGCCAAGCAACATTCGAGATGTTAAAAGAGAAACGGATATCAGTTCCGATCTTTACACTTCCAGTAGGATCAGGAGGGTTCACAGTTTATTGCGACGCATCTGGGAAAGGATTCGGGTGTGTGTTGATGCAACACAGGAAAGTGATAGCTTATGCGTCTCGGCAGCTTCGAGATTATGAGAAAAATTATCAAACCCATGATTTGGAGTTAGCAGTAATAGTATTTGCACTCAAGCTATGGAGACACTACCTATATGGCGATATGCCATGACCCACAACCGATGTAGGGGCACGAGTAGTGAACAACGCCTAGCCTACGATGCAGCATCGGGGGTAGAACGATGTTTGGGTAAACTATCTGTCTAGCAATCAAGATATAACAATACCACCAATGTAATATGATATACTCAATCATAGATCTATAGATGGAATGAAGCACAAATATGATAAAAGAATAGAAGAGTCACAATATAACTCACAAGATCAAAATAATATCCAATGGGTCAAGAAATACTAATAACAATGCTGAAGACAAATTCAGTACAAAAGAAACTACTATTAAGCTACAAGTCCTGGGTCATCTGCCTCAATCGGGATGAGACCCTCCTGAGCCAAGTTTTCTTGCTCTAAGCCAACAACATCCTGAGGCCCGTAGTGAGTGGGGGTACCACTCCTCAGTGTCATCTGGAAAAAATATATCCAATCAGGAAAGGAGTAAAGTACATCTCTAATAGCAGTTCTAATAAATGATATAAACTATGTAACAGTAAATAGATATGAATATACAAGATGTAATATACAGATACAAGAGATATGCAATAAAGAAAATACTAGAATAAATACGAGAATAAGTAATATAGAAATGAACAAGAAATACTAATGACTAAGTGAGTGAGTACCAGTTTTAATATGTGATCGGCTTGGGAACTTGATACAAGAATTATGGCCAGGTTAATCATACATGCGGTGTATGATTAACACTATACAAGGAATAATGCATGATACAAGAAGGGTATGATCACATATCTATACTACATACTCCCCGTCCACGACTGGTATAGTGGATCCAACCATGGTATGTTATGATACGGAATTCACTGGGTAGGTAGCTAGTCTTCCCAAGAATCAATATTTGTACATGTACAAGAAGAACAAGGAAACAGGCTTGCACAAGATATATTATAAATACCAAGGAATAACATCTTATGACGAGATTCGGATATACCAATCCGTGTAACCATCGTGTCAAGAAATCAAGGATATCTATACTACATACAAGGAACATAGAGGATATCATAAATGAGAAACTATCAGAGAATGTACTCGCCTGAAATCCGGTAAACAGTATCCAATATGTCCAGTACGGTACCTCAAAAACCTAAATATGGAATATTATATCAATATAAGATTTTGTAATGAAAATAAGTTAAACTATTAGGTTTTGGAATGAAAATAAGATAAACTAGTCAACTTCTAGGTCATAAAACCATTTCTAAGTCAAAATAGTCAAACTAGGTCAACTCTAGGTCAAACTAGCTATTTCTAGGTTGTACGAGTCCATCTCTAAGATATTGGGTCCATACACTATGTAACTAGGCCATACTAGCTATACTAGGATACTAGGAAACCAATAAGATACTGTATCCTAAGATACACAAGTTTATTAGATATGAAAATATCAATATATACATATACAAGACAATATATAATATTCCTAACTAAACTAATGCTAAGTAGATACCTTGGCTCTGAACCAATGCAGTATCAAACTACTACACACCCATCTTGATACCCAAACCCAATACCTTGAGTATCAATCAATACCTTGACATTACCTTGGTATCACAAGGTAATATTAATTCTAACATATAACTAACTACCCAATACACTACTACAACTAACAAGCATTAACTACTTATACTATTCTATACTAACTACTTATTATATAACTACTAACTAGTAATCAAAGTATATATCTAACTACTAGATAACAATATGTATATATACATATAACTACATAACAAAGTAACTAACTAACTAACAATCAATGAACTAACTACTAAACTATACATCAAGCTAACTAGCCCCCTATTTACCTTGCTCTAGCTGCTGCACACTGCTATTTCTGCTCGCTGCTCAAGTTATTGCTGCTTGTTGTTGTTTCTTAAGCTGTTGCTGCTACTGCAGTTGCTGATTTGCTGTTGCTGCTTATGTTATTGGTGCTGCTGCAACATGCTGCTGCAGTTACTGCTACCTGCTCATGTTGTTGCTGTTTGTTGTTGTTGCTCAAGCCGTTACTACATGTTGTTGCCTCTCAATCCCCTTGCTGCAGTTGAGCTACTGCCCGACTCCCTTCCTAGCACACACACACACACACACACACACACACACACACACACACACACACACATATATATATATATATATATATATATATATATATATATATATATATAACACTAGATACATACATATCTATATATATGCATATACATATACGTAACAAAGCTATATTTACATATATACATATATGCCCTCTCTCTCTCTATATATATATATATATATAATCACCTCCATATATATATATATATATATATATATATATATATATTTATATATATAAACCAATCACCATAAAATGAACATAGAACAACACATAATATATATATATATATATATATATATATACACATATATATCATACACTCATAATAATTACATCATTCTAATAGATATTACCATGACAAATTGAATCTAAATGCAATAAAACAAACACGTGGAGTGCATCGCACCCGTATCACACTAGATCTATGATACGCTTGCGATACGAGTCCACCATACCACCAACATACCTCAAAGGCCACAAGCAAGTATAAAATAATAATTATGAATAATACAAAGAGCTAATTATACATCTACATGTCCGTGTCAAAATGTGACATACTCAAACTCCCGTATCGGAGAAAATCTCCCAAATCAACCCGAATCTCTAAATTGTCGGGATACGGCCTATACGTATCCAATTTTGGATACGACACTAGTCACACACAATCAAACATATGTCAATTTAGTCTAATTGACCAATTGACAAACACAAGACAAACACAAGATGTGTCAATCTCGGAATTCCCCCTAAATTGACACAAAATACCACATAACTTTCACCATAGGCCTCCTATGAACCTAATTCCAATTCCTATGGGTAGCCTTAGCATATGGGGTGGTTTTTAATGATTAAATCATAGATTTAGAGTCTAATTAAAGGAGAAAAACTGAATTGAATCTTTTGGGAGATAGATTCTTAATGAAACCTGGAAATTGAGTGAAAAGACCCTCCAACTTGTAGATCCTTGCTTCCTCCTTGTAGATCCTTGCTTCAATAGCCTTAATGATTATTTGGGAAGAAATTATCAAGAAATTTGGGTAAAATTTGATATAGGAATAAAAAAATTTGGAAGAAGAAATTATAATCTAGATTTGAATTGGAAAAATGAAGAGAGAATTATCCTTCCATTAATACAAGGCCGGCCCTAAGATACTATGTAATATCTAAAATACCACTTGGGGCCTCTCATGAAAAAATAATTAAGGAAGGAAGAGTCTAATGGGTTTGACTTAATTAATCATCCTTCTAATGAATGGGCTTCTAATTAGGCTTAATTCTAACTAGAATTAAATATTGGTCCATAGATCTAATCTAAACTAGTTAGGTCCACTAACACAAGTCCAAAATAATAAACTAATATCTAATAATAAATGAATAATACAATAAATAAATATACAACATGCACAATATTTAATTAATTATGAAATAACTAAATTATTCTTACTTATAAAATATGGTAGTGACAAGTCTACCCCCCTTAAAATAATTTTGTCCTCAAAATTCAAAGACGAAAGCTCCCCAGAAAATAAAATAGAACATAATCAGGAAAGAACATACCTCAAGTCACAAACAAGTATGGGTAACGCTCTCGCATTTCATTATCTCTCTCCCAAGTAGACTCTCCCGGAGAGTGATGTCTCCATATAACACGTACCAAGGGAATAGTCTAGTTTCTCATTACCTTCTCTCTCCGATCAAGAATCTCAACTGGCTGCTCTGGAGAGCTAAGAGTCGGGCCTACCTCTATCTTTGAGTGATCCAATACCTGACTCAGATCTGCCATATACCATCTCAACTGCAACATTTAAAACATATTGTGCACTCCCTCCAATGCAGGTGGTAAATCTAGTTTGTAAGCAACTACACCGACGCTCTCGAGAATACTGAAAGGTCCGATGAATCGCGGACAAAGCTTTTCACCTCCACCGAAAGGAATCGTGCTTCGTGTCAGAGAAATCCTCAGAAACACCAATCTACCCACCTAGAATAAAATATAACCTTAAGAACTTAATATATAACAAACAACCAATATCAAGCACAAAACAAAAATCTAAAACTATACCTCAAACTGCAAAGGTCTCCGGTGGCTATCGGTCTAATGTCGTTGTCTGTCCTGCGCCACTCAAAGTCTGTCTCTAATCAGCTTAACCTTCTTTGTTACATCCATAACCATCTCAAGCCCTAGCAAAACTCTCTATCCAATATTGTCCCATGATAAGGGAGTACGACATCTTCGACCGTACATAGCCTCAAATGGTGACATTTCTATACTAGCCTGGTAGCAGTTATTGTAAGCAAACTCTACCAAATAGAGATGGTCCTTCCAAGATCTCCTAAAATCTAGTACACAGGTGCGCAGCATATTCTCGAGAGTCTGAATAGTCCTCTCTAACTTCCCATCCGTCTGGGGGTGATATGTAGTACTAAACTTGAGCTGGGTGCCCAAACTCGCTTGCAAACTCCTCCAGAAATAAAAAATGAAACGACTATCCCGATCCGACACTATGTTGATGGGAACCCCATGTATCCTGACGATCTGTCTCACATATATCTCTGTCAGCTTCTCCGTAGACAAACCCACCTTGAAAGGCAAAAAGTGGACCGACTTGGTCAACCTGTCAACGATGACCCAAATCGCGTCTTTCCCTCCTGGATATCATGGAAGTCCGGACAAAAAATCTATAGTAATGTGCTCCCACTTCCACTCTAAAATGGGTAATGGCTGAAGTAAACCACTTGGCCTCGGTCTCTCGGCTTTCACTTGCTAGCACACTAAGCATCTGGATACAAACTGTGCCACTTCCCTCTTCATGCCATACCACCACACACTCTCTCGCATATCCTGATACATATTGTTGGCACATAGATGTAAGGAATATTGAGAGCGATGCACTTCCTGCAATACCTCCTTACGTATCTCCCCACTAGCCACACACAATCTGACACCATACCGCAAAGAACCATGCTCAGCAATGGTAAAATCATCCTCCAATCCTGCTTTCACTTGAGCTCTGATGCTCTTCAGAGATACATCCTCATACTGGGTTGCCTTAATTATGTCCATCAACTCTGAGTGTATTTGTAACCCCCATATCTGCATAGCAAAACTAGGAACTATTACCTCAATGCTCAATCTATCCAAGTCCTCCAACAAATATCGATCTTACGTCAAGAATATAGCTACTGGATACCTGCTCAAGGCATCGGCAACTATATTGGCTTTCCTAGGATGATACCGCAAAGATATGTCAAAATCCTTTATCAATTCTAACCACCGACGTTGCCTCATGTTCAACTCCTTCTGAGTAAAAATGTACTTCAAGCTCTTGTGGTCTGTGAAGATCTTCACACTCTCTCCGTACAAATAGTATTTCCATAACTTAAGGGCAAAGATGACTGCTGCCAACTCCAAATCGTGGGTAGTATAGTTATTCTCATGAGGACGCAATTGCTTAGATGCATAGGCAATCACTTTCCTATTCTATTGAAGAACACAACCCAAACTTTTTTCCGATGCATCACTATAAATAGTGAAACCTCCAGACCCTGATGGCAATGTCATAATAGGAGCAGACGTCAACCTCATCTTCAAATCCTCAAAAGCAATCTGGCACTCCTTTGTCTAAACAAACTCTGCATCCATCCTGGTGAGTCTAGTCATCGGCTCAGCAATCCTCAAAAAATCTTGCACAAATTTCCTGTAGTAGCCAGCCAAACCCAAAAAACTTTTGATCTCTGCCACTGAATACGGGGTCTTTCAAGACTCCACTACTGTAATCTTTTTCGGATCCACTAAAATTCCATCACCAGTCACAATATGTCCTAAGAACTCCATCTTATCCAGGAAGAACTCGTACTTGGACAGCTTTTCATACAGCTTCTTCTTCCTCAACACATCCAACACAATCCGCAAATTCTTCTCGTGCTCCTTTGGTGTCTACGAGTATATGAGTATGTCATCGATGAACACCACCACGAACTTGTCAAGGTACTGGTGGAACACCTTATTTACCAAATTCATAAATACCGCCAGGGTATTAGTCAACCCAAACGGTATCACCATAAACTCATACTGGCTATACCAAGTCCTAAAAGAAGTCTTCAAAATGTCCTCCAACTTCACTTTCACCTGATGGTAGCCAGATCTTAATTCTATCTTAGAAAACATCTTGGCACCACTCAACTGATCGAATATGTCATCAATCCGTGGCAACGGGTATTTATTCTTGATAGTGAGATTATTCAATGCCCTGTAATCGATGCACATGTGCATCGATCCATCATTCTTCGGTAAAAATAATATTGGGGCTCCCCACGGTGAAGAACTGGATCTGATAAACGCCTTATCCTATAACTCATCCACTTGCTTCTTTAGCTCGACCAGTTCGTTGTTGTTTACTCTATAGACATGTTATAAAATTGGTTCTGCACCTGGCACCAAGTCTATAGAGAACTCAAAATCTCGATCTGGCGATAATCTTGGCAATTTCTCAGGAAACACATCCAACAACTCTGTTATCAACGGATGTGGCAACTCCTTGTCTTCTACCGTAGCTCCACAGATAATGCCTTCTTCCTGCTCTGCAGCTCCTCTAGCAAACTCAAACTCTGGATCTCCTGGCGGGATAAACAAAACTCTACCTCTTGTATAATCTATACTAGAATGGTTCTTACTCAACCAATCCATCCCGAGTACAATATCGTAGCTCGGAAGTGGCATTACAAGTAGATATGCACTCATCTCTCGGCCTCCCAGAGTAACTCTCTCATCCTTGCAAAATCACTAACCAGGATAATGCCTCCTCCGGTCATGATATTGCAATTCCTAAACAAAGACACAGCTACCAAACGATGCTTTAGAGCAAAAGAAACAGATACAAAACTATGTGAAGCACCACTATCAAACAAAGCTAAAGATGGAATAGAATCAAGAAAAACAGTTAAAGATCAAATATCAATATCAAGAAAGAACAGTTGAAATGAATCAATAGAGTTTTTCCTAGATATGATTGAGTATTTTCAGCCTATAGCCCATATCCTATATCCTGAAACAGACTTTTAATAGCACTCAAATAAGAGCACCACTACAAATTGTACTAATTGCAACCTCGAAGACCTGCATGGGCCACCACTAAAAATGTGTCATGACCCGCACCCGATGTAGGGGCACAAGTAGTGAACAACGCCCAGCCTACGTCGCAGCATCGATGGTAGAACGCTATTTGGGTAAACTATCTATCTAGCAATCAAGATATAACAATACCACTAATGTAATATAATATACTCAATCATAGAGCTACAGAAGGAATGAAGCACAAATATGATAAAAGAATAGAAGAGTCATAATACAACTCACAAGACCAAAATAATATCCAATGAGTCAAAAAATACTAATAATAATGCTGGAGACAAATCCAGTTCAAAAGAAACTACTACTGAGTCACAAGTCCTGGGTCATCTGTCTCAGTCGGGATGAGACCCTCCTGAGCTAAGGTCTCTGGCTCTAAGCCAACAACATCCTGAGGCCCATAGTGAGTGGGGTACTACTCCTTAGTGCCAGCTGGGAAAAATATATCTAGTCAGGAAATGAGCAAAGTACATCTCTAACAGCAGTTCTAATAAAAGATATAAACTATGTAATAGTAAATAGATGTGAATATATAAGACGCAATATACAGATACAAGAGGTTTGTAATAAAGAAAATACTAGAATAAATATGGGAATTAGCAATATAAAAATGAACAAGAAATACTAATGACTAAGTGAGTGAGTACCAGCTTTAACATGTGATCGGCTTAGGAACTTGATACAAGAATTATGGCCTGGTTAATCATACGTGCGGTGTATGATTAATACTATTCAAGAAATAATGCATGATACTAGGAGAGAATGATCACATATCAACACTACATACTCCCCATCCCCGACTGGTAAAGTGGATCCAACCATGGTACGTTATAAAACAGGATTCACTGGGTAGGTAGCGAGTCTCCCCAAGAATCAATGTTTGTACATGTACAAGAAAAACAAGGAAACAAGACTTGAACAAGATATATCGTAAATACCAAGAAATAATATCTCATGATAAGATCCAAATATACCAATCCTTATAACCGTCGTATCAAAAAATCAAGGATATCTACACTAGATATAAGGAACATAGAGGATATCATAAATGAGAAACTATCAGAGAATGTACTCGCTTAAAATTCGGTGAACAGTATCAAAGATGTCCGGTACGGTACCTCAAAGACCTAAATATGAAATATTACATCAATACAAGGTTTTGGAATGAAAATAAGTTAAACTAGTCAACTTCTAGGTCATAAAGCCATTTTTAAGTCAAAATAGTCAAACTAGGTCAACTTGTCACGACCCGCACCCTGGATTTGGGCATGAGTCATGAGTATGCCCAGCCTACACCGCAGTGTCGATGGTAGAACGTTGTACAAAAAAACCATAAATATAATCTACTACTCACAACATATTTACATCTCCATATTATACTCAATCACAGGCACTAGTTTAAATGAATACACCATGATAATAATGAAATAATAGTCTTGATGCGGGTTAAATGAATCTCCCCAAAATATAATATCCAAATTACAACATTTAAAAAACTTTAGAGAACTGTCGAAGAACAATCTGGTCCAAAATAACTAACAAAATAAACTACTACTAAACTACTCCATTGTAGACGGTATCTGAGCTGCTAACTTTCCATGATCCTCCGGAAGGGCATGATTAGGCTCTATTATGTCACTAGCATACGGTCCATAATGTGTAGGGATTTCATTCTCAATGTAGTCACCTAAAATATTTATCCAGTCAGGAAAGGAACGAGTACATCATAGTAAAAATAGTTCCAACACATGGTAGAAGCTATAAGACAATAAATAGCAAGAAATATATGATAGCAATAAACTGAACTCACAATAAAGCAGCTAGAATAACCAAATGCTGAAGTCCTCTCATGGCAAACATATAGTACAATATCTCCAAGCAACAAAAGAAATAACTACAATGGATGGAAGAACAGATAGGAACAACTACTCTATGTGATTTGAAATACCTTGTTGACATGTGAACGGCTAGGGAGTAATATCTGGCAAACTACACGTGTTGTGCATGGCTGCTATTATTCCAGAAAGACCATAGGATAAAAATGGTAGTTCACATGTCCACTAAGTATTTTCCCTCCCCATAAGTACACATGGATTCCAAACCAGTCACGAAGGAATAACAATATTCCAGAACAGTCACGTATCTCATAATAAGAATCCATCATACTAATCCGTGTAACAAGTATCGATGAATCAAATAATCAATACTAAGCATGCATTATAGAGACTATCAAGCACTGAAAGTAATCACGGAAAAGTTCTCGCCTGGGGTCCTTAGCTGGTATGAATCAGAATCCAAGTCGCAGTCCAAATAACCTATGTATTACAAATTTACCATGTCAAAAGATAATTTATTTTAATTTATTTAATTCTGAAATAATTACTCTAAAATCCTATTTTAATCTTATTATTCTGATTTTTAGGTCAATTCCTAAATTTTGTTCAAAGAAACTAAAATTTATCAACTCGAGACTCGTGGCACGCAAATCGAGGCAATCTGTTGACCAAAAAGTCAACTGACACAAACTTGACTTTTATGCATGATTTCCTATAGATTTTAGCGTCAAAAATATGCTAGAATTTATGGCTCATCCGAATTCAAATTTGTTTAGGAATTATTGCATACCACATTCGTATTGTGCAACGGTGGTTAATATCTAACCTAGAAGTTCTACAGAATTAATATATAGAAATATTTCAAATTAAATTCTGAGATAAAAATATGTCAATTATCTCAATATTAACTTTCCGAATCTTTAAACGGTTCATAATTCTAATTCCTGGTTCTCCCGAAATCGTAAAAACACCGAGACGCATCTATTTTTGGACATACTGTGCTCTACGAATTTTTTATAATTTAATATTCATAATTTCGTAAAACAATTTATATATTTATAAAACTAACATCAATATGGTTCTAATGCGAGAAATTGGGCCACGTTTGGAGTCTGAAGCTATGAGTAATGGCTCCTGAAAGATGAAGGAACCCTAGATGGCAATTCTCCAAAATTTGGCTTACAGAAAAATCCTAGAAATTATAAAGTAACTATTATATATATAAAGGAGAGAGGGAGCAGCCGCGGCTTGGAGGGTGCCACATGGCATCCATCCATGCACTCCCGCTCGGATCGAACGACCAGGATTTGACCCGGCTTGGCTCGGCTGAGTCCGAGTCGGATTAGGACTCAGCTCGGCTCGGCTAAGGGTCGGCTGGGCTGCACCCGCACCCACTCTCGCGGTCGCTGACAAGCGGACCCCGTCCAGTTTGCTGCGGGAGGCTGACTAGTGGGACCCTGTTGGCAGACTGGGCATGATATTTATTTTATGGGTTTTCTTTTTTAGAAAAATAGTTTTTAATTCAGTTTTCCTAATTAACTCTAAATAAATGCTAAAAATAATCAGAAAATTTTCAAAAAATTCTAAAAATTATATTTGATTATTTAGAACCTAAAATAAAAGTTTGGGATATTTTTAATTATGTTTCTCCTTAAAGTAAATTCTTAGAAGCCGTAGAAAATTATTGTTACTATTTTTTAATTAACCAAAAATTGTGAAAAAATCTTAATAACCCCAAATTAACCTAATAACAACATTTAAGAATTTCAGGATACAAAGGTTACAAGTCTACCCACCTTAAAAATATTTTGTCCTGGAAATTTAAAATTCTCAATAGTTTTTTTTTTACCATCAAAATTTAAATTCATCAAACCATATAATCATGAAGTAAATCCATATTGTTATTTCACAAAAATTTTAAAATTCTATAAATATAATATTCCTGAAAATCTTCAAATATAAAATCAAATTCCATTCTTATCACAATCTCCTCCAAAATTTTAAGTTAATAACTAAATACTCAACAAATTTAATATTCAATCCTCTAATTGAAATCCAATCAATGCATATTTATAAAATTTATAAATCTCATCCCAAAATTTTGAATTCAAAGACTAATCCATTAATGATCTTACTCCTCGATTCTTTTTTCACACAATACTCAAACAATATAATACTTACGAAATCTTCATATGCACCATTCAAAATATAAACTTTATATTTATATCTTGTAGTCAAATAAATATAATGATAATCTTCTTAAATTCCTCAAAATTTAATGACAAATCCAATCATATCATAATCTTCATAAAAATTATGAATTAACAAAATCGTCAATTCTGCCATATTAAATTCTCAACTCTTTATTTAAATTAATGTTTATCCTTAAAATTTAAAATCCTTAATAATAATTTTTTTTGCCACCATCAAAATTTAGCAATATAATTATGAAGTCAAACCACTATTGTTATTTAACAAAATCATTAAAAATTAACTTCATCCTCATAACTTAAAATTTTAACGTAAATCTTCAAAATTTGAATTTATCTTCAAAGTTTAAAATCTAACAGAATTTTTCTATTACATAACTCTTAAATACAATCTAACATTATTTCCTTGAAATTTAAATCTCATTTATAACTATCTTAAAAAATTTACTAATTAAATTTTTCAAATTTAATCTCATATCCAAACTTAAAAATTAAATCCAATCTTGAAGTTTTAAAAAAAAATTTAATACCATTCTTAAAAATTGGAATCTCATTTTATAGTCATTTCTCACAATAATTTGATTTGTCCCCATAGCCATAATTTGTTTTGTCCTCACTGTTACTACGTTTACGAATTCTTGGTATTTAAATTAATGACCATTCTTAGAACATCGATTAATGATTCAATCCTAAAAATTTAAAAGTTAAATCAAATCTTCAAAGTAAATCCTACTAATATATATTTCATGAATAAATTAAAAAAAATTCAAAATCTCATCCTCAATATTTGAATTCCAAATCTACTCAATCAATCATATCTCTTAAAAAAATAAAATATTTTGACTTCAAATTAAGTCCTTAAAAGTCGAATTCAACAAGTTATAAAATCAATCTTTATATTATTATTCTTTTGGTCTAACTCAACCCATAAACCAAATCTCAATATTATATTGAACTCCTAACACTCAAATTCTTAACATTATCCTTGAATTTTTTGAATTATATCTCAAAACTTTCAAGATTATCCTCAATTTTAAAAACTTTTAATATTATCCTAAAAAAAAAAAAATTCAATAATCAAATATGACAACTTCTACCCACCTTAAATTTTATCCTTAAAATAAAATCCTTAAAATTTAACTTCTCGAACAATTAAAATAAAATGTATATACTTTCCTCAAAAGTCAAATATTAAAATAAAATTTTAATCACTTCCAAAAAATTTTATAGCTTTGACTATGTTTATTGAATTAATTGAATCCTTAAAAATTTTAAATACATAAAATCTGAACTCCTCAAAAATTATCAAACTTGAAATTTATTTCCAATCTTCAAATTATAAATTTAAATCCACATCTTGTAGTCCAATAGCTCTAATGTTAATCTTTTTTTTTTAATTCGACAAAATCATAAAGTAATAAACCCATACTCAAAATTTTAAATCAAATACTCAAAATTTAAAATTTTCAAACTTAAACTTAAATCCACTATAATAATCTGCAAAAATCTAAAATTCCATAAATTTTTAACTTCTTGTCTTTATCATCATTTAATTTAAAACTATTTTTCTTTTTTTTTTAAATTTCAACCATGTTTTAGCAAGAAAATTATAATCATTAAGCTACAAAGAAATTTAAACCTCAAAGCAATTTTTTTAATAATTTTCATTTCCAATAATTTTGTAACCTTAAGAAAATAATTTGCACCGAGCAGTCTACCCCTAACTTTGATCACACAAACTTATAAAAATATCATAATATATAATCACTTAATTTTCTCAAGTTTATCTACTAGAGTTTACCTAAAAGTTTAATATGTATATCTATTTTAATCACGTAGCCTATATAATACCTTAATTACCCAAGCAATATAATTAAAATAAGGACTTCCAATTGTATACCTAGTCCTAGCCATTCTCCTAAATTCAAATCAATCCTAATTACGAATGAGCATCTCCTAGTCGCAGGCTCACAACTAGTACTACTAAGTTGAAGTACTAACCATGACAACGCACTTGATGCAAAGATGGACCTACATGGGCCACAATAAAAATGTGTCACAATCCGCACCCTGGACTTGGGCATGAGTCATGAGTACGCCCAGCCTACGTCGCAGTGTCGGTGGTAGAACGCTGTACGAAAAAACCACAAGTATAATCTACTACTCACAACATATATACATCTCCACATTATACTCAATTACAAGTACTAGTTTAAATGAATACACCAAGATAATAATAAAATAATAGTCTTGATGCGGGTTCAATGAATCTCCCAAAATATAATATCCAAATTATAATATTTAAAATACTTTAGAGAACTGTCGGAGAATAATCCGGTCCAAAATAACTAACAAAATCAACTACTACTAAACTACTCCATTGCAGACGGTATCTGAGCTGCTAACTTTCCATGATCCTTCGGAAGGGCAAGATCAGGCTCTATTATGTCGCTAGCATACGGTCCATAATGTCTAGGAATTTCATCCTCAAGGTAGTCACTTAAAATGTTTATCCAGTCAGGAAGGAACAAGTACATTACAGTAAAAATAGTTCCAACACATGGTAGAAGCTATAAGACAATAAATAATAAGGAATATATGATAGCAACAAACTGAACTCACAATAAAGCAGCTAGAATAACCAAATGCTAAAGTTCTTTCATAGCAAACATATAGTACAATATCTCCAAGCAACAAAAGAAATAACTATAATGGATGGAAGAACAGATAGGAACAACTACTCTATGTGATTTGAAATACCTTGTTGACATGTGAACGGCTAGGGGGTAATATTCGGCAAACCACACGTGTTGTGCATGGATGCTATTTATTCCAGAAAGACCATAGGATAAAAAGGGTAGTTCACATGTCCACTAAGTATTTTCCCTCCCCATAAGTACATATGGATTCCAAACCAGTCACGAAAGAATAACAATAATTCAGAACAGTCACGTATCTTATAATAAGAATACATCATACTAATCAGTGTAATAAGTGTCAACGAATCAAATAATCAATACTAAGCATGCATATAGAGACTATCAAGAACTGAAAGTAATCACAGAAATGTACTCGCCAGGGGTCCTTAGCTGGTATGAATCATAATCCAAGTCACAGTCCAAATAGCCAATGCATTACAAATTTACCATGTCAAAAGATAATTTATTTTAATTTATTTAATTCTGGAATAATTACTCTAGAATCCTATTTTAATCTAATTATTTTGATTTTTAGGTCAATTCCTAAAATTTGTTCAAAGAAACTAAATTTTATCAACTCGAGACTCATGGCATGCAAATCGAGGCGATCTGTTGACCAAAAAGTCAACCAATACAAACTCGACTTTTATGCTTGATTTTCTTAGATTTCAGCGTCAAAAAAATGCTGGCATTTACGGCTCATCTGAATTCAAATTCGTTTAGGAATTATTGCACATACCACATTCGTATTGTGCAATGGTGGTTAATATCTGACCAAGAAGTTCTACAGAATTAACAGTATAGAAATATTAAGAATTAAATTTTGGGAAAAATATATTTCAATAATTTTGACATTAGCTTTCTGAAACTTTAAACGGTTCATGATTCTGATTCCTGGTTCTCCCGAAATCGTAAAAACACTGAGACGCGTCTATTTTTGGACATGTTGTGCTCTACTATTTTTCCAGAATTTAATATTCATAATTTCGTAAAACAATTTATATATTCAGAAAACTAACCTCAATATGGTTCTAATACAAGAAATTGGGCCATGTTTGGAGTCCAGAGCTATGAGTAATGGCTTCTGGAAGATGAAGGAACCCTAGATGGCAATTCTCCAAAATTTGGCTTACAAAAAAACCCTAGAAATTATAAACTAACTTTTATATATAGAGAGGAGAGAGGGAGCAGCCGCGGCTCGAAGTGCGCCACATGGCATCCATCCACACACTCCCGCTTGGATCGAACGGTCAGGGTTTGACCCGGCTTGGCTCGGCTGAGTCCGAGTCGGATTAGGACTCGGCTTGGCTCGGCTAAGGGTCTGTTGGGCAGCACCCCCACCCACTCTCATGGTCGCTGACAATCGGGCCCCGCCCAGTTTACTGTGGGAGGCTGACGGGTGGGCTCATGTTGGCTGACTGGGCAGGATATTTATTTTATGGGTTGTCTTTTTCAGAAAAATAGTTTTTAATTCAGTTTTTCCTAATTAACTCTAAATAAATGCTAAAAAAAATCAAAAAAAATCTAGAAAATTCTAGAAAATATATTTGATTATTTATAACCTAAAATAAAAGTTTGGGATATTTTTAATTATGTTTCTCACTAAAATAAATTCTCAATAGCCCTAAAAATTATTGTTACTAGTTTTTAATTAGCCAAAAATTGTGAAAAAATCTCAATAGCCCCAAATTAACCTAATAACAACATTTAAGCAAGAATTTTAGGATACAGAGGTTACACAACTCTAGGTCAAACTAGTTATTTCTAGGTTGTACGAGTCCATCTCTAGGATATTGGGTTCATACACTATGTAACTAGGCCATACTAGCTATACTAGGATACTAGGAAACCAACAAGATACCGTATCCTAAGATACGCAAGTTTATTTGATATGAATATATCAATATATGTATATACAAGACAATATATAGTATTTCTAACTAAACTAATGCTAAAGTGATACCTTGGCTTTGAATCAATGTAGTATCACACCACTACACACCCATCTTGATACTCAAACCCAATACCTTGAGTATCAATCAATACCTTGACATTACCTTAGTATGACAAGGTAATGTTAATTCTAACATATAACTAACTACCCAATACACTACTACAACTAATAAGCATTAACTACTTATACTATACTAACTACTTACTAACATACTAATATATATATATATATATATATATATATATATATATATATATATATATATATACATACATACATACATACATACATACATACATACATACATACATACAACTACTAACTAGTAATCAAAGTATATATCTAACTACTAGATAACAATATGTATATATACATATAACTACATAACAAAGTAACTAACTAACTACCTATCAATGAACTAACTACTAAACTATACATCAAGCTAACTAGCCCCCCATTTACCTTGCTCTAGCTGCTGCACACTGCTATTGCTGCTCGCAGCTCATGCTGTTGCTGCTTGCTGTTGTTTGCTCAAGTTCCTGCTGCATGTTGCTGTTACTGCAGTTGCTGATTTGTTGTTGCTGCTCATGCTGTTGCTGCTCATGCTATTGCTGCTGCTGCAACATGCTGCTCCAGTTGCTGCTACCTGCTCATGCTGTTGCTGCTTGCTGTTATTGCTCAAGCTACTGCTGCATGCTACTGCCTCTTCATCCGCTTGCTGCAGTTGAGGTATAGCCCGACCCCCTTCCTAGCACACACACACACACACACATCCCCCTACGCACACACATATATTTCTATATACTTATATATATATAACACTAGATACATACATATCTATACATATGCATACTATATATATATATATATATATATATATATATATATATATATATATATATATAAACTTACATTTATATATATCTATATAAAGCAATCACCATAAAATAAACATAGAATAACACATAATATATATACACATATATATCATACACTCATAATAATTACATCATTCTAATAGATATTACCATGACAAATTGAATCTAAATGCAATAAAACAAACACGTGGAGTGTATCGCACCCGTATCACACTAGATCTATGATACGCTTGTGATACGAGTCCACCACACCACCAAACGTACCCCGAAGGACACGAGGAGTCTAAAATAATAATTATGAAAAATATGAAGAGCTAATTATACATCTACGTATTTGTGTCAAAATGTGACATGCTCAAACCCCCGTGTCAGAAAAAAACCCCCAAATCAACCCGAATCTCCAAATTGCCTGGATACGGCCTACATGTATCCAATTGTGGACATGATACTATCCACACACAATCAAACATATATTAATTTGGTCTAATTGACCAATTGACAAACACAAGATGTGTCAATCTCGGAATTCTCTGAAAATTGACACAAAATACCACACAACTCTCTCCATAGGCCTCCTATGAACCTAATTTCAATTTCTTTGGGTAGCCTTAGCATATGGGGTGGTTCCTAATAATTAAATCAAAGATTTAGAGTCTAATTAAAGGAGAAAAACTGAATTGTACCTATTAGAAGATGGATTCCCAATAAAACCTCCAAATTGAGTGAAAAAAGCCTTTAACTTGTAGATCCTTGCTTCCTTCTTGTAGATCATTGCTTCAATAGCCTCAAATGATGATTTGGGAAGGAATTGGGAAGAAATTCAGGTGGAATTTGATATGGGAATGAAGAAATTTGGAAGAAAAAATACTATATCTAGATTTGAATTGGAAAATGAATAGAGAGAATTTTCCCTCCATTAATACAAGGCCGGCCACTTGACCCCCTCCCCAAGATACTATGTAATATCTAAAATACCCCTTGGGGTCTCTCATAAAAAAATAATTAAGAAAGGAAGGTTCTAGTCTAATGTGTTTGACTTAATTAATCATCATTCTAATGAATGGGCTTCTAATTGGGCTCAATTCTAACTAGAATTAAATGTTGGTCCATGGATCTAATCTAAACTAGTTAGATCCACTAACACAAGTCCAAAATAATAAACTAACATCTAAAAATAAATTAATAATATAATAAATAAATATACAACATGCACAATATTTAATTAATTATAAAATGATCAAAATATCCTTTCATAGAAAATGTGGTAGTGACACGATCGGGTGGAGATATTTACAGATTATAAGAGTTTAAAGTACATATTCACCCAGAAGGACTTGAACATGAGGCAAAGGAGGTCAAAAATTGTTTGGTGAATATGATGTAGCACTACAATATCATCCAGGCAAGACAAATATAGTGGCAGATGCTCTAAGTAGGAGAGGCAGCACATTTGTCTTGACAACTCAGAAGCACATATTAGAAGATCTTCGAGAGATGGACATTAAGGTAGTGTTACCTCAAAAAGCAAGAATACTAGATAATCTTCAGATTTAGTCAACCTTGGTGGAGAGGATCAAGGCGGCTCAAATAGAAGATTCTCAGATTCAGAAGCTTAGGAAAGAATGTGAGTCAGGCCTTAGAAAGGAATTAAGGATTCACAAAGAAGGAACACTTAGATTTGAAAATCGTCTTTGTGTGCCAAGTGAAGATATCAGACAGGAAGTAATGACCGAGGCACGCATTTCTCAATATTCTATTCATCTACGAGGCACGAAGATGTACCATAATATTAAGCAATATTTCTGGTAGAATAGAATAAAAAGATAGATAGCTCGGTTCGTTTTATGATATCTCATAAGTCAGCAAGTGAAGGCAGAGCAACAGAGACCAGCAGGATTATTGCAACCTCTGCCTATTCCAGAGTGGAAGTGGGAACACATTACGATGGACTTTGTGACCGGCTTACCTAAATTCCCTACTGGACGTGATGTAGTTAGGGTAATAGTAGATCGACTCACAAAGGTGACATATTTTCTTCTTTTTTGAGTAGGACAGTCCACAGAACAGTTAGCAGAGATGTATATGCGGCATATAGTGAGGCAGCATGAAGTTCCAGCAAGTATATTGTCAGACTGTGATACCCGCTTTACGTCTCATTTTTTGAGAAGTTGACACAAGCGCTTGGGTACTAAGTTGAGATTCAATACTGCGTACCATCCTCAGACAAACGGTAAATCAGAGAGGACAATACAAATATTAGAAGATATACAGCGGGCTTGTATTTTAGACCAATCACCTTCACTTAGTGGAATTCTTGTACAATAACTGTTATCAGGCCAGCAAACAAATGGCTCCATTCGAGACACTATACGGAAGAAAGTACAGGTCACCTTTAGCATGGGATGACATTGGTGAACGGAAGATGTTGGGGCCTGAGATGATCATACAAACTATTAAAGTGGTTAAGTAGATTAGAGAGCGGCTTCGAGTTGCACAAGATCGTCATCATTATTGGGCAGACCAATATTGTAGGCCGTTAGAATTTTTTGTCAGCGACCATATATTTTTGCAGATTTTGTCTACCCGTGGAGTCATTAGGTTCGGGGTTCGCGTGAAGCATAGTCCGCGGTACATTGGACCGTTCGATATTCTCGAGAGGGTATAGGATGTTGCTTATCGTCTTGCCCTTTCGCCTTCGCTACGTGAGATGCATAATGTCTTTTATGTATCTCAGTTGAGTAGGTATGTCCCAGATCTGAGTCATGTCCTCGATTACTCTTAGTTAGTCGTTGGTACCGACTTAACTAACAAGGAATGGCCCGTGTCCATTGTAGATCAGAAAGAGAAGGTACTCAAGAACTGGACTGTCCTCGATCACTCTTAATTAGTCGTTGGCACCATTTCGGACATCTTTGATACTGTTTATCGGATTCTAGGCAAGTATATTCTCTAATAGTTTCTTATTTATGATATCCTCTATTTTTCTTATATTTAGTGTAGATATCCTTGATTTTTTGACACGATGGTTACATGGATTGGTATATCCAGATCTCGTCATGAGATGTTATTCCTTGGTATTTATGGTGTATCTTGTACAAGCCTTGTTCCTCGTTCTTCTTATACATGTACAGACATTGATGCTTGGGGAGACTAGCTACCTACCCAGTGAATCCCGTGTCATAACGTACCATGGTTGGATCCACTATACCAGTTGAGGCGGAGAGTGTTAGTGTAGATATATGATCATATCCCTCCTTGTGCATGTACTTGCGAGTGTTGACCATACACCACACGTATGATTAACCAGGTCCTAATCCTTGTGCAAGTTCCCAAGCCGATCACATGTTGAAGCTGGTACTCACTCACATATTAGTAGTATTTCTTGCTCATATTCATGATGCTCATTTTTTTGTATTTAATTCCAATATTTCTATGTTGTATATCTCTTGTACTTTTATCTTGTATATTAACTCTATTTACTGTTACATAGTTTTTATTATTTATTGGAACTACTGTTAGAGGTATACATTGCTCCTTTCTTGACTAGATATATTTTTCCCATATGATATTGAAGAGTGGTATCCCACTCACTACGGGCCTTAGGACGTAGTGGGCTTAGAGCTAGAGACTTTGGCACAGGAGGGACTCATCCCGGTTGAGACAGATGACACATTACCTATATCTCAGTAGATAGGTTTATTGTACTGGATTTGTCTCCAATATTTCACATTAGTATTTCTTATTATATTTGATGTCTCATTGGATATTATTTTGCCTGGTGACTTATATTTGACTCTTCAGTTCTTTATATCATATTTATACGATTGTTCCATCTTATAGATCTGTGATTGAGTATTTATACTTCATTGGTGGCATTATATATCTTGATGATCATTATTGCTAGATAGATAGTTTACCCAAACAGCATTCTACCATCGATGTTGCGGCATAGGCTGGATGTTGTTCACTACTCGCACCCCTACACTGGGTGCGGGTCCTGACACTTTTTTAGTGGTGGCCCATGCAGGTTCTCGAGGTCGCAATTAGTATGATTTATAGTGGTGCTCTGATTTGAGTACTATTATGAGCCTATTTCACGATATCGGATATAGGTTATAGGCTGAGAATACTCAATCACATCTAGAAAAAAAACTTTATTATTTATTTCAATTGTTCTTCCTTGATCTTGATCTTGATATTTGATCTTTAATTATCCTTCTTTGAGTATATTCTATCTTGTGCCATATTGATTCTTTTATTTCACTTTGCCTCAGGATGCCGCCTAAGACTCGATCACAACAAGAGGAGCAGTTTTTGAGAGATCTGCGACTTTCCGAGGGCCTACACCAGTTACTTCTCCTGTGATTGGCATATCAGCTGCATTCGGGGGTCCACCTCCATCTCAGAAGACTATTTCAACTGGGTCTGAGGGACTTCCACCTCCACCTTCAGTACCGACAGATGCGACTCAGGTGTTCCAATTATTTTGTGACATGATGGAGGCTAAGAGGGCCCAGTCAGAGGCTCACCAGAGGCAGACCGACGTGTTACGGCAGGCTATTGAGAGGGCTCATCAGCTTGCCCTTGTTGTAGTAGAGAGGGGAGCTCCGATCCAGCAATAGGTATCTCCGTAGGTTGCCCAGCTTCGGTCCAGTAATATCCAGAACTTCCAGAAGCTGGAACATCGAATCTTCAAGGGAATCGAGGGCATCATTTACGCTGATGATTGGCTCGAGGATATCGAGCATCTCATGAGGGTGTCCCATCTTGCTGAGGATGTGAAGGTTGAGGCAGTAGGACTTCAGTTGTTCGATATCGCCCGCACTTGGTTCAGGAATTAGCCACTTCTTATCGATGTGGGGCAGTCTTGGGAGGTGTTCAAGGACCTCTTCAAGAGAAAGTTCTTTGCTCGGGCGGACAGATTAGACTTGGTGAGGCAGTTTGAGGGCCTTACTCACGGAATCATGTCCGTGGAGGAGTACGCCGTAGAGTTCAGTAGGCTGAGCTGATTTATAAAATATTTGGTGTAGGAGCCAGAAGTTTGGGCTATCCACTTCCGTGAAGGTTTGAACTGGGAAATAAAGATCCTCATTCCATCTTTCTATGAGACATATTCAGAGATACTTGCGGAGGCACACAAGGTTGAGCGAGAGTTGAGCTTAAAACCCAAGAGAGACCGTGATTCTTTTCAGGGGGCTAGTAGCAGCACAGGGCCTGCTAAGCGTCCTCATTTCTAGTCTAGACCTTTTCAGCAGCCACAACAGCACCAGACTCCAGCTAGGGCATCGGTTTACCAGGTACTACAGTAGCAGTAGAGACAGTCATAATAAGTTTTCTGCCACTTCTGCAAGAAGCCCGTCCACATCTGGGAAGTTTACAATAAGAGGTTGGAGTTTGTCTGTATTATGGTGTCAAGGGGCATCAGTTGAGGGATTGTCCTACCAACCCTCGTCGTACATTTCACGGAGCAGCTTTATCTCAGAGAATACAGGCGAGGCCACCTGTAGTACAGTCGAGGGGACTGCCGCTTTCGACCCAGCAGCAGCGTTATTCCTAGCACCAGAATCAAGGGTGTGCACCTCATGGACGAGCGTTTGCTATGACGGTCGAGGAAGCTGAGCCTACCGGAGATGTCATCACAGGTTCTGTTCTCCTTGATTCTATTCCAACTTTAGCATTGTTTGATAGTGGTGCTTCCCATAGTTTTGTATATATTTCTTTTGCACTGAAGCATCATTTATAGCTGAGCCTTTGCTTAGGACTTGCAAGATCATAACCGAGGGAGGCATTATCCTGGTTAGTGATATTTGCAAGGATTGAAGAGTTACTTTGGGAGGTCGGAAACTGAGTGCATGTCTACTTGTAATGCCACTTCCGATCTACGATATTGTACTCGGGATGGATTGGTTGAGTAGACACCATGCTAGTATAGATTGCAGAGGAGGTAGAGTTTTGTTTAGCCCACCAGGAGAGCCAGAGTTTGAATTTGCTAAAGGAGCTGCAGAGTAGAGAGAAGGCATTATCTGTAGAACTATAGTGAAAGACAAGGAGTTGCCGCATCCTTTGATAGCAGAGTTCTTGGATGTATTTTTGAAAGAATTATCAGGATTGCCGCCAGATAGAGATGTTGAGTTCTCTATTGACTTGGTACCAAGTGCAGTGCCAATTTCACAGCATGTATATAGAGTGAACAACAATGAACTGGTCGAGTTAAAGAAGCAAGTAGATGAACTGCAGGATAAGGGGTTTATCAGATCTAGTTCTTCACCATGGGGAGCCCCAGTATTATTTATACCAAAGAAGGATGGATCGGTGTGCATGTACATCGATTATAGGACATTAAATAATCTTACAATCAAAAATAAATACCCGTTGCCATATATTGATGACCTATTCGATCAGTTGAGTGGCACCAAGGTATTTTCCAAGATAGACTTAAGATCAGGCTACCACCAGGTGAAAGTGAAGCTGAAGGATATTCCGAAGACTGCTTTTAGGACTCGGTATGGCCAGTACGAGTTCATGGTGATGCCGTTTGGGTTGACTAATGTCTCGGCAGTATTTATGAATTTGATGAATAAGGTGTTCCACCAGTACCTTGACAAGTTCATGGTGGTGTTCATCAAGGACATTCTCATATACTGGAAGACACTAGAGGAGCACGAGGAGCATCGGTAGATTGTGTTGGATGTGTTAAGGAATGAGAAGCTGTACGGGAAGTTGTCCAAGTATGAGTACTTTTTGGACAAGGTGGAGTTCTTAGGACATATTATGACTGGTGATGGGATTTCAGTGGATCTGAAGAAGATCACAGCAGTGGAGTCTTGGAAGACCCCAAGTTCAGTGGAAGAGATAAGGAGTTTCTCGGGACTGACAAGCTGCTACAGAAAGTTTGTGCAAGATTTTCTAAGGATTGCCGAGCCGATGACCAGACTCACCAGAAAGGACACGGAGTTTGTTTGGACAGAGGAGTGCCAGGTTGCTTTTGAAGAATTAAAGACGAGATTAACGTCTTCTTCCATTATGATATTGCCATCAGGGTCTGGAGGTTTCACTATCTATAGTGATGCATCGAAAAAAGGGCTGGGTTATGTTCTTCAGTAGATGTGAAAGTAATTGCCTATGCATCTAGGCAATTGCGTCCTCAGGAGAAGAACTATTCTACCCACGATTTAGAGTTGGTAGCAGTTATCTTTGCCTTGAAGTTGTAGAAATACTATTTGTATGGAGACTTGTGGAGATCTTCAGAGATCACAAAAGCTTAAAGTACATTTTCACTCAGAATGAGCTGAATATGAGGCAGCTTCAATGGCTGGAACTGATAAAATATTTTGACATATCCTTACAGTATCATATGGGGAAAGCCAATATAGTTGTCGATACCTTGAGCAGGTATCCGGTAGCTATGTTTTTGACCCAGGACCGGTATTTGTTAGAGGATCTAGAAAACTTGGTCATTGAGGTTATAGTCCCTGGTTTTTCTATGCAGATGTGGGGGTTGTAGATACACTCAGAGTTGATGGACAAGATCAAGGCATCCTAGTATGTGGATGTATCTCTGAGGAGCATTAGAGCTCAGGTGCGAGCAGGATTGGAGGATGATTTCACCATTGCTGAGGATGGTTCTTTGCAGCATGGTACTAGATTATGTGTGCCTAGTGGGGAGCTGCGTGAGGAGGTTTTACAAGAAGTGCATCGCTCTTAGTATTTCATGCATCCAGATGCCAACAAGATGTATCAGGATATGCGAGAGAGTGTGTGGTGGTATGGCATGAATGGGGAGGTAGCACAGTTTGTATCCAAATACTTAGTGTGCCAGTAGGTGAAAGTTGAGAGGCAGAGGCTAGATGGTTTACTTCAGCCATTACTCATTCTAGAGTGGAAGTGGAAGAATATTACTATGGATTTTCTGTCCAGATTACCATGATCTCCAAGAGGGAAGACGCGATTTAGGTCATCGTTGACAAGTTGACCAAGTCAGCCCACTTTTTTTCTTTCAAAGTGGATTTGTTTATGGAGAAGCTGGCAGAGATATATATGAGACAGATTATCAGGATACATGGGGTTTCCGGCAGCATAGTCTCGGATTGGGATAGTCATTTTATTTCTTTTTTCTGGAGGAGTTTATAGGCGAGTTTATGCACCCAGCTCAAGTTCAGTACTGCATATCACCCCCAGACAGATGGGCAGTCAAAGAGGACCATTCGGACTCTTGAGGATATGTTGTGCACCTGTGTACTAGATTTTGAGAGATATTGGGAGGACCATCTCTATTTAGTAGAATTTGCTTACAACAACAGCTACTAGGCTAGTATAGAGATGTCACCATTTGAGGCTCTGTACGGTCAGAGATGTCATACTCCCTTGTCATTGGATGATGTTGGAGAGAGAGAGCTTTTCTAGGGCCAGAGATGGTTGTGAATGGAGCAGAGAAGGTTAAGTTGATTATAGAAAGACTTCGAGTGGCGCAGGACAGACAGTGACATTGGGCTGATAGCCACCAGAGACCTTTGGAGTTTGAGGTATAGTTTTAGATTTTTGTTTTTTGTTGATATTGGTTGTTTGTTATAGATTAAATTCTTAAGGTTGTATTTTATTCTAGGATGGAGGTCTGATGTTTTTGAGGATTTCTCCGACATGAGGCATGATTCGTTTCGGTAGAGGCAGGAAGTTTAGTCCGCAATTCAACGGACCCTTTAGTATTCTCGAGATGGTCGGTGCAGTCGCTTACAGACTAGACTTGCCAACTGCATTGGAGGGAGTGCACAACGTGTTTTATGTATCGTAGTTGAGATAGTACATGGCAGATCCTAGTCACGTATTGGATCACTCGGAGATAGAGGTGGGCCCTACTCTTAGCTATCTAGAGCAGCCAGTTGAGATTCTGGATCGGAGAGAGAATATGCTGAGGAACCAGACCATCCCTTGGTATGCGTCGCATGGAGGCATCACTCTCCGGGTGAGTCTACCCGGGAGAGGGAGGATGAAATGTGAGAGCGTTACCCATATTTGTTTGTACGTTAAGGTATGTTCTTTCCTGATTCTATTTTGTTTTCTGGGGATAGTTTTATCTTTGAATTTTAAAGACAAAATTATTTTAAGGGGGTAGACTTGTCACTGCCATATTTTATAGGAAAGGATATTTTGGTTATTTCATAATTAATTAAATATTATACACGTTGTATATTTATTTATTATATTATTTATTTACTGTTAGATGTTATATTTGATTTTGGACTTGTGTTAGTGGACCTAACTAGTTTAGATTGGACTCATGGACCAACATTAATTCTAGTTAGATTTGAGCCCAACAAATAAGCCCATTCATTAGGAGGATAACTTAATTAGATAAACCATTTGGATTAGAACCTTCCCTCCTTAATTAATTCCTTCATGACAAGCCCCAAGGGGTATTGTAGGCTTTTCATAGTGACTTGGAGAATGGGCATGGCCGACCATAGCTCTCTCTCTCTCTCTCTCTCTCTCTCTCTCTTCATCCATTCATCTCATTTCTAGATCTAGAATTTCCCTTCCAAATTCCTTTATTCCTACACTAATCCCTACCCAAATTTTCTTCTAATTCCTTCTATATTCAACATTGGAGGCTATTTGAATAAGGAGGAGGCAAGGATCTACAAGGAGGAGGAAGGAGCACAAGTTGAAGGCTCTTGACACTCTTTTGGAAACTTGCATTGGGAATCCATCTCCCAATAGGTATAATTTAGTTTTTCCTCTCTAATTAGATTCTAAATCTATAGTTTAATCATTATAAACCCTCTCATATACTAAGGCTACCCATAGAAAGTGGAATTAGGTTCATAGGAGGCCTATGGAGGAAGTTATAGTATATTTTATGCCAATTTTGGGGGAATTCCGAGATTGACACATTATGTGTTTGTCAGTAGGTCATTTAGACCAAATCGACATGTATTTGGTTGTGTGAGACTAGTGTCGTATCCATAATTGGATACGTGTACACCGTATCATGACAATTTGGTGATATGGGTTGATTTGGGGGGGTTGTCCCTTTGACACGTGCGTTTGAGCATGTCATATTTTGACACGGGCACGTAGATGAGTAGCTAGCTCTTCGTAGTACTTTTAATTATGATTCTAGACTTGTTCGTGTCCTTCGGAATACGTTTGGTGGTGTGGTGGAGCCGTATTGCAAGCGTATCATAGATTGAGTATGATACGGGTGCGGTGTAGTCCACGTATTTATGTTTTTGTATTCCAATTCAATTGGACTTGTGTGTAGATATTTAAATATTGCATATGAGTTGTATATATATATATATATATGTTTATATAAGTTTATGTGTTGTTCATCTTAATATCCGTCTTTGGGGGAGGACTGTCACATATGTTGTGCCTTAATGAATGTTGTATCTGTCTTGGGAGTATGGAAGGTCGGGTTGTGGTGAACCACATTAGCAGTAGGTCTGGAGGTTATGAGGGTTGGGTTGCTACTGTCAGCAATATGATGAAGGCGTCGAGCAAGTAGTAGCAGCAACAGTTTGCTAGGGACAGCAGCAGCAGCAGTGCTGCTAGGAGCAGCAGTAGCAGCAAGGCTACTAGTAGTAGTAGCTACCATGGTAAGGGGGTCAGGTTTGTAGGTTGGAATTGTGTAGTTAGTATTTAAGTTAGTTGTTAGTTGGAAATAAATTTATGTGTGCTAGTGATTGGAGTTAGATATTAGTAAGAAGTTAGTATTTGATATTTGGTTATATGTTGTTGTGTGAGTTATATGTTAGAAGAGGGTATGTGTTAGTTATTGGTAATATATGTTAAGTGGTATTTTTGTTATAAGTTAGTATATGGTATAAGTTAGATATTGGTAAGTGAGGTATGTTAGATACTTAATTATATATAGATGGGTGCATCTATAACCTTAGCTAGTTAGTTGTCTTAGTTTGATAAGTTACTAAGTATTACTTGTGATACCAAGGTAATTGTAGGGTAGCTAGTGCAATACCAAGTTGGCTCAAAGCCAAGGTATTCCATTAGTACTAGTTTAACTAGGAATACTAGTATGTAGTATATTTGTATAACTTATATATATATATATATATATATATATATATATATATATATATATATATATATATATATATATATATATATATATATATATATACGTATCTTACGATACGGTATAGTACTATTATCCTATAGCTAGTATAGCCTAGTTACGTAGTGTATGGACCCAATATCCTAGAGATGGACTCATACAACCTAGAAATAGCTAGTTTGACCCAAAGTTGACCTAGTTTGACTATTTTGACCAAGAAATGGCTTTATGACATAGAATTTGACTAGTTTAACTTGTATTCATTCCAAAACCTTGTATTGATATAATATTTCATATTTAGGTCTCTGGGGCACCATTTCGGACATCTTTGATATTTATCACCAGATTTCAGGCAAGTATATTCTCTGATAGTTTTTCATTTATGATATCCTTTATGTTTCTTGTATTTAGTGTAGATATCCTTGATTTTTTGACACGATGGTTACACAGATTGGTATATCCGGATCTCGTCATGAGATATTATTCCTTGGTATTTATGTTGTATCTTATGCAATCTATCATGTCCCAGTCCCAAAATACGTAGGACTAGAAATACGTAAAGCATGCCAGCTGTATGTATATGGCAACTCTAATATATGGAAACCATAATACATACGTACGCTGTATTATGAACAATAATTCACAAGTGGTATATAATTATCACAAGTCACAGGACATAACTAAATCTCATCCACATAATCAAATATAAATGAATAACCAATCAACTATATAACTGAATCAAGTATAAGATGCTTGATAAGAACAAGTAGTTGGGTGGAGACAAATCTACTACCAAACTAGAGTATAAGAGAAACAAATAAGTACATGTAATGAACAATGAGGCTCGAAGAGAAGACCTCCTCGAAAGAGAAGTAGCAAGTCCTGATCCGTGCTTCTACGAATAGTCATAATCGTCTACACCTGGAAAGGGACCAAGTCCTCAGAGGGACGTAACAAGATACATAGAAGCATGCCATAAAGTAAATACTGAATAAATAAAGGGGGTGCGCTAACTATCTAAGTGAATGCAATGTGAGGACAACCTTGGTACGTATGGGTAGGTGTAGGCATAACGTCCATACTCCGAAGAGCGTGGTATATGTACATGTAACATCTATCATTCCGAAGAATGAGGTATCTGCAAATATATACGTCTGTATCGCTCCGAAGAACGCGGTATTTGTATAAAGGAAGTCATTGGATCCGTGGCTCCTCCGGATACTATGGATTCTAATGTGTGTATCCCATATGCCTACCAGTTGTCCTCCCTGCCCAGTGCCAATGTACAAGTCATGAACACAAAATGGACATCTCACACTATAATGCAAGTCACTAAAAAAATATACAACTAAGCTAAATACCGTCACACGTGCTGCTCACGCCGATGGCCAGTCGAGTATGAAGCACGCGTCCCTACATGAACTTACTATGTGACATGCAATGATACGTGTCAAGGCCTGGGGATCATATTGATAACTCCACAACTTTAGGTGCGTCCACTAGACACTAGGTCAAACACAAGTACTAACGTCAACGCCTTCGTTGATTGCACCCGAGTCTTTCTCTGACGCGCATAGTTATATAATATTAAAATAATAAAATATGGAACTAAATAATATTTGAATTTAAATAGTACAACAAGGCAAGGTATACTTGCCTGACAAGAAAACTGCGTAGTATAAGCATCCACACGTCAAGCACCAGGGATCAGAAACCATGGCATCCGAATGAACGCCTCCGGATGCTGAAATAAATATTACCACCATTTCCGGAATAAGCGAGATAGTCAGAAAAGCCTACCCTTTCGTCCAATTTGGACACAGGGGCAAAACGGTAATTTTGGGTAAAAGCGGGTCCACATGTGGGCCACTTTGCACCGAAAAGTATACCAGAGGTAAAGGCCTCTAAAAGGAACAAATTATAGGTCAAGTAAATTCTAAACGACGATACGAACTCAACGGTATGTCCAATTTTGGATTCCGGTGAGCCAATCACAAATTCGCCCTTAAAGTCAAACCGTGGGGCCCGCGAATAGGCGGCTTGGTCAACTGTCTCAAAATCGCATGAAACTTGGGTCACATGACCAGCGTGATACCATGAATCTAATGGCGCAAGTTTTGTCGTATTTCGACGAGCATACACAAAATGAGGTGGTATTTTGCAAAAGTTGCAATTTGGGGATTGTTTACGGATACGGGTTGATTCCAACGCGCACACACGTCCGAATCAACTTTCGCAAAAGCCCACATGTCAGGATATACAATACATGCCTTTCGATACAATTGGTATATGACGAGGCGGTCCCGTTTGGCGGGACGCACTCCGTATCATAAAATTTTAGTTTTAAATTATCAAGTTTTTGGTCATTTTGGAGGTCGAATAATTTAATACATAGAACGAATTAATAAAAACTAAAAAAACAGAAAAAAAATCTCCGTTATATTGAGAAGAAAACCCTTCGATTAGTTTTTGAAAATATTAAATAGATTGGTGGCAAATTGGGTGTGAACCTAAGGGTTTGGGTTGAAGTTTCTGGACTATTTTGGTCAATTTTTTGGCCATTTTTCGGTCGAATTTTCGACCAATATAGGACACGAAAACTCGTCCCACTTGAATGAAAATCCTAGAGGGTTAGGTTGTGAACGTACATGGACAAACCGCTCACAAAAAGAATTGAAGATGAAGAAGATACGAGAGACGCAACTGCATATGTGCGCGCGTGTGCGCGGGCGGCAAACGGCGTAGGCGGCTGTCGCCGGGATGTAGCGGCGCGGGGGGTCGGTCGCCGAGGCGGTCGGTCGGTGGCGCGGGGTCGAGGTCTAGGGTCGCCGGGCTAAGGTAGGGTTTAGAGTTTAGGTTTTGCATACATATATATATATATATATATATATATATATATATATATATATATATAGAGAGAGAGAGAGAGAGAGAGGGGGGGGGGAGAGATATCGGGTATAAGGGGGGCTCGGCTGCTGTGAATGGGGGGTGCTTAGATAGGAATAGGATTAAGGTTTTAATTTGTGTTTAGGTTTAGTTATTTTTTTAGGTTTTAGATTAAGGTTTTATTTACATTTTCTTTTCTTTTTATTTTATTTTTACTATCATTATTATTATTACTATTTTGATTTCTATTATTATTATTATTATTATTATTATTATTATTATTATTATTAATATATATATATATATATATATATATATATATATATATATATATATATATATATATATATATATATATATTTACATATATAGATGAGGTTAAAAAAATTCAAAAATAATATTTGCACATAAAATAAATTCTAGAAAATTTTATTTTATAAAGCTTTAATAAAATACCACTCAAAATATTTTATAAAATATTTTGTAATTAATAATTAGATATTTATTTTGTTGTATAAATTAAATAACTATATTATCAAATAAACTAAGTAAATAACTAAATGGTTATCCACAAAATATGTTAATAGTAAATAATGTGCAGATCTATAAAAAAAAAATTTGTCTAACTTGGCACGGGGAATTATGGGCTACTAATTATAGGAAGATGGAATTAGAAAATAACCACAATTAAATTATATATATAATACCTAAATATTTAACAATTAATCTATGGTCGTTACACTAATATCATACTAACACCAAGGGATCGAATATTTGTGCCACAAAAAGATCCTACAGTTAGTGTCTCCTGTATAGGCTACTTTCTATGAAGGGCGATACAGATTTTGGGGCCATCCTATATTATTAATATCCAAACCACGGTGAAGTGTCCTAATAAAATTATTGGATTTTAATTTATTTGAAAAATAATCTAAAACAAATACAAGGAATACAAAATACACACAAGATGCCTATTTTTTGGTCAGGGGGTTTACAATCTACCAAACTTAAAAGAATTTCGTCCTCGAAATTAAAAATAAGGCATAATTCGCTAAATCCTTCATATTCGTATATAAGGCAAGTCTATTGCAATCTCTTCCAAAAATTTAAATAACAAAATCAATCTAATTCAAATCTATATGACATCCCACATCAAAATTTATATCACAATTTTTAACTATCATAATCTCCTCTAGACTTTGAACAATAAACAATTCTAATCAAATCTTATTCATATTCTCAACTTGAGAATTTTGTACTCTTCAAATTTTAAACTCAATTTTCATCCTCAACAGTTTAAATAGATGATCCAACAATCAACAATCAACTTTAATTTAAATCATCAAATTATAAAATTTTGAACTCAATCCACCAATGTTCATGTTTAGAGTTCTATCATTTATTTTTATTTTATTTTTTTCCTCAAAATTTAAATTGTTGATTTAATCTACAATATTCAAATTTTAAATCACATGCTCAAAGTATAAATATTTGGTCCGCAATATGAAGATTTCAAAATTCATTAAATCCTCATCATCTTAATTATTCTTCTAAAAAAATTCCAAAATTAAAATGACTTATATCTCTTAATCTAATCTTACTTGATCACAATCTAAAAAAAAAAAATCTCAAGTTGACAATGCAATTTTTACCCAACTTAGAATTTATCCATCTATCACACAATACTATACCCTTAAGAAAATATTCCTTAAATTATTTAATCATGTCATTCAATCCACAAAAGTTTTTAACACACAAAATATCTCTGTCACGCCCCAGTCCCAAAATACAATAGGACTAGGAATACGTAACACACCCAGTCGTATGTATATGAACTCCAATATATGGAAACTATATACACACGTACGTTGTACATGAATATGCAATCCATCAGTGGTAATATACTATCACAACAAGTCACAGATAATTTATATCTCATCCACAGCACAAATAATAAGTAGGAATAAAGAGCTGAATAAAATATCAAGATGAGTACCAAGTTTGATAGTCGGGTGGAAACAAATCCACTATAAAACGACTATACTGAAGTAGCAACAAAATCTCTAAACAATGGCAATAAATCACAGATACTCTGAGGGTAAGACCTCCTCAGTCAGGTACGTAGTGTCAGGTCCAGGTCCGTACTTCTGTGGGTACTCTTGCTCGTCCATATCTGGAAAGGGACCAAGTCCTCAGAGGAACATAACAAGATACATATAAATATGCCAATAAAGTACTGAAATATAAACATCCACTGGGTTGCCTAACCGTCTAAGTGAATGCATTTTGAGAACAACTTTCCACCAAGTAGGCTATCTGGCTAAAATATGGGATTGGCATGACTCTCTCGAAGAATCAGGGGCCTCAAAGCATGTCATCTTTTGAACAACAGAGGCCGCCAATTAAAATAAATGGGTCATCACCGCCCGTATCTCCAGTGGAACTTCCGGGTTACAGAAGTAAAAAGTGCAAAGGAGCCCAAATGCCTTATTTGTTGTTCTCCCCATCCCATGCTCTAAGCATGCCATATACATGATACGATAATACCTCTAATAACTGCCAGGTCTAATAGCATGCAAAATTTTTATTAGCAGTTATTCCTAATGCACGGCTCATACGTACAGGAGGCCAGACCTGTCACGCAGTCCGAGATCTATATGAGACTCATAATTTGTGTAACAACTGTGTCATGGTTAATGAACCTAATAATGCTTCACAATACTAGGGTGGTCTCATAAAGTAGGTCCAAAAATATACATACATAAACATCTATATAAGCATAATTAAACATGCATGTATCAGTTAGAATATAAACAATAGTACGATGGCAAGCTATACTTGCCGAGCAAGAATTTCGTATAGTGCAGGCGTCCACAACAGTGTTTAAGCTTTGGTGTAAGAAGTGAGATTAGAGTTTGGAAGAGTTATAATATATATATAGTGATAAGAGGCGGTGGGGGTTACTTAATAGTTAAGAAACTACTGTCGCTGTTGTTTCTTCCTATCATTGGTTTAGGTTTCGGTTAAGGGGTGTTTAGTAATTACAGGTAAAGAGGCGGTAGAATAAGGCGGTGGAATGAGCTGTTGATATTTTTCTCCACACGTGCGGAGGAGAGAATTAAGCGGTGGAGTTTTGTTTTACGCGCGGGGCAGTGGAGGTTCGCTTTACGCGCGGAGCAAAATTTAGGCGGTGGTGGAGTTCTATGCTTGGGTTTGTTTTACGCGTAGAGAAAGGAATTAGGCGGGTGGGGTTTTTACGCGCAGATAAAGTAAGAAGCGGTGGAGAGAGTTTACGCACGGAATTGAAAATAGTAAAGTTGGTTTGCTACTGCTGATATTTTCCTATTGGGTTTGGGTTAACGGGTTGAGATCTAATAGGAATCCAAACCCATTTTCTTTTATTCCCTTTTTCTTTCTTTTTCTAATAACTATATATACATATATACTTTAGAAATTTCTAGAAATTATATTAGTGCATATACAACTGTCCAAAGGGTCTCCTACATGGAATAAATTAAGAAAATTTATAATGGCCTCATAAATCCCCTAAATGCACAAATTCCTCAAAATAAAAATCAAATAAAAATCGATTTCCTTTATTTAGCTCATAATTACTATATAAATAAATAATTAATTAATAATACAACAAATACGGTTTTCAGAATTAGGGGTTTTACAATCTCACATGTGATATGCCCTTAATTACTAAAGATAGTCACCAAGTAATGTGATTGACCTATGGGGTATATCTAGTACTCTCCGTGTATCAAACTTACACCAACCATGAGCGTTCATCTTTTCGAAATAGGGGAAGACAGAAAACAACAATAAAGAATTCAAGGAGGAGGTGATAGAATACAAGTACGGGATTCAAAGCGATTAAAGAATTCAAAAGGGAGTTGTCAAGGCAGTTGTGGATGAAATCATATTTTAGTAAATTTCTATTCACATGCTCATATGAGTACAGTTATGTAACCGAGAAGATGTGCTCGAAGATGTTTAAGGGCAAGTATATTCGTCTACTAGTCAACTATATATCTCAATCCACGTAAAGTAGTCATGCAAAGAGCGAACCAAGCGCACTAAGGTTGATCAGACCATAATATACTGATTCTAGATAGACAATTGCATTAGTGTCTGCACCCAATAATACATATGTCATGAACAAGATCAATAAAAGAATAAGCTTACAAAACTAGGCTATAATAGCAGCATAAGTCGAGGTAGTCCATAAAATATAAGTACGCTGGATTATGAAGAAAGAAAGTATAAAATAATTCAAGTTCACCAAGAAGATGAGACTCGTCCGGCGTTGTGCCTCTACAGTTGTCATATTAACTTTTTGTCTAAGTCTCTAGTCGACCAAATGGGGGTATTGGCCTCTGAGTTCTATAGTCTGGATAAGCACTATCTTCTTATCCAAGTCTATAGTTGGTGTCATTCAATTACACTTCATTAATGGGTCAAAAGGACTATGTGATACTAGGTTGTGAGGCATACTACCCAACTTATAAGAATCAACTAATACTGTAACTACCTTAAGGGGATTCTAGAAAATAACCTTGTCATTGTAAATAAAGTAGAAACTCTTGTTGAGGTACACGAAAAAAAGATCTTAGTACTTATTAGGGTATCCTATTATATTATATAGGTAATGGTCATCTTAAGTCTTAATCATAGTGCTTATAGAACAAAAGTGTTAATATTAAGAATGGAGAAGTTACTGGCTCTCAAGTGAAGGAGGATATAACCTGTATTGAGTTATGGATACAAATTACGTGATTTAAAACTAAAGGATAATCATAAAATTATAATCTAAATAAATAACTTAAACTATCAAGTTCTAACTACTAAGCACATAATTTCAAAATTCAAGATTATAACTATAATCCTAGCAAACTATATATCCTAACATAAAATAAAATTACTTGGCCTATAATCAGAAGGGTTAGGTGGCACGAATTGAAAGATGAATAAAAAATTTTTTTTTAGTCGTCACACAAATAGCGAGGTTTAAGCTTTCGGAGGAACGAGATATGAAATTAAATAGGGAGACTCTTGATAATATCATGGTTTCCTAAGGAAAAAGGTAGTATGCTAGTCTCTGTGTTCGAGATATGATCAAGAAAAATATTTTATTCATTCCTCTTGGCTTCCTAAGGTACTGTTCTGCTAATATCAAGACAAAAATCTAAATTTATAGTTCTCTAATATTATCTCATTATAAAAGTTAGGTTTAGTCCTAATATTTAACCTTGGATTTCTATTGGTTCCTCAATACTAGGGTCAAACAATATGGTCAAATTTTTAACTAACCCTAGTAGTGTCTATACTACTCCCTAGTCCTTCATAAATATATCAAGGGATAGTGGTCAATTAATCTACAGGTAAGGGATGCTATGGTTCATTAGGTATTCTAAACTTAGTGATGTGTCAATATTCTAGTTGTATTCTTAGTAGGAATGTTACCCTAATTATCATCCTAACAACAAGGATTCCTATATTCTAGCAGAAGGCTATACTCAAGGAACTATTAGGAAAGTACATGAATCAAGCAGGATGCAATTATTTAAATAGAACGTATTGGAAGGAAGGTGAGTCATAGTCAAATGTGGATGAGACCTAAAACTCTACTACTTGGTGCAGGCCCGCTCGGTACAGTTATGTAACCGAAACGGCCAACTCGACCTGCATGGGCCACCACAAAAAATATGTCACGCCCCAGTCCCAAAATACGTAGGACTAGGAATACATAAGCATGACAGCCGTATGTATATGGAAACTCCAATATATGGAAACCATAACACATACGTACGCTGTATTATGAACAATAATTCGCATATGGTATATAATTATCACAAGTCACAGGGCATAACTAAATCTCATCCACAGAATCAAATATAAATGAATAACCAATCAACTATATAACTGAATCAAGTATAAGATGCTTGATAAGAACAAGTAGTTGGGTGGAGACAAATCCACTACCAAACTAGAGTATAAGAGAAATAAATAAGTACATGTAATGAACAATGAGGCTCGAAGAGAAGACCTCCTCGAAAGAGAAGTAGCAAGTCCTGATCCGTGCTTCTACGAATAGTGGGCTGCAGTAGCCGGGTTGCGGCGGCGCGGGAGGGGGGGCGGTCGCCGGGGCGATCGGTCGGCGGTGCGGGGTCGAGGTCTAGGGTCGCCGGGCTGGGGTAGGGTTAGGGTTTAGAGTTTAGGTTTTGTATTCATATGTATATATATATATATATATATATATAGAGAGAGAGAGAGGGGGAGGGAGAGATATCGGGTATTAGGGGGGCTCGGCTGCTGTGCAGGGGGGGTACATAGGAAAAGGATTAAGGTTTTAATTAGTGTTTAGGTTTAGTTATTTTTTTAGGTTTTAGATTAAGGTTTTATTTATATTTTCTTTTCTTTTTATTTTTATTTTATTTTTACTATCATTATTATTATTACTATTTTTATTTCTATTATTATTATTATTATTATTATTATTATTATTATTATTATTATTATTATCATTATTATTATTATAATTAACATATATATATATTTACATATATAGATGAGGTTAAAAAAATCCAAAAATAATATTTGCACACAAAATAAATTCTAAAAAAATTTACTTTATAAAGCTTTAATAAAATACCACACTCAAAATATTTTATAAAATATTTTGTAATTAATAATTAGATATTTATTTAGTTGTATAAATTAAATAACTGTATTATCATATAAACTAAGTAAATAACTAAATGGTTATCCACAAAATATGTTAATAGTAAATAATGTGCACATCTATGAAAAGGAAATTTGCCTAACTTGGCACGGGGAATTATAGGCTACTAATTGTAGGAAGTTGGGATTAGAAAATAAACACAATTAAATTATATATATAATACCTAAATATTTAACAATTAATCTATGGTCGTTACACTAATGTCATACTAACACCAAGGGATCGAATATTTGTGCCACGAAAAGATCCTACAGGTAGTGTCTCCTATGTAGGCTACTTCCTATGAAGGGTGATACAGATTTTGGGGCCATCCTATATTATTAATGTCCAAACCACGGTGAAGTGTCCTAATAAAATTATTGGATTTTAATTGATTTGAAAATAATCTAAAACAAATACAAGGAATACAAAATACATACAAGATACCTATTTTTTGGTCAGGGGGTTTACACAATCTTTGTTCCTCGTTCTTCTTGTACATGTACATACATTGATTCTTGGGGAGACTAGCTACCTATCCAGTAAATCCTGTATCATAACGTACCATGGTTGGATCCACTATACCAGTCGGGGCGGGGAGTGTTAGTGTAGATATGTGATCATACCCCTCCTTGTGCATGTCCTTGTGAGTGTTGATCATACACCGTACGTATGATTAACTAGTCCCTAATCCTTATGTAAGTTTCTAAGCCGATCATATGTTGAAGCTGGTACTCACACACGTATTAGTAGTATTCCTTGCTCATATTCATGATGCTCATTTCCTTGTATTTAATTTCAGTATTCATATTTTCTATATCTCTTGTACTTGTATCTTGCATCTTGTATATTCACTCTATTTACTATTACATAGTTTTTATCATTTATTGGAACTGCTGTTAGAGCTGTACTTTGATCCTTTTTTGACAGGATATATTTTTCCCAGATGACACCGAGGAGTAGTATCTCACTTACTACGGGCCTCAGGACGTAGTTGGCTTAGAACCAAAAACTTTAGCTCAAGAGAAACTCATCCCGGTCGAGACAGATGACCCATTACCTGTAGCTCAGTAGATAGGTTTATTGTACTGGATTTGTCTCCAGCATTTGACATTAGTATTTCTTATTATATTTGATGACTCATTGGATATTATTTTGCCTTATGAGTTATATTTGACTCTTCAGTTATTTATATCATATTCGTGCGATTATTTCATCTTATAGATCTGTGATTGAGTATTTATACTTCATTGGTGGCATTATATATCTTGATGATTATTATTGTTAGATAGATAGTTTACCCAAACAGCGTTCTACCGTCGATGCTGCGACGTAGGCTGGATGTTGTTCACCATGGATGGATACACAGATTGGTATATCCGGATCTCGTTATGAGATGTTATTCCTTGATATTTATGGTGTATCTTATGCAATCTTTGTTCCTCATTCTTTTTGTACATGTACATACATTGATTCTTGGGGAGACTAGCTACCTATCCAGTGAATCCCGTATCATAACGTACCATGGTTGGATCCACTATACCAGTCGGGGCGGGGAGTGTTAGTGTAGATATGTGATCATACCCCTCCTTGTGCATGTCCATGTGAGTGTTGATCATACACTGTACGTATGATTAACCAGGCCCTAATCCTTGTACAAGTTCCCAAGCCGATCATATGTTTAATCTGGTACTCACATACATATTAGTAGTATTTCTTGCTCATATTCATGATGCTCATTTTCTTGATTTAATTTCAATATTCCTATTTTGTATATCTCTTGTACTTGTATCTTGCATCTTGTATATTTACTCTATTTACTGTTACGTGGTTTTTATTATTTATTGGAACTGCTGTTAGAGTTGTACTTTATTCCTTTTCTGACTGGATATATTTTTCCCAGATGACACCGAGGAGTAGTATCTCACTCACTATGGGCCTCTGGACATAGTTATCTTAGAGCCAGAGACTTTAGCTCAAGAGAGACTCATCCCGGTTGAGACAGATGACCCATTACCTGTAGCTCAGTAGATAGGTTTATTGTACTGGATTTGTCTCCATCACTTGACATTAGTATTTCTTATTATATTTGATGACTCATTAGATATTATTTTGCCTGATGAGTTATATTTGAGTCTTCAGTTCTTTATATCATATTCGTACAATTGTTCCATCTTATAGATCTATAATTGAGTATTTATACTTTATTGGTGGCATTATATATCTTGATGATTATTATTTCTAGATAGATAGTTTATCCAAACAGCGTTCTACCGCCGATGTTACGACGTAGGCTGGATGTTGTTCACTACTCGCGCTCCTACACCGGGTGCACGTCGTAACACCATGTCATAGCGGAGTAGCACCACAAGGAAGCTTGAGGCTTCATGCCAAGGACTCTTTAAAAGAACTTACCTAGAGTGTATAGAAAGAGATATAGGCCGTATCTTGAGGGAAAACTTGTAGATACCCAATATACATACACCAAAACCAGGCGTGCATAGGGCCTTTAATGTGCAACCATAAGCACAACTGATGTTATTGTGTGAGTGGGAAGAATTATAGCTATGGTACAAAATTCAAGGCTTAGTCCATTCTTGTATCATACTGTTGTTCGACCTATGTGTCACGACCCGCACCCAAAATTTGGACATGAGCCGTGGGTACGTCCAACCTACGCCGCAACATCGACGGTAGAATGTTGTCTAGGTCTCAACATAATAACATAACTCACAAATAACCTCCCAATGATCTCAGCTCCATGAGGAGGATAATAAATATGCATATGATCATCAAAATATAAGGTACTCAATCACAATAACTATAGGAAAGTAAATAGCACGATAAGATATAAAAGATATAAGGAAGTTCTGACATAAGTCTAGAACACAACTCAAAATAACATTAATAAGTCTAGAGTCTAACTAACTCAACATAATACACCCAAGTCTCACAGTTTAGAATAATACATAATAAACTAGGTTAAATGCTGTCTAAACGACTGCGGGTGGTGGCTTCTCTAAGGGAAGTGGCTCATCTGGAACCTCCAGGATGTAATCTCCATCTACTCCTGGACCATAATGGGTAGGAAAGAAATCCTCGAGATTCTCTGAAAATTTTATCCAATCGGGATTGGAGCAAAGCACAAACACTAACAGCAGTTTCATTTATATTGATTAAAACTATAAAACAGTACAAAAAAATACATGATAAAAAAATACTGAAAAATAAGGAATATTGGAGAGACATGTAATCGGCATATAGAACTAACTAGCAATGAACAGATAAATGGGAATGATAGAAATGAGTGTACTAAAATAAAAGAATAGAAATTATAGCTACGTGTTATAAAATATTATTTTGCTATATGATCGGCTTGGGACTAGATCAGGCTTGTTATATATGATTGGCTATGATACATGTGAGGTCAGGCTAACCATCTGGTTAGTTATGATGCAAGCAATAGTCATGCTAATCATATATAACAGGCTATGAGGCATGTAAATGGTCAGGCTATACCCTACGGGATGTCTGGGGTGAGCTATAATGCATGTAAAGTGGGGTATGATCACATAACTTGCTAATATTTCTTCGTCCCCAGCTCGTACGATGGATTCCAATCATGACTCCTCATGACAGGTATCTATGATACTAGCCCATGTATCCGCTGTGTTGGAATCAAGTATACACTATAACTAGAATCATAGTAATAATCAAAATAATAAAAACTGTCAGAGAATATACTCGCCTGAAAACCAATAAGATGAATCAACTGTGTCTAGAACAGTGCCTCGAGGACCTGAATATAGAATATAATATTAAAATAAGGTTTAGGAAAGAAAATAAGTCATTCTAGTTCAATTTTAGGTTGTTTGGCCGTTTCTAGATCAAAATAGTCAAACTATGTCAACATCTAGGTCAACTAGTCAAACTTGGTTAATTTAGCTAATTCTAGGTTGTTAGAGTCTATCTCTAAGTTATTGGGTCAAAACACTACTCATATAGCTAATACTAGCTATATTTAGGATACTCGAGTATCAATATGATACCGTATCTCAAGATACTCGAGATATTCCAATCCAAAGTATAATTAATACTATATATACAATACATACTAACTTATATCAATAGTATATACATATATACACTAATATATACAATATCCCCCTATAATAACTTGACATACAAAATTGGTATCACACACAAAGGCTGATACTCAATACTAACTATATCTCAAAACCTCACTCACATCACAAATCTAACTGATCACTCTCTCTTACTTACACCAATACACCATCATCTGTGTGTTAATACACTTTTTCCCTAATTTCAACCCCTGATACTTCATGCATACTAAGATACTTACAATCACCCATATATTACATGTTGGATACTTACCAGATATTACCATTGACACACACATATACACACACCTCTCACAGTACATGAATTCACACATTAATCTAGTACACCAATTTTACTTGAATACAAGAAATGTATAAACTCTAATACTGCCTCCTTACTATAATACATTCACTTGCTCACTTTTGTATACCCCCTAATTGTACTCATCTACTTGATGTCAATGCCTTCCTAATACATCTTGCTGCAGGCCATCAATTGTTGCCAAAACCTGAACACTTGTCCCAAGTCCAACTGGAACTTCATTAGGCAGTTCAAAATTAATCAGAATATAATACTAGTACATAACCCCACTCCATGCACCTAGGTATTACTTACAAGCCTAAACACAGACATAAACGCACTTGGCACCACATATCAGACATACTGACACTAGTTTACTAGCATCATGGAACACACACACTCAACTGAACCTTCACACTGGATGCCAACCTATATATTCTCAACTGATACACCCTTTGATATACTTAACTTCATCGTCTTCACTCCCTGGATTTGAACTCCTCACTAGTTGTGCATCCAGTTGCACAAGCAACTAGTGTTGCTGCCCATGACTCTGCAACTGCTGATGTATCCTATAATACAAGGCACACCACATTCCAACCCTTGCCTGCATATCAGGATACTCTAAATCGTTTGTTGTTTATTGCAACCCCTCCTATAATGCTACCACTGAAACCATCATACCCGGGTTTGCACCCTCTGTTCCCAGGTTCCCCCCATCTCATGTGTAATTTTGCATATGACAATACCCCCCTCATACTATAATGAAGCCTTGCATAACCCCACCTTACCAACACAGCAGAACACTCTGTTGCTGATACCCGACCATAGCAACAGCTATACCACCCCGACCATACCACTGCTGATCTTATCAAAACTCAATATATTGATCCTAATCTATACTCTAACTCACCTTTGCCTAATACTTTGCTCAACTTGATACCACATATACCTAATCCATCAACTATATTAGATATCTAATTACTTAATCCATATAATATATAGTAATCTAATACCTTAAACACTCATGACTCTCCAAAATCAATACACCAATACCCATATTGTCACTGAACCCGACACCCAACACACACAATTTCAAAATCCAACCCGATTCTCCCATCACTGCACAGTGAACACAACATCTAAATAGGTACACTTCTAGTAATAGGCAAATTAACAAACACTTGGATTGCATAAGTCATGATATTATATATAGTGTCATGATACACTATCAATCTTATGCCCAAAATCCCAAATACTCTATTACTAATGAAATACATAGTAAATACAACTATTTATATATAATATGATTAGTTACAATGAATAATGGAGGGAAAAAATACTTCAACAAGAACAAAATCCCTTATATAGATACAACCCATGTAGGAAACACTATGGGAACCAAGGAAACTAATTTATTTTCCCTTGTAGCTATTCCTAAACCATGGGTGGGCTCCTAATGGCTAAACAAATAATAAAAATAGAATTTAAAGGAGAGATTTCAGATTTTTACCTATTGGGAGATGGGTTCCCAATGCAAACTTCTTCTCCCAAGATCCTTGAAACCTAAGCTTCTAGGCTTCTTAGATGAGGGAAATGAGAGGGATTAGAGGTTTAATTTTTGAAATTTGGTGGAGGGAGGAAAGGGTTTGAGAAAGAACTATTTCTAGGATTTTTCTTCATGAGCTATGATGAACTAGAGGGAGGCTCCCTCTCTCTATATAGGGCCGGCCACATACGTAGGGCTTGGCTAATGCATAAAGTCCATAATGCCCCCATATGGTTGTCATGAAGAGTTATTTAATTAATAGGATTTTTATTCCTAATGAGGGGGTTTAACTAGATTCTAATTTAAATGGATAGGGATAACTAGTGGGTTCAAAATGTCAAGTCCATTAGCCCATATCATTAATACTAATAATACCACACATAATACATATTATGTAACTACAACACAATATATATATATATATATATATATATATATATATATATATATATATATATATATATATTGTAAATAACAACAATGCTCCTACTCAAGAAATGTAGTAGTGACAAGTCTACCCTCCTAAAAAAAATATGTCCTCAAAATTAAACTACACTAGCACAGGAACACAATCAGAACAATAAGAACTATACCTCAAGGCTCGAAGAGGTACGGATATTTCTCACGCATTTCGTCCTCTCTCTCCCAGGTTGACTCACCTGGAGAGTAATGTCTCAATACAACACGAACCAAAGGAATAGTCTGGTTCTGCATAAGCTTCTCCCTGCAATCCAAAATATCTACGGGCTGCTCAGGATAGCTGAAAGTCGGACCAACCTCGATCTCTGAGTGATCTAGTACGTGACTAGGATCTGCCACGTATCGTCTCAGCTGCGACACATGGAACACGTCATGTACTCCCTCCAGTACAGGGGGCAAGTCTAGCCTGTAGGCCACTGCTCTGAACCTCACAAAAATTATAAAAGGTCCGATGTACCGTGGACTAAGCTTCCCGCCTCTACCAAAATAAATCGTGCCCCGTATGAGAGAAATTCGCAAGAACACCAAATCGCCAACCTAGAATAATATAATCTTAATACGCAATCTAAAACTAAACAATCACAAATAATTTTAACAAAACCTATTCCTTAAACTCTAAGGGTCTATGGTGGTTGTCGGCCCAATGTTGCTATCTGTCCTGCGCCACTCGAAGTCTATCTCTGATGAGTTTCACCTTCTTTGCTACATCCACGACCATCTCTGGTCCCAACAAGGCTCTCTCTCTGACATCATCCCAAGATAACGGTATGCGACACCTCCGTCCATATAGAGCCTCGAATTGTGACATCTTAATACTGGCCTGGTAGTTATTATTGTAACCAAACTCTATCAGGTGTAGATGATCCTCCCAAGAACCTTCGAGATCTAGAACACAACTATGTAGCATATCCTCGAGAGTGAATAGTCCTTTCCAACTGCCCGTCTGTCTGGGGTGATATGAGGTATTGAACTTGAGCTGAGTAGCTAAGCTAGCCTGGAAAATCCTCTAGAAGTGGGAAGTAAAATGACTATCCCTATCCGAGATGATGCTCACAGGGACCCCATGTAATCTGATAATCTATCGTACATACATCTCTGCTAGCTTCTCTGTCGATGTACCCACTTTGAATGGTAAGAAGTGGGCTGATTTGGTCGTCGTGTCTACGATGACCCAAATTGACATATCCACACGCTCTCCGTACTGATAGTATTTTCACAGATTTAGAGAAAAAATAACCACTACCAACTCCAAATTATGGGTGGGGTAGTTCTTCTCATGATGACGTAATTGCCTAGAAGCATAGGCAATTACCTTCCCGTGTTGCTGAAGAACGTAACCCAAACCCTTCCCTGAAGCATCACTGTAGATAGTGAATCCACCTATCCCTAATGGTAACGTCAATACTGGAGCTATCGTCAATCACTTCTTCAGCTTATCAAATATGACCTGGCAATTCTTCGTCCAGACAAAATCTATATCTTTCCTGGTCAGCCTAGTCATCGGCTCTACAATCCTGGAGAAGTCTTGTACAAACCTCATGTAGTAACCTGCTAGTCCAAGAAAATTCCTGATCTCAGCTACTGAACTGGGAATAGCCCACGACTACACTGCCTCGATCTTGTTCGGGTTAACTTAGATCCCGTCACCTGTCACCACATGCCCAAGGAATTTAACTTTGTCAAGGAAGAACTCGTACTTCGAAAGCTTCCCGTAAAGCTCCTCTTTTCTGAGAGTATCCAAAACCATCCCCAGGTACTCCTCATGCTCCTCCGGGGTCTTCGAATACACAAGAATGTCATCGATGAACACCACCGTGAACTTGTCAAGGTACTGGTGGAATACCTTGTTTATCAGGTTTAAGAATATTATCGGTGCATTAGTCAACCCAAACGGCATCACTATGAACTCAAACTTGCCATATCGAGTTTGAAAAACTGTCTTCGGAATGTTTTCTTTCTTCACTTTTACTTGGTGGTAGCCTGACCTCAAGTCTATCTTTAAGAATACCTTCGCTCCGTTCAACTGATCGAAGAGATCATCTATCCTCGACAGCAGATATTTGTTCTTAATAGTAAGGTTATTTAGAGCTATGTAGTCGATACACATGCGTACCGACCCATCCTTTTTTGGTACGAACAATACCAGAGCTCCCTATGGTGATGAACTAGATTTGATGAAGCCCTTATCCTGTAGCTCATCAACCTGCTTCTCAACTCTGCCAATTCGCTGTTGTTGACCCTATAGACGTGCTGTGATATTGGATATGTGCCTGGCATAAAGTTTATAGGGAACTCAACATCTCTGTATGGCGGCAAACCTGGAAACTCCTCTGAAAAGACATCTAGGAACTCCACTATCAAAGGATATGGCAGCTCCTCTTCCTCTATCATGGCTCCACAAAAAGTGCCCCTGCTCTGCTCCGCTGTTCCTCTGGCGACCTCGAACTCTGGCTCTCCTGGCGGTCAAAATATTATTCTGCCTCCATGATAATATATAGTAGTATGGTGCCTAATCAACCAATCCATTCTGAATACAATATCGTATTCAGGAAGTGGCATTACAAATAAGCATACACTCAACTCTCGGCCTCCCAATGAAACTCTCTGGTCCTTGGAAAAATTACTGACTAGGATAATGCCTCCGCCAGTCGTGATCTTACAAGTCCTAACTAAGGGTTCTGCCTCTAAAAGATGCTTAAGAGCATAGATATAGATACGAAACTATGGAAAGTGCCAGAATCGAATAATACAAGTGCTGGAATGGAATTGAGAAGAACTGAACTTGATATCACATCTCATGCTGGCTCGGCCTCCTCGATCATCATGGCATACGCTCATCCCTGCGGTGCACCTCTCTGCTGGTGCTGGTGCTGGACAAACCTCTGCTGCTGTGGCAGAAGGGCTGGTCCCCTCTGCTGGCCTCCTGGTGTAGTAGGTGCTCTGGTAGGGCCCCTCTGAGAGGCTGCTCCACCCTGACCTGGACGAGTCTGAATAGACGGACAATCTCTCAACTGGTGCGTTGATGATCCACAAGACAAACATGTATCTATCCTCTTTTTACAGATGTCTCTTGTGTGTCCTGCATTCCCGCAGTACGCATGCTAGACAGTAGGCTGGGTCTGCCTCTGGGGCTGCTGCTTGATGTGTCCTTGAGCTGGTGCCTGGTACTGCTGGTGCTGATACGGCCTCTGTTGCTACTGAAAGTGGGGACGCTTGTGAAGGACCGTAAGGCAACTCTAGAGAGGGGTAAATAGAATGTAGCGGAATAATCTACCCAATTTAAGATTATCAGAATGAAGGCAGTTTCTAACTAACAGTGTATATAAAGACAGTAAAGTAGAGAGAGAAAGCAAATGTAAATACCAAGATATATACTGGTTTCCCTCTGAGAGGACTAGTCCATTCCCGAGAACTCAAGCTCGGAGTTTCTCCATTATAATCACCAATAGTGAATCACAATCTTTGATCCGAAAGCTTGCCACTTCTTTACACTACGAGTTTTAATCCGAAGTCTCACAACTTCACAGCTTAGAAAGAGAGAGAGAGAGAGAGTAACTGATCGAACAAAGCTCTTTAAAACTCAGAAGACTTCTAGATCGACATCGCACTTGGCACTAGGAAGGCTAGGGAGTTGCTCTTTAGATGGGAAGGTTAAGGTTTAGGGATTTGCTCATAATAGGATAGAAGACTTAAGAATATTTGAGTTGGTTGAGTGAGTAAGAATGAGAATTCTAATCCTATTTATAGGTTGTAGGCAAACAGAATTCAGTAAGAATTCGATCAGGGTTTAATTCAAATTTCCAACCATTGGACCAAGAAATCATAAGCTTATTGAACTGGTTTATTTCATACCAAAAGGGTAACCGAGTTCGGTCTGAGTTCGACACGAGTTCGGCCCGTGTTCGGTCTCCTAGTATAGTAGACTTTGTGAATGAATGTGGCCTGATTTGGTGGATAGGTTCTTTGGTTTATTTGAGTAGACTAGTTATCTAGTTTATAGGTCTTTGGTTTTGCCAGTACGACTCAGCGTACATCAGTCCTAGACTCAAATAAATAAAGATTATATTTGAATAAACATAATACAGACGATATACAATAGCAGTGTTGAGGCTTCAGATGCGACATATCAATACATGGTTTAGTTAACTATCAAAATCAAGTTGATTGAGACCGGATGGGACAATAATCTCTCCCATTTTGATAATTGACAAACTATAAATAATACTGTAAGTCTTTGATATGCAAGGCTCCCCCGTAACTGTGGAGCAGTTGATATGATTAAGACAACAACTGTCAAGTATCGTCTTGTATGTTAGTATCATGTATTATTTCTCCCCCGTTGTCATTTGATCGAAATGGCATGCTCCTCCGAAATTGGAGAGATGATAAGAAAAATAAGAGAGTAAAGAGTATAGAGGATAATATATATAATGACAAAAGAAAATTTGGATTTAAACTTTTATTCAATTGAAAGAAAACATACAAAAGTAGATGTGTAATAGAAATATTATAGTAATCTCAATATAACTTTAATCGATATTATGCCTTTCTTGACTTAATATAAATATAGAATAATAAGTGTTGAACTTAAATCATATATTTTTTAAGAGTTTAAATTATCTCAGAGTAGCTGTAGAGACCGGATCCCAGCTAGCGGTGGTCCGAAGACACTTAAATATCGTATCGCTTAAGGTTATTTACACCTTGTTGACAGAAGGGCCATTTTGGCTTGTATCCAAAATTTTCAAAATATTGAAAAATGTGACAAAAAATGAGTAAAGCATCTTTATGAATCTTATATTTTATCAGAATCTAAAAGACCTAATTCTCGACGGATAAAGTTGAATCGATCTTCAGCTAAAGGTTTAATAAAGATGTCTGCTAGTTTATGTTCTGTGTCCACATACTCTAAACAAATATCATCATGTGATTGATGATCCCTTAAAAAATGATGGCAGATTTCTATGTGCTAAGTGCGTGAATGGCATACTGAATTTTTGGTGAGATTAATGGTGATAGTGTTATCACAGAAAATAGGAATGTTCTTATAGTGCAGATTGAAGTCTTCTAGGGTTTGCTCCATCCACAAAATTTGACCACAACAACGTCCTGCGGTGATATACTCTGCCTCAGTTGTTAATAATGCAACAAAATTTTATTTCTTGCTAAACCAGGAGGCTAGAGACTTTCCTATAAAATGACATATGTCGCTGGTGCTTTTTTGATTGACTTTACATCCAGCAAAATCAGCATCCGAGTAACATGCATGGTCAAATGACGTTGTTTTGGGATACCATAAGCCTGCCGACAAAGTCCCTTTAAGGTATCTGAGGATACGCTTAACTGTGCATAGATGTAATTTCTTAGGATTAGCCTGATATCTAGAACAAAGACATACAACAAACATAATGTCTGGGTGACTAGCAGTTAGATATAACAAACTACCAATCATATCTCGATACTTACGTATGTCTGTTGGTTTACTGCTTTCATCAAGGTCAAGCATGGTGGATGTTACCATCGGAATTTCAATAGGCTTTGCATTGTCCATGTCAAACTTTTTGAGCAAATCCTTCTTGTACTTAGCCTGATGGATAAAAGTTCCTTGTGAATCTTGCTTGATTTACAATCCTAGGAAGAAAGTCAGTTCTCCCATCATGCTCATCTCAAATTCACTCTGCATACACTTAGCAAACTCGTTATATAGCATCTAATTAGTGATCCAAATATGATATCATCAACATATATTTGCACTAATAACAAAGAATCAGCAGAAGTTTTGATAAAAAGGGTAGTATCAATTTTTCCTTTTGAAAAGCCATTTCCAAGTAGAAAGAAGCTAAGACATTCATACCAAGCAGGAGGGGCTTGTTTGAGTCTGTATAGAGCCTTCGTAACTTGAATACGTGGTCAGGGTGTTTGAAGTTTTCAAAACAAGGGGGTTGTTTAACAAAAATATCTTCTTTGATAATACCATTTAGAAAAGCACTTATAACATCCATTATGAAAACTAGCAAAAGTGCAAAGCATTCAGATAGATTTAAGTCTAGCAACAGGAGCATAAGTCTTATCGTAGTCGATACCTCCCTCTTGGTTGTATCCTTGAGCTACAAGATGTGCTTTGTTATGTGTAACTAAACCATCCTCAATTAATTTATTTCGGAAAACCTATTTAGTACCAATGATCGGATAATCATTAGGTTTGGGAACAAGTTCCCAAACTTGATTGTGTTCAAATTGGTTAAGTTCCTCTTGCATAACAGAAATCCAAAATTCATCAGCAAAAGCTTCATCAGCATTTTTAGGTTCTACTTGAGAAATAAAAATAATATTTGCAATGATATCTCTATTTGAGGAACGTGTACTTACGTCTTTTGATACATCACCTATTACCAAGTCCTCAGGATGATCTGTGGAGAACTTTAGTCTCCTTGGCAAACTTTTCGGATGACTTGTACTATTTGTATCTTCTGATGTCTTGTTGGTTGCGGGTTGACTACCTTCATCGTTGCTTACGTTTAGTGCTTCATTGTTGTGTTTAAAAAATATAACATTGATTGATTCTTCAACAGTCAATGAGGTTTTGTTGAATACTTTGAATCCCTTACTTTTGGCAGCATAACCTAGAAAAATACCTTCATTGGCCTTGGAGTCAAATTTTCCTAGATTATCTTTAGTATTAAGAATAAAATATTTGCAGCCAAAAACTTTAAAGTAACTAATTGTGGGGATTTTACCAAACCAAAGTTCATAGGAGGTTTTCTTCGATATAGGTCGAATAAGCACCATATTTAAAACATGGAATAAAGTACTTACAACTTCAGTCCAAAAGTATTTCGGAAGGTTATACTGATTTAACATGACTGTAGCCATATCGCTAATAGTTCTATTCTTTCGCTCAATAACACCATTCTGTTGTGGAGATCTAGGAAAAGAAAATTCATGAAAAAACTATTTTTATTCCAAAATCTTTTGAAATCACTATTTTTGAATTCGCCTCCATGATCACTTCGGATACGAGTAATCATGAAACTTTTTTCATTTTGAACCTTTTTGCAAAAAGTGACAAATTTAGAAAATGCTTCATTTTTATTTGCAAGAAAGTAAACCCATGTATATCTAGAAAAATCATCAATAATAACATAAGCATAAAGCTTACCGCCAAAACTGGCGACTCTACTGGGTCCAAACAAGTCCATATGCAAGAGTTGTAGAGGTCTAGAGGTTTTACAGAGTTGATTGATTTAAAAGAAGATTTAGTAGCTTTATTCTTTTCACAGTCAGCACATACCATATCTTTCTTGAAAGTAATATCTGGTAAGCCTCTAACGAGTTTCTTTGAAGATAGTCTTGCAATAGTGTTCATGTTTGCGTGTCCTAGATGCATATGCCATAGCTAGCTGTCATCTTTGTTGGCGTATAGACATTTGTCTACATTGTCAGTATCTTTTGCAATATAGAAAATATATATATTGTCTTCCCTGATCCCTTCAAAGATAACCTTACCAGTGGATCTTTCATGAATAGAATATTTGTTTATAACAAAGTTAATACCATAATCATGGTTAACTAGATGACTGATGCTAAGAAGGTTGTGTTTTAATTCTGTTACTAGACAAACATCTTTTATGATAGGATAGGGAGGAACACCTATATTACTATTACCAATAAAGTGTCCTCTGAGGTTATTGCCGAATGAGACATAACCTTCTTTCTTCATCGATAGCGTTGCAAATAGGTTAGCATCACCAGTCATATGTCATGAGCAACCACTATGGAGAATCCACTTGCTTCTAGCATGATAGGGTTGGTCCACCTACAAAATGAGTTGTAGATGTAACCCTTGGTACCCATTTCCTTGAGGGTCCTACTGTGTTAGTTTTTGGTACCCATGAATAAACATTTATTATCATACCCCGCTTCCCAAGATACAGTGAGTCGGGTACGTAACTACATCCCCAGGTTATGCCCCATACGAATACTATCGTACCCGTATCAGCGATTGTCGCCTGTGAATCTTTAGAATAAAATATAAGTCATGCCAAGGTAATTAGGTAATACAATCGAATTCATACAACTCCGATTAAGGTATAACTGAACAAGTCTTTACAATAACATTTCCTTAATTTACATAGTTTCAGTTACAAAATATACTGGTGCTGTACTTCCTGGAATCATTTAAAGATTATTCCTCGATCTCGTCCACGTTATAAAAAGGTAACATTTTTTCATATACTTCGTCTTCTCCTAGTGAACAATACTAGGTCGTCAGAACAACATGTAAGTCCTCGGTCAAGAATGGTAAATAAAATAGAGATATGATAGTAAGAAAAGGAAGAAACAATATTTATATAGGGAATAAGGAGGTGGATCATAATATAGTGTCTATGACTAGAGCAATTCCTAAACTAGTATTCCTATAGTGTCTAATAAATTAAGCAACACACATCCCTATGTCACTAGCATAATACACAAATAATTTCCCTAAATAATGATGCAATTTGGAGAACAACCTTTAAATAACCACTTTAACTAGTTTCCCGCAAACAATCCCGTATACCAAGTATTAGGCTGTGACTTGATGGTACGGTGCTTAGAATTCGGCCCTGTCCTTATGGACTTAAATCTTAAATTCACCTATTCGATGGTTTTGAATCAAAATTGGTGCACTTATATTCAGGTGACTTGAACAGGATGGCACGGGGTTATGATCCGGCCCAGCCCCTTTTGGGCCTAAATCTTGGATTCACCCATTCGATGGTTTTGAATCGAAGTAGGTGTACTTATATTCAGGTGACTTGAACAGGATGGCACGGGGTTATGATTCGGCCCAGCCCCTTTTGGGCCTAAACAAAAAAGTGAGCTAAGCCTCACCCGCTCACTTCGCAAGGCCTTACGAAAGAGCTTAACTGTTGATCAGCTATATATATGTATTTAATATGTTACGAGATTTCATAGGTGGTATTTATGTTGTTCTCCCCCGCCCAATGCTTTATAGCCTGAATCTACAAACAATCCTTATTCTATTATCATGTATTCAAGTTTCTGCTCTGTATATCTTATTTTACTATTATTTATGCAAAAATGCATTTCCAGGATAACACAAGATACATGTTTTTTACTTTATCTATAATCCAGAATGCAGGTGCCAAGTTATCAAACACAAATCCGGAAACATTGATTATGCAGAGCAGATTATCAGAAAATTAGATTTTGTTGAGTGACTTATGTCCGTGTCCTATGTATCCTAGACTTTTACTACTCGTCCCCTAATTAATTTACAGTCGTTGGTGATATGTCGCTTAAAAATATATATATCTAAAGCATAAGGTTTGGGATGTCGACGATATTCCTGGATATCAAAATATTGGTCAACTCCCAAAATTCTTAAAAATTTGGTAGTCTCTCCTTTGTATTTCGACTTCCAAAATTTTATATATTCGACCCGGAGCAACCCTCCGTAGCATTTCCGGGTTCGTCGACCCCTTCGGTGGAGCAACTCTCAACACCGGAACATACGCAATAGATTATATAAAAATAATCGCAATGGGAAGGCTTCTTTCATACCTTAACGGCTAACTAATTACTTATTGAATTATTGCAAAATAATTTCCTTCTAATGCTGCACAAGTTTCAAGCAATCCATAATTTCTTACTAAAACAATTAAATTCATCACCTATAATAAATGCAGGAGTTATATATATATATATATATATATATATATATATATATATATATATATATATATATATATATATATATATATATATAATAGAATCTGGTATTCTAGCCCTAAGATTCGTATAGACAAAAATTATTATATGTACTATATGCACATTTTTATGAAATAAAACAATAATTTTAGCTGGAACTAAGTATTGAGGTCACCCTAATGTGTGGTACATATAAACTACATGTTTAAACTAGGTAATCCTAACATGATACACCAAAATAGGTGTAATTTAATTTTTGGAAAGAATTAGATTAATCTAAAATAAGTTGACAAAGTGTTAATTTATTTATTTAAAACTAGACCGAATGTACTCTAAAGTATTTATATTATCTTAATGATAGAAATACTTTATTTATATAATAGGTCTTCACCTTTCATGTATTCTTTTATGTTTATATACCTTGACAATTCATATTTATACTAATACCATATCACCCGATTAAACATATGAAATAATAATTTCTTTATGTCCTAACATTTATCGATTATAGAAGGGAACACGCACACACACACACACACACACACACACACACACACACACGTACACACACACACACACATACATCCATATTCCTCTATGTTTAAATATATATGCATATGAATATACATGATATAAATATGAACTAGTTAGTTGTAGAGCTAATTAATAATTATAACTATGATTATTGTGTATCCATTTTGTGTCCTACCTAGGGTATCAAGATACACGTGTCCACATTATATATATTCACTTATATACATATGTGTTAATTTGTTCTAAATTCTTAAAATATTTCCTTAATGAAATTCCTAATTCAATCCCAAAGAAATGAACAATGAAGGAAAGCAAGGATGAGGACTTGCCTTTGTTTGAGCAACCTAGGGTTCTTCCAAGTTTCCAATTTGGCACTTAATTCCTTCCCAATTTTCTATAAGAAATCAAAATCAAACCATACTCTAATTTAAGTCTAGGAAAAGGATTAGGGAAGGAATGAGAGTTACCTAACTTGGGAAGAGGGATGAGGAGTTGTGAAGTTGGGGGAGGAGGAGCTCGGCGGCTGCGGCGTCCAGCGACGGCGGCATGCTTGGCGGCGACGTCCGGCGACGGCATCATGCTTGGCGGCAGTGTCCGACGACGGCGGCGTTGTGGGCCGGCGGGGGGTGGCGCGGGTCCGGCGGCACACGGCAGCGGCGGCGACATCAGTAGCATTAGTAAACATGGCAGTAGTAGCAGCAAATTATAAGAGAAGTAGAGGTTGGAGAAGGTAAAGATGGGAAGAAGAGATAGGGTTTGAGGGGATTAAGTAGAAGAAGGGTTAGGTTTATTAGAAATTTGTAGAGAAAGGAAATGGAGCCAAGCCTCCCATGGGGAATAAGAATGAAATAAGGGGAAGACATGTAGGTTATGACTCATAGGCTGCTGTTGGTTTCTCTCTCCCCCTTCCCATAGATTTAAGATTTTTGCATAAAACCCCCTCTTAAATCTAGAATTAGACAAAGCTAACTTGTAAATTGATATTTACATAAGCCTAACTATGTAGATATTCATATATATATATGAATTGGAAAAAAATTGTAATGGCAGTTGTGACACTCTATCCTCCTTAGAAAAAATTTGTCCTCAGAATTTTAAATTAAAAGAGTAGCTAACCTTGGTTTGTAAACAAATATGGGAACTGGGTTCGCATGTCTTCTTCTTTTTTTCAAGTTGATTCTCCTGGAGAGTCTTTGTTCCAAGCTACTCGAACTAATGGGATGATCCGATTTCGGAGTATTTTGTCTCCACGATCCAAGATTCCAATAGGTCATTGCTCGATGTGTAGAGTCAGCCCGATAGTGATCTCCGAATAATCTAGTATATGGTTTGGATCCGGTACATATCTTCGAAGTTGAGACACATGGAATACATTATGTACCCCTTCTAATGTTGGGGGTAGTGCCAGCTTGTAAGATGCTCTTTCGACTTTCTCTAATATATCAAATAGTCCAATATATCTTGGACTTAGCTTTCCTTTAGTTCCAAATCTAATTGTTCCAAATCCTTCGATGCTTGTCAGCCCACATCTTTTGTCTATCTTGGGCTGCTTGTAATTGATCTCTTATTGCTTTGACCTTATCTACTGTCTGTGTTACTAGTTCTGGACCCAGTATCTGCCTTTCTCCTACATCTGTCTAACACATTTGTGATCTACACTTTCTTCCATATAATGCTTCGAAAGGTGCCATCTTAATGCTGGTGTGATAACTATTATTATAAGAAAATTCTACTAAATATAAATGATCATTCCATGATCCTCCAAAATCTAATATTCAGGCTCTCAACATATCCTCTAGAGTTTGAATCGTTCTTTCTGATTGACCATCTGTTTGAGGATAGTAAGCAGAAACTAAATTTTAACTGAGTGTCGAGGTTCTCCTGCAGACTTTTCCAGAAATATGAAGTAAACCTGGTGTCTCTATCCGAAACTATGCATACTGGTACCCTATATTGACTGACAATCTATTTTATGTATATGTCTGCTAATATTTTTGTTGTCTGTCCTACCCGGAATAGTAGAAATCGAGCTAATTTAGTGAGTCTATCTATGATAACCCAGATAGCATTGTTACCCTTCTGTGTCTTAGGTAGTCCGGTTACAAAATCCATTGTGATATGTTCCCATTTCCATTCAGGTATTGGTAAGGGTTGAAGAAAGCCTGTTGTCCTTTGGTGTTCTCCTTTTACTTACTGACAGATAAACATCTGGATACGAATTTAGCAATCTCTCATTTTGTTCTATGCCACCAAAAATTTTATTTTAAATCCTTATACATCTTAGTACTTCCTGGATGGATGGAATATTAAGAGTTATGAGCTTCTGTCATGACCTATGTTCTTAGATTTCTACTGGGTACACACAATCGATCCCCAAATCTCAGCGATCCATCTGGATGTTTTCTTATTCCGGTCTGGAGTCCTTCTTTGGTTTGTTCCCATATTTCCTGAAGTTTAGAATCCCCTTATTGAGCTTCCTTGATTTTGTCTACTAGGGAGGACTGTACTTGTAAATTTTCCCATGACCCTTCTGATATTGGTTATATTACTTCAATTTTTATCTTACTCAAGTCTTCAAGAATTTCCTTTGGGGTATTCATAAAGAATGACATTGGTTTCCTACTCAAGGCATCTGCCACTTTATTTGCTTTACCCGGATGATATTCTAATTCCATATCAAAGTCCTTAAGTAATTCCAACCAACTCATTTGCCTCATATTAATTTCCTTCTGAGTAAACACATATTTCAGACTTTTGTGATTCGTATATATCTTGATTCTCTCCCCATATAAGTAATATCGCCATAATTTAAGTGCAAAAACTACAGCTGCGAGTTCCAAATCGTGAGTTGGATAATTTCTCTCATGCTGCTTCAGTTGTCGAGAGGCATAGGCTATAACTCTTCAATGTAGTATTAGCATACAACCAAGCACTTTACCTGACGCATCAATATATATCTCGTATCCTCCTGATCCCGATGGTAATGCTAGTACAGGTGCCGAAATCAATATTTTCTTTAATTCATTAAAAGCTGTCTGGCATTTCTCTGTCCAATTGAATCTTTCCTCTTTTTGGGTAAGCCGAGTTAATGGCTCTGCGATTCTTGAGAAATTTTTCACGAACCTTCTATAAAATCTAGCTAATCCCAAGAAACTTCGAATTTCTGCCACAGACTTTGGTGTTGGCCAGGATTTAACAGCTTCTACCTTCTTTGGATCTACTGAAATACCTTCTCCACCAATAATATGGCCCAGAAATAATATGTGATTTAACCAAAATTTGTATTTACTGAATTTGGCATATAATTGTTCCTGTCTTAGGGTTTGTAATATTATCCTCATATGCTCTTCATGTTCTTCTTCATTTTTTGAATATATAAGAATGTCGTCAATGAATACAATCATGAACTTATCTAAATAGTAATAAAATATCTGATTTATCAGATCCATAAATATAGCAGGAGCGTTAGTTACCCCAAATGGCATAACTAGAAACTCGTAGTGTCCATAACGAGTCCTAAAAGCTATTTTCTGAACGTTCTCCTTCTTGACATTTACTTGATGATATCCAGACCTCAAATCAATCTTTGAGAATTCCTTGGCTTCTCCTAATTGATCAAATGTTCATCAATTCTGGGCAAGTGATATTTATTTTTTATTGTTACTTCATTTAAGGCCCTATAATCAATGACCAGTCGTAGGGTCCCGTCTTTTTTTTCACAAATAGCACTGGTGCACCCCACGATGAAGCATTGGGATGAATAAACCCTTTTGATAATAATTCTTTTATTTGTTTGTTTAGCTCAGCCAATTCTTCTTTATTCTACGGGTATATTTTCTTAGCTATATGTGCTGCTCCAGGCACCAAATTGATAAAAAATTCTACTGCCCTATCTGGTGGTAATCCTGGTAAATCTTCTGGAAATATATCCTTAAAATCTTTCACTATCCTTGGGAATTATTCTTCTTCTAGTTCGTGAAACCTTCCTTGAACTGGTTATTCGAACTTTTCTAATTCCTCAGCATCAAATTATTTCTGGTTTCGAACAAATTCATATAGCTCTCCATTAGTGAGCTGGAATAAAACCTTCCCTTGGCCAAAATCTATACTTGCTAATGTCTTAGTCAGCCAATCCATTCCAAGTACTATATTATAATTATTCATTAGAAAAATTAATAAAATTACCCGAAAAGCTCCATCGTCTAACTTAACTGGACATGCTTCACAAACTAGACTAACTTCTACCGTGTCATTACCCGTAAGAATATTTAATTTCTTAAGTGATGGTTATGATTTGATTTCATGAAGAGCTATAAATGTTGATGCTATAAATGAATGGGTTGCCCCAGAATCAAATAATATTGATGCCGGACAAGCTGAAACTAGAATAGTACATGTTACTACTTCTCCGGCTAGTTCTGTTTCATCAGTATTCATCATAAATGCCTGCCCTTGCTTTTTCTTCTTCCCAGTCTAAGGTTGTTTTGCTTTATGAGCTTGTTAAAATTGGTAAGCTTAGGGTGCGAAGGGTGGTCTTCGTTGATTCCTATAAGTTAACATAGCTTGAGGTGTTGGCGCTTGTATCAGAGGTCGAGGACCATTTCCTTGAAGTACAGGCCTGATGTTATTTCCTCGGAACGTGGGTCATGGTTCTTGATGCGGGTTTTACATTATTGGCCCTAAGGTTTGTTGTTGTGGATACTGGTCAGTCTGATGTTTATCTGATCCGTATCTTAAACAATGATCCAGGAATTTTCTATAGTCATTCGTCATATGTCCAGGTTTCTGACAAAAGTTACAAATGATTGGTCTTCCCAATGTACCAATTTAATAGCGTTTGGACGGTCCTTGCCATGGGTTTCTTGAGGATGAAACTCCTACTTCCAAAGTCCTCTTCTGAGGTTAAAATCGAAATGGTTGATCTTCATTTAGCATTATTTCCTGGCTCCTTGCTGCTTCAGTTACCTCTGGATAGGTTTGGCACCGATATGCAGCGACTCTACTTTTTAGTTGGCTTCCTAGTCCTTCCAGGAATCTAGATTCCTTAGTTTCCTCATCGGCTATCAGACTTGAAGCAAAATGACTAAGCCTAGAAACTCTGCAACATACTCATCTACCGTGAGCTTCCCTTGCTTTAAATGAGTGAACTGTCGTTCTAACTCGATTTTAGCCAATTTTGGAAAGAATCTTCCTTCAAACTTCTTCTTGAATTCTCCCCAAGTTATTTTGTCCTCCGAATCCTCTGGGTGTTCGGCAATCCACCAGTGTTCAGCAATATCTTCTAATTGAATTCGGATCGTAGATACCATATCCTCATGATTAATTTTTGCTGCTTTTAACACCCCTTCTATGGTTCTAATCCACTGTCCGGCTTCGATCGGACTTTCTGTTCCTTTAAACTTGGAAGAATTTAGGTTTCTAAAGTCTTTTAGTGAACCATCTCTAGAATTGACAGATGTTTGTAGGTGTTCCAATACTATGACAGTTGTGGCTTGAGCCGTATCCGTATGCTGACTGTTAGACTCCAGGATCTGTTGGAATAACTTGTACATATCCTTAATAGATGGTTTTGTCTGAGTTTGTGATGACGAAGCATGGGATTGGTCATGATTAGATATTGTCCTGAAAAATTCAAATACAATCTCTCAGGAATAATCCTGAGGTTCAAGGATAAGAAAAAGATATTATAAATCCTAAGAGTTTTGAGCAATAGTGGAACATATAGGCACAGGATAATGAAGAAGCATATTTTATTCACTCATAACCAAAATGTGATACAAAATATGCTGCTAGGGTACTAGCCACAATGCATATAGGCATATATACATATTCAGACTATTTATATTTCCATACTTTCTTCCTTCCTAACTTATATACATATACGCATACACCCTTGTTGTTCACAAAAGATACCTAGTAGATAAAAGATCTTCTATATATTGTTGTACCCTCTCTTAGATCATCATTTCTCGTATTCTGGTGATAGTTGCCTCCGGATGAGAATTATGCCATTCCTCCAAGGTTCCATTATAGTCATTTTTATTGGGATCCGGGACCTCAGATGGTTGAGCCTTAATAAGTATATAATAATTTGTCCTATTGAAAAATAATTCTTTTTCATCACTGAGATCCGATACTATCGGGTACTTGATCTCGTAGTGTACTCCATAGGCCATTATTATCTGTTTACGCGCCAGTCGCCACTTTTTTTTGCAAAATGGTAATAATTATCTAGACTGTGGCTACAATTTTTTACAGTCATTCCCTCTTATAATCTGCTGCTGCTACTGCCATGTTTATTACTGCTGCTGCTACTACTGTGTTGTAGCTACTGCCGACGAGTGGTGCGGGTCCGACGGTGCGCTGCAGCGGCGACAGCAGCTACAACAAAGTAGCAGCAGCAGCAGTAAACATGGCAGTAGCAGCAGCAGATTATAAGAGAAGTAGAGGTTTGAGAAGATGAAGATGGGAAGAAGAGATAGGATTTGAGGGGATTAAGTAGAAGAAGGGTTAGGTTTATTGAAAATATGTAGAGGAAGGAAATGGAGCCAAGTCTCCCAAGGGAATAAGGATGAAAGGAGGGGAAGACATGTAGGATATGACTCATAAGCTACTGTTGGTTTTTCTCCCCCTTTCCCATGGATTTGAGATTTTGCATAAAACCCCCTCTTAAATCCAGAATTAGACAAAGCTAACTTATAAATTGATATAAACCTAATTATGTAGACATTTATATATATATATATATATATATATATATATATATATATATATATATATATATATATATATAATTAATTGGAAAAAATAAAAATAAAAAATGTAATGACAGTTATGACAGTCTATCCTCCTTAGAAAAATTCAACCTCAGAATTTTAAATCAAAAGAGTAGCTAACCTTGATTAGTAACAAATATGGGAACTGGCTTCGCATGTCTTCTTCTTTTTCCCAAGTTGATTCTCCTGGATAATCCTTGTTCCAAGCTACTCGAACTAATGGAATAATCCAATTTTGGAGTATTTTGTCTCTATGATCTAGGATCCCAACAGATCGTTGCTCGATGCGTAGAGTTGGTCCTATAGTGATCTCCGAATAATTTAGTATATGGTTTGGATCCGGTACATACCTTCGAAGTTGAGACACATGGAATACATTATGTACCCCTTCTAATGTTAAGGGTAGTGCCAGCTTTTAAGATACTCTTTCGACCTTCACTAATATATCAAATGGTCCAATATATCTTGGACTTAGCTTTCCTCTAGTTCCAAATCTAATTGTCCCCTTTATTGGCGAGATATTTAAGAATACATGATCGCCAGGTTAAAATTCCAACAACCTTCGATGCTTGTCAGTCCACATCTTCTATCTATCTTAGGCTGCTTGCAAATAATTTCCTATTGCTTTGACCTTATCTACTGAAATACCTTCTTTGCTGATAATGTGGCCCAAAAACGATATATAATTTAACCAAAATTTGCATTTACTGAATTTGGCATATAATTGTTCCTATCTTAGGGTTTGCAATATTACCATAAGATGCTCTTCATATTCTTCTTCATTTTTTGAATATATAAGAATGTTGTCAATGAATACAATCACGAACTTATCCAAATACTGATCAAATATTTGATTTATCAGATCTATAAATATAGTAGGAGCGTTAGTTACCCCAAATTGCATAACTAGAAACTCGTAATGTCCATAACGAGTCCTAAAAGCTATTTTTCTTGACCTTTACTTGATGATATCCAGACCTCAAATTAATCTTTGAGAATACCTTGGCTTCTCCTAATTGATCAAATAGTTCATCAATTCTGGGCAAGGGATATCTATTTTTGATTGTTACTTCATTTAAGGCCCTATAATCAATTACCAGTCGTAGGGTCCCATCTTTTTCTTCACAAATAGCACTAGTGCACCCCACGACGAAGCACTGGGCTTTATAAACCCTTTTAATAATAATTCTATTATTTATTTGTTTAGCTCAGTCAATTCTTCTTTATTCATCGGGTATGTTTTCTTAGCTATAGGTGCTGCTCCAGGCACCAAATTGATAGAAAATTCTACTGCACTATCTGGTGGTAATCCTAGTAAATCTTTTGGAAATACATCCTTAAAATCTATCACTATCCTTGGAAATTTTTCTTCCTCTAGTTCGTGAAACCTTCCTTAAACTGGTTGTTCGAACTTTTCTAATTCCTCAGCATCAAATTATTTCTGGTCTCGAACAAATTTATATAGCTCTCCATTAGTGAGCTGGAATGAAACCTTTCCTTGGCCATAATCTATACTTGCTAATGTCTTGGTCAGCCAATCCATTCCAAGTACTACATCATAATTATTTAATAGAAAAACTAACAATCTTACCTGAAAAGCTCTACCGCCTAACTTAACTGGACATGCTTCACAAACCCGACTAACTTCTTCCGTGCCATTACCCAAGAATATTTAATTTCTTAAGTAATGGTTGTGATTTAATTTCATGAAGAGCTATAAATGTTGATGCTATAAATGAATGGGTGGCCCCAGAATCAAATAATACTGATGTCGGACAAGCTGAAAATAGAATAGTACATGTTACTACTTCTCCGGCTAGTTCTGTTTCATCAATATTCATCATAAATGCCTGCCCTTGCTTTTTCTTCTTCCCAGTCTGAGGTTGTTTTGCTTTTTGAGCTTGTTAAAATTGGTAAGCTTGGGGTGCGAAGGGTGGCCTCCGTTGATTCCCATAAGTAAATATATCTTGAGGTGTTGGCGCTTGTATTAGAGGTCGAGGACCATTTCCTTGAAATACAAGCCTGATAATATTTCCTCGGAACGTGGGTTGTGGTTCCTGATGTGGGTTTTGCGTTATTGGCCCTAAGGTTTGTTGTTGTGGACACTGGACAATTTGATCTTCATCTGATCCGCATCTTAAACAAAGACCCGGGAATTTTCTATAGTCATTCCTCATGTGCCTAGGGTTTTGACAAAAATTATAAATAATCGGTCTTCCCAAGGTACTAGTTTGAGAGCGTTTGGACGGTCCTTGCCATAGATTCCTTGAGGATGAAACTCCTACTTCCAAAGTCCTCTTCTGAGGTTGAGACCGAAATGGTTGCTCTTAATTTAGCATTCATTCCTGGCTCCTTGCTGCTTCAGTTACCTCTGGAAAGGTTTGGCACTGATATGCAACGACTCTACTCTTCAGTTGGCTTCCTAGTCCTTCCAGGAATCTAGATACCTTGGTTTCCTCATCGGCTATCAGACTTGAAGCAAAACGACTAAGCCTAAAAAACTCTGCAACATAATCGTCTACCGTGAGCTTTCCTTGCTTTAAATGAGTAAACTGTCGTTCTAACTCAATTTTAGCCGAATTTGGAAAGAACCTTCCTTCAAACTTCTACTTGAATTCTCCCCATGTTATTTTGTCCTCCGAATCCTCTGGATGTTTCGGCACTCCACCAGTGTTCAGTAATATCTTCTAATTAAATTTGGATCGTAGATACCATGTTCTCAGAATTAATTTTTACTGCTTTTAACAGCCCTTCTATGGTTCTAATCCACTGTCAGGCTTCGACCGGACTTTCTGTTCCTTTAAACTTGGACGGATTTAGGTTTCTAAAGTCTTTTAGTAAACCATCTCTAGAATTGACAGATGTTCGTAGGTGTTCCAATATTGTGGCAGTTGTGGCTTGAGCCATATCCGCATGCTGACTGTAAGACTCCAGGATCTGTTGGAATAACTTATACATATCCTTAATAGATGGTTCCATCTGAGTTTGTGATGATAAAGCATGGGATTGGTCATGATTAGACATTGTCTTGAAAAATTTAATGCAATCTCTTAGGAATAATCCTGAGATTCAAGGATAGGGAAAAGATATTGTAAATCCTAAGAGTTTTGAGCAATAGTGGAACATATAGGCACAAGGTTAATGAATAAGCATATTTCATTCACTCATAACCAAAATATGATACAAAATATGCTGCTAGGGTACTAGTCACCTTGCACATAGGCATATATACATATTCAGACTATTTATATTCCTAAACTTTCTTCCTTCCTAACTTATATACATATACACATATAACCTTGTTGTTCCTAAAAGATACCTAGTAGATAAAAGAACTTCTATGCATTATTGTACCCTCCCCTGGATCATCATTTTCTGTATTCTGATGATAGTTGCCTCCGGATGAGAATTCTACCAATCCTCCAAGGTTCCATTGTAGTCATTTTTATTGGGATCCGGGTCCTCAGATGGTTGAACCTGAATAAGTATATAATAATTTGTCATATTGAAAAATAATTATTTTTTATCACTGAGATCCGATACTACCGGGTACTTAATCTCGTAGTGTACTCCATAGGCCGTAATCATTTGTTTACGTGCCAGTCGCCACTTTTTTTTTGTAAAACGGTAATAATTATTTAGATTGTGGCTACAATTTCCCAATCTAGCATGAGGCATGAATCGAGGCATGATCTACAATAAGGAACTTCAAATTAGTATTACCCCATAAGTATCCCAATTAAATTTTTGTAATATCATTAGCTCTTCCTAAAATCACCGATACGGCTTATCCAATAGTATCTCTAAATAATAGCTAAGGAATCCAGGTTTTACCTATACAAGTTCCTAACCTATATCCTGTAATATGTTTCTTTATGATACCTGGACTTGCACCTTATCCTAGGTTCTTCATCTTCAGGACCTACCTAGGGTTCCTAAAAGTACGACTAATATGGTGCACCACTAAAAAGACTTGTCATGCCCCATTTCCCAAGATATAGTGAGTCGGGTACGTAACTACATCCCCAGGCTATGCCCCATACGAATACTACCATACCCGTATCAGCGATTGTTGCCTGTAAATCTTTAGAATAAAATGCAAGTTATGCCAAGATAATTAGGTAATACAACTGAAGTCATACAACTCCGATTAAGGTACAACTGAACAAGTCTTTACAATAACATCTCCTTAATTTACATAGTTTTAGTTACAAAATATATTGGTGTTATACTTCCTGGAATCATTTGAAGATTATTCCTCGATCTCGTCCACATTATAAAGAGGTAACATTTTTTCATATAGTTCGTCTTCTCCTAGTAACAATACTAGGTTGTCAGAACGACATGCAAGTCCTCGGTCAAGAACGTAAGTAAAATAATGATAAGATAGTAAGATAAGGAAGAAACAATATTTATACAGGGAATAAGGAGGTGGATCATAATATAGTATCTATGACTTGAGCAATTCCTAAACTAGTATTCCTATAGTGTCTAATAAATCAAGAACACACATCCCTATGTCACTACTACAATACACAAATAATTTTCCTAAATGATGATGCAATTTGGAGAACAACCTTTAAACAACCACTTTAACTAGTTTCCCGCCAACAATCCCGTATACCAGGGATCAGGCTATGACTTGGTGGCACGGTGCTTAGAATCCGGCCCTGTCCTTATGGACTTAAATCTTGAATTCACCTATTCAATAATTTTGAATCAAAATAGGTGCACTTATATTCAGGTGACTTAAACAGATGGCACGGGATTATGATCCGGTCCAGTCCCTTTTGGGCCTAATCTTTAATTTACCTACTCGATGGTTTTTGAATCGAAGTAGGTGTACTTATATTCAGGTGACTTGAATAGGATGGCACGGGATTATGATTCGGTCCAGCCCCTTTTGGGCCTAAACAGGAAAGTGAGCTAAGCCTCACCCGCTCACTTCGCAAGGCCTTACGAAAGAGCTTAACTGCTGATCAACTATACATGTAATTAATATGTTATGGGATTTCGTAGGTTGTATTTATGTTGTTCTTCCCGCCCCATGCTTTCTATCCTAAATCTACAAACAATCCTTATTCTATTATTTTGTATTAAAGTTTCTGCTCTTATAGCACTTTTACCATTGTTTATGTAAAATGCATTTCCAGGATGACACTAGATACATGCTTTTCATTTTATCCATAATCCAGAATGCAGGTGTCAAGTTATCAAACACAAATTCGGGAACATTAATTTTACAGAACAGATTATCAGGAAATTAGATTTTATTGAGTGGCTTGTGTCCATGTCCTACGTATCCTAGACTTTTATTATTCGTGCCCTAATTAATTTACAGCCGTTGGTGGTCTGTCGCTTAAGAAAATATATAACTAAAGTTTGGGTATTGGGATATCGGCGATATTCCTGGATGTCGAAATATTGGTTAACTCCCAAAATTCTTAAAATTTTCGCCAGAGTCTCCTTTGTATTTCGGCTTCCAGAATTTTAACAATTTTATATATACACGACCCGGGGCAACCCTCCGTAGCATTCCCGGTCTAACTGACCCCTTCGGTGGAGCAACTCTCAACATCGGAACATACGCAGTAGATTATAAAATAATTGCAATGGAAAGGATTCTTTTATACCTTAACGGGCTAGCTAATTTCTTATTGGGTTATTGGGAAATGGTTTCCTTCTAATGCTGCACAAGCTTCAAGCAATCCACAATTTCTTAGTAAAATAATTAAATTTGTATAGAAGGGAACACACACACACTTTATATGTACTATATGCAAACTTTTATGAAATAAACAATATTTTTTTGTTAGAACTAAGCACTAAAGTTACCCTAACATACGGTACATTTAAAATACATGTTTAAACTAGATAATCGTAACAAAATACACTAAAATAGGTGTAATTTAATTTTTGGACAGAATTAAATTAATCTAAAATAAGTTGACAAAATATCAATTTACTTATTTAAAACTAGACCGAATGTAGTCTAAAGTATTTATATTATCTTAATGATAAGTAATACTTTATTTATATAATAGGTCTCCACCTTTTATGTATCCTTTTATATCTATATATCCAATACATAATTATAACAATACAGTATCACCCGATCAAACATGTGAAATGATAATTTTTTTATGTCCTAACATTTATCGAAAATAGAAGGGAACACACACACACACACACACACACACACATCCATATTCCTCTATGTTTAAATATATATGCATATGAATATACATGATATACATATGAACTAGTTAGTTGTAGAGCTAATTAATAATTATAACTATGTTTAAACAACCGTATTTTTTTAAAATTAAAATATAATTTTTTGGGATTTTTTTGTGATTTTTAATTATTTAAAATAAATGTTCTTCAGGGATAAATATTTTTGAGTGTTAAATTAAATATTAAAATATTATAAAAATTATATTTTTGAGTGTAAAATAAATAATATATGGTGTAATTTTTCTAGAATTTATTGGAATCAAAAACTATTTTTAAACAGCTAAAAATATCGTTTCTAATTAAACCAGATTAAACCAAACCGAACCAACTTGAACCAAACCAAATTAAACCCAACTAAATCGAACCCAACCTTAGTGGGTCGGATATGGACCTAACCCGAACCCGCCAACCAGACCCGACCCATTAACCCATTATCTACAGTAAATGTAGAAAATAATCCCCCGACCGTTACGGTAGTCGACCGTCGGCCGTTTTCCCCGCCGCCGCAACTCCGACCGCCGCGACTCTCTGCCTCCCCGACTCGTCGACTCCCCCAACCACGGTCGTCGCCCTACCTCATCACCTCCCCTACCCGTCGGTCCTCCCCTCCCAATAAAACCCCCACCATCAATCACCGCCACCCCTCACAACCACCATCGCAGCCACCTCTCCGGTCATCGACCCCGAGCTCCCCGCTGCGACCCAGCCAACTCCGGCGATGACCCCTCTGACCAAAACAGTGTCGACGACCCACCAGCAGCCACCACAACACCCGCAGTCGTCGTTGCCGCCACCGACATGCACCGTCGTGCCACCCCGTCCAAGTTCAGTACAGTCGATTCTGATTCCCTGTTTCGAGTGTTTATTTTTTTCTCGTTGCGTCAATTTTCGAACAGCCTATTGCGACATGTTCGTTGAGTTACCCTCTCGAACCCTGTGTAATTAGATTAGGGTATCGTATCCTGTGTCGATCGTAAACCGTGACGCAAAAATAGGAAAAATAACCTAAATTTCTAGTTCAGGAAACTGTCCCGAACTCACAAGTTCATGATCGTTTTACGTCCAACCTGTTTAATAATTCTAAAATTAACTTGAATGGTAAATTAGATAATATAACCAAGTTTTAAATCCTGTAATTAGTTTATTTTATTGTGCTGTAATTTGTGTTTTATTCGCGGGTGAAGTTGACCAAAATCTTGGTTTTTAAAACCCTAATTTTCTGAAACTGGTTGTGTCCCGCTAAACGAGATGACTTCATCATGTGTAAATTACACCAAAAGGCGCGTATCATCAATGCGGATGTGTGGAATTTCATGAAAGTTGATTTGGATGTGCGTGCACACCAGAATAAACTCGTATCCGTCGAAACTGCCCCGTATCGGGCCTATTCTGAAACTCGTTATAACTTCATGTGTACTTGTCATTTTAAAATAAAACTTATGCCATCGGATTCGTAGCATTACGTTGGTCCTATGACCCAAGTTTGGTTCGATTCTGAGAACGTTGACAAAATCCCGTATCATGGGCCCTACGGCTCCACTTAACGGGCGATTTTGTGATCGGCTCATCGGAATCCAGTTTTAGACATTCTGTTGGGTTTATATCATCGTTCTGGACTTGTAGAGTCTAAATTTGACAAATTTGGAGAACTTTGTCTCTGGCACATTTTTTGGTACGAAGTGGGCCATATGTGGACCCCGCTTTGACCAAAAACTGTTAATTCTACCCTTATGTCCAAATTGGACTTATGGGTAGGCAATCCTAGCTATTTCATATCTTCTGAGAATGATGTTAATATTTATTTTAGCATCCGGAGGTATACCTGAAGATCTCGCTGTTACCGGAGCAATTGGAGGCATTCAAGCCCCCGACAAGTGTACCTTGTCAAACTTGCAGTACTTGCTTCATATTATTTTTTTGATTTATTTCGGTATTGTAACTATTCAACCTAGGACCGTGAGATGTTGCTTAATGTCCGAATAATATTTGGGTGCCAACGTCGTACGCGAAGTCGTGTAACGTCACTTAGAGAGTTGATATCACGATCCTATATTTTTGTGCTTGCTTTATCAAGTAAGTCATACCATTGGACACTTGACACTATTTATGAGACAAAATCTTTCCTGAGTTATTCATGGTGATTCTCTATAGGCTTACAGGATTCGTGCCATAGTCTTGAATTATACATAGATATCATTATGACTCGCTGTAATAGTTAGAGGTCATGATCTTGCGTGTTATGGACATGGGACGTCGTGGACATGAGACGTGTGATTACATTGGGTGGGGAGAGACACACATGCTACAGGCTGATTATATATATATTTATTATTACGGTGCCATAGCCTCTATATCAGATCTAGGCCCACTACATAATATCACTGCTACAGGCTCCACGACACAGAGCTTATAGTGGTCTCAGCCAGAGTTCTAGTGATGCTCTCATTTGTATATCACATAGCTGGTTACATAGTTTGCCCTATTGATATATTTTATATACTGCATTTATTTTGGCTTGAGTTATTCTTGTACCTTTCTATGTCTCCTGAGGACCTGGATCCGGATTATGTTCCCAGGTAAAGCAGAAGAGATCTACCCCGAGGTATACGAGACAAGAGCAGACATTGGAGCAGTACCAGCACCAGAGAACGAGGTGATGCCAGAAGATTTCTCCTGGGTATTTTGTTACTCAGTCATTTCTGTTCTTGATAGTCTATTTTCTGTCTCGTGGATTTATGTATTAAACTCATTATCGGTTGTTCCCCGAGACTTTTTATTGAGACTTGTTGGTTTATATTCATCTTGATTATTCTGACATTTAATTTGTGTTTATCTTCTATGGATGTGATTAGATTTAGATTGTGACATGTATCGTAGACCTTTATTATTGTTTTACAGCTTAAGTATACTCTAACGGGTCCATTAAATTGGGTTTGTCCATTGGAGTATGTTGCTGGCCATTGCCACATGGCTAGTCCCTAGGTATTATGGGACTAGAACGTGACATAGTTTTTGTGATGGTCCATGCAGGTCCTCGACTAAGGTCTACGATTATGGTCTACGACTAAGGTCTACGACTATGGTCTACGACTATATTGCTTCGATTTCAACTAAGGAACTGAGCAAGTCTGCGATAAGGATAGGATAAGTTATAGGATCTCATCCACTTTATTGATTCATTCTTGACCTCTATATCGACTTTAAAATAAATTTTTGACTTGCATCTTGCCTTGATTCCTCTGTGCGCCTTTTATAGTTTATTTTGGATACAGAGTAATGGATCCACAAGTTGAAGACGTGACTCCTGTAGGAATACCATAAGTTGCAGTTGTCACTTATGATGATGAAGTAATACCAGTGGGTGGAGGTCAATCAACTCAACAAAGCAGTCAAGCAAATCAGCACGTCTCAAGATTTCGGCGAGACGATATTCTACCATCATCGCAGTTTACTCTACCGATGCCTATTTTTCTACCAGGAAAGCCTAAGGATGGTCAACAGATGTTCCAAATATTCTACGCAATGATGCAAGCCCAACAATATGTTCATCAAGAGGCCCAGCAAAGCCAAGCGGAGAAGTTCTTTAACGGACCAAGCTCTGAGCTACAGAAATTAATCAACTCCATTGCAACTACTTCATACACGGACGTCCTTGCTACAGCCCGACCCATGGAGCGCATCAGCAGAAGAGAGTCCAGCCAGAAGTGGCCGCATGCATTAGCACCAGACCGAGCACAACAGAAAAGAGCTGCAAAGTGACCACAGATGAATCCACCACAGAGAGCAGTATCACATTCCCTAACCCTTCCTACTTGTCACTACTGTTGGAAGTTAGACCATATTGAGTGGGAGTTTAGACTTAAATTAGGATTATGTTTAGCATGCGATCCAGTCAGCATTCAGTAAGGGATTGCCCTGAGCGTCGAGAGAAAGCACTAATGATTCATCGACCAGCCCTACCAGCACCAGTACTAGTACTCCTTACTTGTCATTATTGTGGAAAGGTAGACCATCTCGCCAAAGAATGCTGACTCAGATTGGGATTGTGCTTGGTTTGCGGATCCAGCCAACATTCAGCCAAAAATTGCACGAAGCATCGAGAAGAAACACCGATGGTTAACCAACAAGCTTTACCAGCATTAGGAGGATATCAGCTGAGACCACCCTTGGCACCCCAGGCAGCACTCTTTCAGCAGGCCCAGCAACAGCAGAGGACACCACCACAAGTACGTGGACAGACTTTTACGATGACAATAGAGGAGGCACAAACTCGAGGAGTAGTAAATACGAGTAAGATTTAAGTTTATCATAGCTATCTATTTCTAGTAATGCATTATGCCTGTTAGTTCTATTTCCCTAGCCTAAGCATAGTATTATGAACTTGTTAGTTTAGATTAGTAATTGATACCCAAGTTTCTATAGGTTGTAATTGATCCTTGCTCTAACCATATTTCTTTACTCTTGAATTACTTATCTCTCATTGCCTAGGAAAATATTTTTATTCCTTCCCAACGTGTTCTGCTAGAACAAAACCCTCACCCTTCCTCTCGATTTCTCCTTGTACATGATTCCTTATCCTTTGTGTCGTGCTTCAAATATGTCTTACAACCGCGTCAACTCTTCTGACTGGTTATGTTTTGTTTTCTTAATTGTGAGGACGCAATTATTATAAGGAGGGTAGATTTTAAGCACCCGTATTTTTTTTTAAATTAATATATAAATTTTTCAAATTTTTCTGTGATTTTTAATTATTTAAAATAAATGTTCTTCAGGGATAAATATTTTTGAGTATTAAATTAAATATTAAAATATTATAAAAATTATATTTTTGAGTGTAAAATAAATAATAAGATATAGTATAATTTTTTTAGAATTTAATGGACTCAAAAACTATTTTTAAACAGCTAAAAACATTGTTTCTAATTAAATCAGAATAAACCAAACCGAACCAAATTAAACCCAACTAAACCGAACCCAACCTTAGTGGGTTGGATATGGACCCGACCCGAACCCGCCAACCAGACTCGACCCATTAACCCATTATCTACAGTAAATGTAGAAAATAATCCCCCGACCGTTACGGTAGTCGACCGTCGGCCGTTTTCCCCGCCGCAGCAACTCCGACCATCGTGACTCTCTGCCTCCCCGACCCGTCAACTCCCCCAACCGCGGGCACCGCCCCTACCTCTTCACCTCCCCAACCCGTCGGTCCTTCCCTCCCTATAAAATCCCCACCACCGATCACCGCCACCCCTCACAACCACCATCATAGCCACCTCTCCGGTCATCGACCCCGAGCTCCCCGCTGCGACCCAACCAACTCCGACGATGACCCCTCCGACCACGACGGTGCCGACGACCCACCAGCAGCCACCATAGCACCCGCAGTCGCCGCCGCCGCCGCCGACGTGCACCGTCGCGCCGCCCCATCCACCTTCATTATAGTTGATTCTGACTCCCTGTTCTGAGTGAGTTTACTTCCTCCTAGTTGCGTTGATTTTCGAACGACCTATTATGACATGTTCGCTGAGTGACCCTCTCAAACCCTATGTAATTAGATTGGGGTATCGTATCCTGTGTCGATCACAAATCGCTACGCAAAAACAGAAAAAATAACTCAAATTTCTAGTTCAGGAAACTGTCCCGAACTCACAAGTTCATGGCCATTTTACGTCCAACCTGCTTAATAATTCTAAAATTAACTTGAACAGTAAATTAGACAATATAACCAAGTTTTAAACCATGTAAATTAGTTTATTTTATTGTGCTGTAATTTGTGTTTTATTCGCGGGTGAAGTTAACCAAAATCTTGGTTTTTAAATCCCAAATTTTCTGAAACTCGGTACGTCCCACTAAACGAGGCAACTTCATCGTGTGCAAATTACACCAAAAGACGCGTATCTTTAATGCGGACGTGTGAAATTTTATGAAAGTTGATTTGGATGTGCGTGCACACCGGAATCAACGCGTATCCGTTAAAATTGTCCCGTATCGAGTCTATTCTGAAATTTGTTGTAACTTCGTGTGTGTTTGTCATTTCACAACAAAACTTGCGACATCGAATTCTGAGCGTTACGCTGGTCCTGTGACCCAAGTTTGGTTCAATTCTGAGAACGTTAACGAAATCCCATATCGTGGGCCCCACGGCTCCACTTGACGGGCAATTTTGTGACCGGCTCATCAAAATCCAGTTCTGGACATTCTGTTGGGTTCATATCATCGTTCTGGACTTGTAGACACTAAGTTTAATAAATTTGGAGAATTTTGTCTTTGGCATATTTTTTTGTGCGAAGTGGGCTACATGTGGACCCCGCTTTGACCAAAAACTGTCAATTATGTCCCTGTGTCCAAATTGGACTTATGGGTAGGCAATCTGTCACGCCCTAGTTCCAAAATCTATGAGACCAGACACGTGGCAATGGCCAGCTGGTACGACTTCGCAGGGCTTTCCAATTTAATGGACCCGACGAAGTGCACTTACGTTGTCCATGGTCAAGTGATCCAAGTAATAGTCTATTTCTAATATACAACAACTAAATCTAAAACTCAATCCAGGGTAAGTAATCTCAAGAAAGAACGATACGCATCATCAGTCTGCAGCCCAATAACACATCCGTTCGAATAGACCAGAAGAACAATATAGGTCTATAAACACTAGGCTATATAAGCAGAATAAAATGGAAGTAATACAAGACTGAAATAGCTGGAAATGTAAATATACCTGCAATGATGTCCACACTCTAGCAGATCAAGTATCCTGCAACCGCACAAACAACCTGGAAGGGAACCAGGTCCTCAGAGGGACGTAACAAGATACAAAAAAAATACATGCCATAAAGTAAGTACTGAGTAAATAAAGGGGGGTGTGCTAACCATCTAAGTGAATGCAATTTAAAGACCTGGTAGTACGCATGGGAATGTGTAGGCTCAGACATATGCTGACGTAATTCACCAATCATCGGGACTGGCTAGTATATGCCACATATGCCCCCGTTTAAGGGCATTGATGCTATCCCCATCTCCGAAGAGCATGGTAACTCGCTATAATCCCCATCTCCGAAGAGCATGGTAACTCGCTATAATCCCCATCTCCGAAGAGCATGGTAACTCGCTATGATCCCCATCTCCGAAGAGCATGGTAACTCGCTATATATACTGTAATCCCCATCTCCGAAGAGCATGGTAACTCGAGTATATATCAGGAGGGGATGTCCCATACGCCTACTAGATGTCTTTCCCGCCCGATGTAGATGTACAAATCGTGAAAACGACATGGACATCTCATACTATGATGCAAGTCTCTATGAAATAAACTACTGAGCTACATACCGCTACACGTGTTGCTCATACTGATGGCCAGTCGCGCATGAGGCACGTGTCCCTACATGAACTCACTCTGTGACGTGTAATGATACGTGTCAAGGCCTGGGAAGTTATATCAATAACTTCACAACTTTAGGTGGGTCTACCAGACACTAAATCAGATACTACTCCTAACGTCAACGCCTTCGTTGACTGCACCCGAGTCTGCTCGGACGCGCACATTTATATAATAAATAAATATGTAACCAAATATAATTTAATTTAAACAGTACAATAAGGCAAGGTATACTTGCCTGCGCGAGGCTGCTGATGACGGGGTCCCAGTACCGCGTCCAAGTCCTCGGGTCTCGCAATACCTAGAGTTGAATTACAAACTAGAATCAATAATCTATTTTACAATAGACAGGGGTGCTACACATATCTACTCCTAGACGCAATCTCAGCTACGACTAACAGAGACTAGACACTAAAGGGTTGACTACAGTTGACTTTCGGTACGATAGTCAAAACAACTAGTCCTCCATATGCTCTCCTCAAATTAATTCTCCAATATTAAATTAATAAATTCTATCATGAACCATACATCCCGATTATTTATTTAAATGTCACAAACTCACTTTACCTCAAATTCATAATTTAATTTTATTTGTTATATTTTAAGTCGAAGACAATCTCAAATCCACAGTCCAACTTTATCCAATACGAGATACATACTCACTATAAATATTTAAACTTATGTCAACCTCATTTAACCCATCCTCAAGTCATTTTAATTTTCCATATGCATTCACATAAAACCTCATTTGAATTAACCAAAGTATATCTTATCACATAATGCAATGTAAACCTACACTAACCATTTATATATATTCAAGGACCTTCTTTCAAATGTAATTAACCCACAAGTAATTTATTTATTATTTTCTTCACCCATGCATATATCCATGACACATTATTCATGTTTAATCATTATTAACATAACCTTATCCATGTTCTTATTTAAACATCATTAGCATACTCAATGTAACCCCATAATTACTTAGTTCAAATACTCCTCCCATTAACCATACATATCCACATAATATATATATTACCCTAACAACATATTAACATCTCCATAATTTACATTATTCCCTTATATAATCTCCTATTTAAACAATTAATATTCTGGAAATTTTATTACAAAAGAGGTAGAGAAGTAAACCTCAATGAGGCTCGCCGGAGTTGATGGTGCTCGGTGGTGGTGGTGATGAAGCTTGATGGTGAGGGAGGGTCGGCCGAATGGGAGAGGGCTGTGCACAGTCCAACGTGGCCGTAGGGATGGTGAAGGGGCTGAGGTGGTGATGGTTTGGGTGGTGAAGGTGGTGGTTTGGGTGTGGTGAAGGTGGTGATGAAGTTGGTGAAGAAGGAGGGAAGAAGAAGAAGAAGAAGAAGAAGAAGAAGAAGAAGAAGAAGAAGAAAAGAAAAGGAAAGGGGAGGGGAGGTTCGGCCGAATGGGAGAGGGAGGAGAGAAAGTGAGGGAGGGGGGGAGCTTTCAATGCTCTCCTAGAAATTAGGGCCGGCCTAGGGATGTGTGTGTGAGGGGGAAAGTTATATAGGAGAGTGTGTAAGAATGAGTGGTGGAGAGTGATTTGAATTAATTGAATGGATGGTTAAGATTCATTATGGATAGGGGTGGGATTCCTTCATGAGGGAATGGGTTTGGGACCCTATTTTGGGACCCTATAAATAATCATGACCAATGAGGTGTTGCCAATAATTTGTTAATTGCAAATAAGCCCCCCGTAAATTTGGGAATTTGCATAAACACATGAAATGACGTAAAAATTGTGGAAAAAAATATATTTAAAAATTGTCATAGTGAGGGGGCGTTGCGCGTTAGGTGCGGGTCAAATTTGAAGGGCATTGGGATTAATTTAATATTTAAATGGAATCTACCAAGTTGGTAATTCCGAATTAAATAGAAATAAGCGTCCCGCGAATATAATTAAATTTGGGGCACTTGGAGTCAAAATCCGGAAATGGCGCAAAAGCCAAAAATGGTGGGGGCTTGGAGTCAGTCTTGGACCCTTTTGTTGGTCCGGCTCAGCGGGTTAAGTTGGTATCCCAAAATTTGGAGTAACGACATAGGAGTCCGACACCGAATTAAATATGAATTTCGGATTCGATAAATTGTGCAATTAATTTAGAGCACAACGGAATCTGACTTTTTGTGACGGAAAAGTCTAGTGCCTAATTTGGCGGGTCTAGTCAAAAGTATAATATTTGTATGGAATTTATGGGCTGAAAATGGGCTCCGAATAATTAGACAACGATAGTGCGAGTCAAGGGTTTTAATTAATTGGATTAAAATTCCAGATAAATATACTCTATTCTAAACCTCAATAATTTCTATAAAAAATTTTCCTAGCCCACTCTAACTATCCACAGAATAAATTTAGGGGGGTTTACATTCTTCCCAACTTAGAAAAATTTTGTCCCCGAAATTAAAAGTAAAGCACGATAATATCTAAAAGAATTTAAAAATAACTAGTAATTAAATTGTCGTACGCAAATTCGTACCTTGCTCCTCAAATAAGTACGAAAATCGCTGCCGAATAGAATCCTCGCGCTCCCAAGTAGACTCGCCTGGTGAATGGTGCTTCCATGCCACTCTGACCAGTCGAATCGTCTGTCCTCTCAAAGTCTTCTCGCTGCGATCGAGAATCTCGACCGGCTGCTCTACGTAAGACAGACTAGGCCCAACTGTAATCTCTGAATGATCAAGCACGTGGCTAGGGTCTGCGACATATCTCCTCAGCTGTGATACGTGAAATACGTCATGTACTCCCTCTAATGATAGAGGTAATGCAAGACGGTAAGCCACTTCGCCAACTCGTTCCAGAATGTCAAAAGGTCCGATATACCTCGGACTCAGCTTGCCTCTGCCTCTGAATCTGATGGTACCACGAGTGGGCGATATCCTTAAAAATACGTGGTCACCCTCCTTGAACTCCAATGGCCTGCGGTGCGCATATGCCCAGTGTTTCTGTCTGTCCTGTGCTGCACGCAGGTGACTCTGAATCTGCTTGACCTTCTCTACTGTCTGTGTCACCAATTCCGAACCCAGTATCTGACGCTCTCCCACGTCACTCCAACTAACTGGCGACCTATATTTCCTGCCGTACAGTGCCTCATAAGGTGTCATCTGTATGCTGGCCTGGTAACTGTTATTGTAGGAGAATTCCACCAAGTGTAGATGGTCCTTCCATGATCCTCCAAAATCAATCATGCACGCTCTCAACATATCTTCCAATATCTGTATCGTGCGCTCTGACTGTCCATCAGTTTGTAGATGATACGCAGTGCTGAACTTGAGACGAGTTCCTAAGCTCTCCTACATACTCCGCCAAAATACGACGTGAATCTGGAATCACGATCCGATACGATGCTGCCAGGCACTCCATGTAGTTGTACTATCTACCTCATATACATGTCAGCTAGAATCTTCGTGGACTGCCCAACTCTGAAGGGCAAGAAATGTGCAGACTTGGTGAGTCTGTCTACGACAACCCAAACTGCATCCTTCCAGCTAGGGCTCTGTGGGAATCTTGTGACGATGTCCCTGTTAATGTGTTCCCACTTCCACTCGAAAATTGGAAAACAGCTGCATTAGTCCTGCAGTTCTCTGTTATTCAGCCTTGTCTTGCTGACATACCAAGCATCTTGCTACGAATCTCTCCATCTCTCTCTTCATCCCATGCTACCAGAAATGCTGCCTCAAAACTCGGTATATCTTCGTACCCCCGGGATGAATAGATTAAATCGAGTAATGAGCCTCGGTCATCAACTCTTGGTGTAGCTCGCCTCTCGGATCATATAGGCAATCTCTACACCTCAATATTCCGTCTTCGTGAATCCTGAGTCCCGTCTGCATGCCTGCCTCTGTCCTCTCTCGTAGACGTCGAAACCTCGCATCTGTAGGCAATGCTGCCTTCATCTTCTCAATCAAAGTAGACTGAACCTCAAGACTGGCCATCTGTCCATCCATGCCTGGCAACACGATCTCTATCCCAAGTTCCTGGAGATCCTCTAGCAATTGCCGCTGCGTCATCAAAAAGTATGCCATGGGCTTCCTGCTCAAGGCATCTGCTACGACATTCGACTTGCCAGGGTGGTACTGCAACTTAATATCATAATCTATCATCAATTCTAGCCAGATCCTATGTCTCATGTTGAGCTCCTTCTTCGTGTAGGCATACTTCAGACTTTTATGATCTGTATAAATCTCCACACGCTCACCATAAAGGTAATGTCTCCATAGCTTTAGTGCAATATCACTGCAGCTAGCTCCAAGTCGTGCGTCGGATAGTTCTTCTCATGAACTCTCAGCTGTCTCGATGCGTAGGCTAACACCTTGCCATTTTGCATCAGTACACATCCTAATCCGCTCCCAGACGTATCACTATACACTACAAATCCTCCTGATCCTGAAGGTAGTGTCAAAAATCGGTGCTGATGTCAGACGCTTCTTCATCTCATCGAAAAGCCGCCTGACACTCGTTGGTCCAGATAAACTCCTCGCCTTTATGCGTCAGTTGCGTCATAGGCGTATCTATCCTCGAGAAGTTTTCCACGAACCTTCGATAATATCCGGCAAGTCCGAGGAAACTCCTAACCTCCGTAACTGTGGTAGGGGTAGGCCATGTCCCAAATGCAACTATCTTCTCAGGATCAACTGATAGTCCATTTCCGGTGATTATGTGTCCCAGAAACGGTACTCTATCCAAGCAGAACCCACATTCGCTGAGTTTGGCGTACAGCCTCTCGTGCCTCAGCGTCTCCAACACGGTCTTGAGATGTCTCTCGTGCTCCTCTTGGCTCTTGTAATATTCTACGATATAATCGATAACTACCACCACGAACTTATCCAAGTACTGGTGAAAAATATTATTCCTCAAACTCATAAACACCGCAGGTACGTTGGTTAAAACAATCGTGACTAGAAACTCACATTGGCTATACTTCGTCCGAAAAGTCGTCTTTGAAACGTCCTATCTCTGAATCTAGATCTGATGATAGCTGGATCTGAGATCGATCTTCGAGAATGCATATGCGCCGCTTAGCTGATTCAACTGTACTGTCCTGTCTTTTCTTGGCACAATTTAGATGGGTATTCTCCTATGGGAAAAGACTAGCCCGACAGAAACTCTTGTCCAAGTGATCCTCTACTATGGACCTCCAACTCAACCAACTCTTTCGGTGCTAGTCTGAAGACGAGAAAATAATTTGCTCCGCTCTTGGAGTCAACTCTATAGCAAATTCTACCTCTCCGTTAGGTGGCAGGCCAGAAAGGTTTCCTAGAATCACATCCTCAAACTCTGATATCATGTGGGGGTTCACTGGTTCACCCTGCATTGTGTGTCTCTTAGGTAGTTGGGCACTAAGTTCCCGGGCTCCCTGAAGTAACTCAAACTCAGGGTAATCTGGTGGTCATAAATAATGTAATCGCGTCGACAATCTCGCGTCGTGAGGTATTGGCTCAACCAATCCATGGCTAGGATAAGGTCATAGTGTAGAGTAAACCTTAAAATAATTTCTCCCGTTCTGTTTCCAACATTAATCCTCAAAAGAAAAAATTTCTCGCCTAATGTATAATTCTCTTCTCCTCAAGGTTTTTCCTAAAATTTTATTCCTCAAATTCCTTTTTTCCGTTATTTCTCTCTCCGAGTCACATAGTACAATTTTAATAATGATGTCACACAAGCACTTACTAAAATTTCTCGTATTAGATAATCATCTTCCAAGTGAGAGCTTAAAATTTTATCTCCTCTAGTCCATAATGTCATTCCCGGTATTGCTATCAAATACAACCACTAATTTCCATCATCAGGCTATGTATTTCCTTAGACCATTCTAGGCCTTGATCAACAATCCTTCCAGCTCCTTGTACTTCCGAGATCACTGCTATCTCGAGTACGAATAGGGTACTACTGGGTCCAACTCTCTTGCCAACCTTCCACACTAGTTCTAGAATCCAAAGAACCCATCAATCTATTCTGATAAGGTAACAATCTTCTCCGAGAAAGGTATACAAATTCTATCTCCTGTCGTCTGGTCTTCGATCTTCTTCTGGAGGGAAGTCATCAGTCACAAGCATTCGTCTCCCTGAACAATAGGGGACGAGGAACAAGGATGGTGATATTGATGAAGATTGAACGAATGTAAATTGGAAGTCCAAGGACGATAATCACATACAAGAGGAGTTTTAAAATCGGTTATGGATTGAGATCTTATTCACATTAATCCTAAGTTGCAGGCTCGTTCGGTACCGTAACGTAACCGAAATGATTTGCTCAGAGGACCTGCATGGGCCACCACTAAAACTATGTCACGCCCCAGTCCCAAAATCTATGAGACCAGACACATGGCAATGGCCAGCTGGTACGACTTCGCAGGGCTTTCCAATTTAATGGACCCGACGAAGTGCACTTACGCTGTCCATGGTCAAGTGATCCAAGTAATAGTCTATTTCTAATATACAATAACTAAATCTAAAACTCAATCCAGGGTAAGTAATCTCAAGAAAGAACGATACGCATCATCAGTCTGCAGCCCAATAACACATCCGTTCGAATAGACCAGAAGAACAATATAGGTCTATAAATACTAGGCTATATAAGTAGAATAAAATGGAAGTAATACAAGACTGAAATAGCTGGAAATGTAAATATACCTGCAATGATGTCCACACTCTAGCAGATCAAGTATCCTGCAACCGCACAAACAACCTCGAAGGGAACCAGGTCCTCAGAGGGACGTAACAAGATACAAAAAAAATACATGCCATAAAGTAAGTACTGAGTAAATAAAGGGGGGTGTGCTAACCATCTAAGTGAATGCAATTTAAAGACCTGGTAGTACGCATGGGAATGTGTAGGCTCAGACATATGCTGACGTAATTCACCAATCGTCGGGACTGGCAAGTATATGCCACATATGCCCCCGTTTAAGGGCATTGATGCTATCCCCATCTCCGAAGAGCATGGTAACTCGCTATAATCCCCATCTCCTAAGAGCATGGTAACTCGCTATAATCCCCATCTCCGAAGAACATGGTAACTCGCTATAATCCCCATCTCCGAAGAGCATGGTAACTCGTTATGATCCCCATCTCCGAAGAGCATGGTAACTCGCTATATATACTGTAATCCCCATCTTCGAAGAGCATGGTAACTCGAGTATATATCAGGGGGGGTGTCCCATACGCCTACTAGATGTCTTTCCCGCCCAATGTAGATGTACAAATCGGGAAAACGACATGGACATCTTATACTATGATGCAAGTCTCTATGAAATAAACTACTGAGCTACATACCGCTACACGTGTTGCTCATACTGATGGCCAGTCGCGCATGAGGCACGCGTCCCTACATGAACTCACTCTGTGACGTGTAATGATACGTGTCAAGGCCTGGGAAGTTATATCAATAACTTCACAACTTTAGGTGGGTCTACTAGACACTAAGTCAGATACTACTCCTAACGTCAACGCCTTCGTTGACTGCACCCGAGTCTGCTCGGACGCACACATTTATATAATAAATAAATATATAACCAAATATAATTTAATTTAAACAGTACAACAAGGCAAGGTATACTTGCCTGCGCGAGGCTGCTGATGACGGGGTCCCAGTACCGCGTCCAAGTCCTCGGGTCTCGCAATACCTAGAGTTGAATTACAAACTAGAATCAATAATCTATTTTATAACAGACAGGGGTGCTATACATATCTACTCCTAGACGCAATCTCAGCTACGACTAACAGAGACTAGACACTAAAGGGTTGACTACAGTTGACTTTCGGTACGATAGTCAAAACAACTAGTCCTCCATATGCTCTCCTCAAATTAATTCTCCAATATTAAATTAATAAATTCTATCATGAACCATACATCCCGATTATTTATTTAAATGTCACAAACTCACTTTACCTCAAATTCATAATTTAATTTTATTTGTTATATTTTAAGTCGAAGACAATCTCAAATCCACAGTCCAACTTTATCCAATACGAGATACATACTCACTATAAATATTTAAACTTATGTCAACCTCATTTAACCCATCCTCAAGTCATTTTAATTTTTCATATGCATTCACATAAAAACTCATTTGAATTAACCAAAGTATATCTTATCACATAATGCAATATAAACCTACACTAACCATTTATATATATTCAAGGACCTTCTTTCAAATGTAATTAACCCACAAGTAATTTATTTATTATTTCCTTCACCCATGCATATATCCATGACACATTATTCATGTTTAATCATTATTAACATAACCTTATCCATGTTCTTATTTAAACATCATTAGCATACTCAATGTAACCCCATAATTACTTAGTTCAAATACTCCTCCCATTAACCATACAAATCCACATAATATATATATCACCCTAACAACATATTAACATCTCCATAATTTATATTATTCCCTTATATAATCTCCTATTTAAACAATTAATATTCTGGAAATTTTATTACAAAAGAGGTGGAGAAGTAAACCTCAATGAGGCTCGCCGGAGTTGATGGTGCTCGGTGGTGGTGGTGATGAAGCTTGATGGTGAGGGAGGGTCGGCCGAATGGGAGAGGGCTGTGCACAGTCCAACGTGGCCGTAGGGATAGTGATGGTTTGGGTGGTGAAGGTGGTGGTTTGGGTGTGGTGAAGGTGGTGATGAAGTTGGTGAAGAAGGAGGGAAGAAGAAGAAGAAGAAGAAGAAGAAGAAGAAGAAGAAGAAGAAGAAAAGAAAAGGAAAGGGGAGGGGAGGTTCGGCCGAATGGGAGAGGGAGGAGAGAAAGTGAAGGAGGGGGGGAGCTTTCAATGCTCTCCTAGAAATTAGGGCCGGCCTAGGGATGTGTGTGTGAGGGGGAAAGTTATATAGAAGAGTGTGTAAGAATGAGTGGTGGAGAGTGATTTGAATTAATTGAATGGATGGTTGAGATTCATTATGGATAGGGGTGGGATTCCTTCATGAGGGAATGGATTTGGGACCCCATTTTGGGACCCTATAAATAATCATGACCAATGAGGTGTTGCCAACAATTTGTTAATTGCAAATAAGCCCCCCGTAAATTCAGAAATTTGCATAAACACATAAAATGACATAAAAATTATGGAGAAAAATATATTTAAAAATTATTATAGTGAGGGGGCGTTGCGCGTTAGGCGCGGGTCAAATTTGAAGGGCATTGGGATTAATTTAATATTTAAATGGAATCTACCAAGTTGGTAATCCCGAATTAAATAGAAATAAGCGTCCCGCAAATTTAATTAAATTTGGGGCACTTGGAGTCAAAATCCGGAAATGGCGCAAAAGCCAAAAATGGTGGGAGCTTGGAGTCAGTTTTGGACCCTTTTGTTGGTCCGGCTCAACGGGTTAAGTTGGTATCCCAAAATTTGGAGTAACGACATAGGAGTCCGACACCGAATTAAATATGAATTTCGGATTCGATAAATTGAGCAATTAATTTAGAGAACAACGGAATCTGACTTTTTGTGACGAAAAAGTCCAGTGCCTAATTTGGCGGGTCTAATCAAAAGTACAATATTTGTATGGAATTTATGGGCTGAAAATGGGCTTCGAATAATTAGACAACGATAGTGCGCGTCAAGGATTTTAATTAATTGGATTAAAATTCCAGATAAATATACTCTATTCTAAACCTCAATAATTTCTATAAAAAAAATTTCTGGCCCACTCTAACTATCCACAGAATAAATTTAGGGGGGTTTACACAATCCTAGCTATTTTATATCTTTTGAGAATGATGGTAATATTTATTTCAGCATCTGAAGGTGTACCTGAAGATCTCGTTGTTACCGGAGCAATTGGAGGAATTCAAACCCCCGACAAGTGTACCTTGACAAACTTGCAGTACTTGATTCATATTATTTTCTTGATTTATTTTTGTGTTGTAACTGTTCAACCTAGGACCTGAGATGTTGCTTAACGTTCGAATAATATTTGTGTGTCGACACCGTACGCGGAGTCGTGTAACGTCACTTAGAGAGTTCATATCACGATCCTATATTTTTGTACTTGCTTTATCAAGTGCGTCATACCATAGGACACTTGATACTATTCATGAGACAGAATCTTTCATAAGTTATTCATGGTGATTCTGTATAGGCTTACAGGATTCGTGGCATAGTCTTGCATTATATATAGATATCATTATGACTCGCTGTAATAGTTAGAGGTCATGATCTTGCGTATTATGGACATGAGACGTTGTGGACATTAAATATGTGATTACATTGGGTGGGGAGAGACACACAGGATATAGGCTGATTATATATATATATTTATTATTACGGTACCGTAGCCTCTACATCAGAGCTAGGTCCACTACATGATATCACTGCTACTGGCTCCCCGACACAGAGCTTGTAGTGGCCTCAGCCAGAGTTCTAGTAATGCTCTCATTTGCATATCACATAGATGGTTACATAGTTTGCCCTATTGATATATTTTATATACTGTATTTGTTTTGGCTTGAGTTATTCTTGTACCTTGCTATGTCCTCTGAGGACCTGGATCCGGATTATGTCCCCAGATATAGCTGAGGAGATATATCCCGAGGTATACAGGACAGGAGCAGACATTAGAGCAGTACCAGCACCAGAGGACGAGGTGATGCCAGAAAATTTCTCCTGAGTATTTTGTTACTCAGTCATTTCTGTTCTTGATACTCTATTTCCTATCTCATGGATTTATGTATTAAACTCATTATCGGGTTGTTCCTCGAGACTTTTTATTGAGACTTATTGGTTTATATTCATCTTGATTATTCTGACATTTGATTTGTGTTTATCTTTTGTGGATATGATTAGATTTAGACTGTGACATATATCGTAGACCTTTATTATTGTTTTACAGCTTAAGTACACTCTAACGGGTCCATTAAATTGGGTTTGCCCATTGGAGTGTGTTGTTGGCCATTGCCACGTGGCTTGTCCCTCGGTATTTTGGGACTGGAGCGTGACACTATGATCATTGTGTATCAATTTTGTGTCCTACTAAGGGTATCAAGATACACGTGTCCACATTATATATATTCACATATATACATATATGTTAATTTGTTCCAAATTCTTAAAATATTCCCTTAATAAAATTCCTAATTCAATCCCAAAGAAATGAATAATGAAAGAAAGCAAGGATGAGGAATTGCCTTTGTTTAAGCAACCTAGGGTTCTTCCAAGTTTCCAATTTGGTACTTAATTCCTTCCCAATTTTCTATGAGAAAGCAAAATCAAACCATACTCTAATTTAAGTCTAGGAGAAGGATTGGGGAAGGAATAAGAGTTACCTAACTTGGTAAGAGGGATGAGGAGTTGTGAAGTTGGGGGAGGAGGAGCCCGACGGCTACGGCGTCCGGCGATGGCAGTGTGCTCGTCGGCGGCATTCGGCAACGGCGACGTCGTGGGCCGGTGGCGCGTGGCACGGGTCCGACGGCACGTGACAGCGACGGCAGCAGCAACGACAGCAACTACAGCACAGTAGCAGCAGCAGCAGTAAACATGGCAGTAGCAGCAGCATATTATAAGAGAAGTAGAGGTTGGAGAAGATAAAGATAGGAAGAAGAGATAGGGTTTGAGGGGATTAAGTAGAAGAAAGGTTTGGTTTATTGCAAATGTGTAGAGGAGGGAAATTAAGCCAGGTCTCCCATAGGGAATGAGGATGAAAGGAGGGGAAGACATGTAGGGTATGACTCATAGGCTGCTGTTGGTTTCTCTCCCCCGCTTCCCATGGATTTGAGACTTTGTATAAAAAAACCCTCTTAAATACAGAATTAGACAAAGCTAACTTGTAAATTGATATTTACATAAGCCTAACTATGTAGATATTCATATATATATATATATATATATATATATATATATGAATTGGAATAATAAAATAATAAAAAAATGTAATGGCGGTTATGACACTCTATCCTCCTTAGAAAAATTCTATCCTCGGAATTTTAAATTAAAAGAGTACCTAACCTTGGTTAGTAAACAAATATGGGAACTGGGTTCGCATATCTTCTTTTTTTTTCCAAGTTGATTCTCCTGGAGAGTCCTTGTTCCGAGCTACTCGAACTAATAGGATAATCCGATTCTGGAGTATTTTGTCTCCATGATCCAGGATTCCAACAAGTCATAACTCGATACGTAGAGTCGGTCCAATAGTGATCTCCGAATGATCTAGTATATGGTTTGGATCCGGTACATATCTTCGAAGTTGAGACACATGGAATACATTATGTACCCCTTCTAATGTTGGGTTCAGCTTGTCCGACATCAGTAGTATTTGATTCTGGATCAACTCATTCATTTATAGCATCAATATTTATAGCTCTTCATGAAATCAAATCGCAACCTTTACTTAAAAAATTAAATATTCTTACGGGTAAAGGCACAGTAGAAATTAGTCGGGTTTATGAAGCATGTCCAGTTAAGTTAGGCGATGGAGCTTTTTTGGGTAAGATTGTTAGTTTTTCCAATGAATAATAATAATGTAGTACTTGGAATAGATTGGCTGACCAAGACATTAGCAAGTATAGATTGTGGCCAAGGAAAGGTTTTATTCCAGTTCACTAATGGAGAGCTATATAAATTTTTTTGAGACCAGAAGTAATTTGATGCTGAGGAATTAGAAAAGTTCGAACAACCAGTTCAAGGAAGGTTTTACGAACTAGAGGAAGAAAAATTCCCAAGGATAGTGAAAGATTTTAAGGATGTATTTCCAAAATATTTACCAGGATTACCACCAGATAGGGCAGTAGAATTTTCTATCAATTTGGTGCCTGGAGCAGAACCTATAGCTAAGAAAATATACCTGATGAATAAAGAAGAATTGGCTGAGCTAAACAAACAAATAAAGAAATTATTATCAAAAGGGTTTTTTTTAGCCCAGTGCTTCGTCGTGGGGTGCACCAGTGCTATTTGTGAAAAAGAAATACGGGACCCTACGACTGGTAATTGATTATAGGGCCTTAAATGAAGTAACAATCAAAAATAAATATCCCTTACCCAGAATTAATGAACTATTTGATCAATTAGGAGAAGCCAAGGTATTCTCAAAGATTGATTTAAGGTCTGAATATCATCAAGTAAAGGTCAAGAAGGAGGACGTTCAGAAAATAGCTTTTAGGACTCGTTATGGACATTACGAGTTTCTAGTTATGTCATTTAGCGAAACTAACGCTCCTGCTATATTTATAGATCTGATGAATCGGATATTTTATCAGTATTTGGATAAGTTCATGATTGTATTCATTGAAGACATTCTTATATATTCAAAAAATAAAGAAGAACATGAAGAGCATCTGAGGGTAATATTACAAAACCTACGACAGGAACAATTATATGCCAAATTCAGTAAATGCAAATTTTGGTTAAATCATATATCATTTATAGGCCACATTATCAGCGGAGAAGGTATTTCAGTAGATAAGGTCAAAGCAATAAGAAATTATTTGCAAGCAGCCCAAGATAGACAGAAGATGTGGGCTGACAAGCATCGAAGGATATTGGAATTTTAACCTGGCGATCATGCATTCTTAAAGATCTCGCCAACAAAGGGGACAATTAGATTTGGAACTAGAGGAATGCTAAGTCCAAGATATATTGGACTAATTGATATATTAGAGAAGGTCGGAAGAGTATCTTACAAGCTGGCACTACCCCCAACATTAGAAGGGGTACATAATGTATTCCATGTATCACAACTTCGAAGATATGTACCGGATCCAAACCATATACTAAATCATTCGGAGATCACTATCGGACCAACTCTACGCATCGAGCAACGACCTGTTGGGATCCTGGATTGTAGAGACAAAATACTTCGAAATCGAATCATTCCATTAGTTCGAGTAACTTGGAACAAGGATTCTCCAGGAGAATCAACTTCGAAAAAAGAAGAAGACATGCGAAGCCAGTTTTCATATTTGTTTACTAACCAAGGTTAGCTACTCTTTTAATTTAAAATTCCAAGGATAAATTTTTTCTAAGGAGGATAGGGTGTCATAACTACCATTACATTTTATTATTATTTTTCCAATTCATTATATATATATATATATATATATATATATATATATATATATATATATACGTATAAATGTCTACATAATTAGGTTTATATCAATTTACAAGTTAGCTTTGTCTAATTCTGGATTTAAGAGGGGGTTCTATGCAAATTCTTAAATCCATGGGAAGGGGGGAGAGAAACCAACAACAGCCTATGAGTCATAATCTACATGTCTTCCCCTTCTTTCATCCTCATTCCCCATGGGAGACTTGCCTCCATTCCCTCCCACTACACATTTCCAATAAACCTAACCATTCTTCTACTTAATCCCCTCAAATCCTATCTTTTCTTCCCATCTTCATCTTCTCCAACCTCTACTTCTCTTATAATCTGCTGTAGCTACTGCCATGTTTACTGTTGCTGCTGCTACTGTGTTGTAGCTGTTGCCGCTGCTGCTGCTGCTGCTGCTGTTGCCGCTGCTGCTACTGCTGCTGCTGCTGCTGCCGTTGCTGCTACTACTGTCGCCGCTGCCGCGTACCGCAGGACCCGTGCCACCTGTCATCGGTCCACGACATCGCCGGACGCCGAAGCCGCCGAGCTCCTCCTCCCCCAACTTCACAACTCCTCATCCCTCTTTCCAAGTTAGGTAACTCTCATTCCTTCCCCAATCCTTTTCCTAGACATAAATTAGAGTATGGTTTGATTTCAACTCCCTATTGAAAATTGGGAAGGAATTAAGTGCCAAATTGGAAACTTGAAAGAACCCTAGGTTGCTCAAACAAAGGCAAGTCCTCATCCTTGCTTTCCTTCATGGTTCATTTCTTTGGGATTGAATTAGGAATTTCATTAAGAGAATATTTTAAGAATTTGGAACAAATTAACACATATGTATATATATGAATATATATATTGTGGATATGTGTATCTTGATACCCTAGGTAGGACACAAAATGGATACACAATGATCATAGTTATAATTATTAATTAGCTCTACAACTAACTAGTTCATATGTATATCATATATATTCATATGCATATATATTTAAACATAGAGGAATGTGTGTGTGTGTGTGTGTGTGTGTGTGTGTGTGTGTGTGTGTGTGTTCCCTTCTTTAATCGATAAATGTTAGGACATAAGGAAATTATCATTTTACATGTTTAATCGAGTAATATGGTATTGGTATAAATATGTATTAGATATATACATATAAAAGGATACATGAAAGGTGGAGACCTATTATATAAATAAAGTATTACTTATCATTAAGATAATATAAATACTTTAGACTACATTCGGTCTAGTTTTAAATAAGTAAATTGACATCTTGTCAATTTATTTAGGTTAATTTAATTCTGTCCAAAATTAAATTACACCTATTTTAGTGTATTTTGTTAGGATTATCTAGTTTAAACATGTATTTTATATGTACCGTACGTTAGGGTGACTTTAGTAATTTGTCCTAACCAAAAATTATTGTTTATTTCATAAAAGTTTGCATATAATACATATAAATAACTTTTGTCTATACAAATCTTAGGCCTTGGATACCAGATTCTATTGTATATATATATATATAGTTAAACTCCTTCATCCAATTGGTAAAATTTATGAATTTAATTGTTTTACTAAGAAATTATGGATTGCTTGAAGCTTGTGCAGCATTTGAAGGAAACCATTTTGCAATAACCCAAATAAGAAATTAGCTAGCCCGTTAAGGTATGCAAGAAGCCTTTCCATTGCAATTATTTTATAATCTACTGCGTGTGTTCGGGTGTTGAGAGTTTCTCCACCGAAGGAGTCGGCGAGCCTGGGAATGCTACGGAGGGTTGCTCCAGGTCGTGTACATATAAAATTGTTAAAATTTTGGAAGCCAAAATACAAAGGAGACTCTGCCAAAAAATTTAAGAATTTTGAAAGTTAACCAATATTTCGACATCCAGGAATATTGCCGATATCCCAAAACCTAAACTTTAGATATATATTTTCTTAAGCGACAAACCACCAATGACTATAAATTAATTAGGGGAGGAATAATAAAAGTCTAGGATACGTAGGACACGAACACAAGTCACTCAACAAAATCTAATTTTCTGATAATCTGCTCTACAAAATTAATGTTCCCGGATTTGTGTTTGATAACTTGACACTAGATTATGGATAAAATAAAAAGCATGTATCTTGTGTTATCCTAGAAATGCATTTTTGCATAAATAATAGTAAAATAAGATATACAGTGCAGAAACTTGAATAATAATAGAATAAGGATTGTTTGTAGATTCTGGCTAGAAAGCAATGGGCGGGGGAGAACAACATAAATACCACCTACGAAATCCCATAACATATTAAATATATATAAAGCTGATCAGAAGTTAAACTCTTTCGTAAGGCCTTGCAAAGTGAGCGGGTGAGGCTTAGCTCACTTTCCTGTTTAGGCCCAAAAGGGGCTGGGCCGGATCATAACCCCGTGCCATCTTGTTCAAGTCACCTGAATATAAGTACACCTACTTCGATTCAAAACCATCGAATGGGTGAATCTAAAATTTAGGCCCAAAAGGGGCTGGGCCAGATTATAACCCCGTGCCATCCTGTTCAAGTCACCTGAATATAAGTGCACATATTTTTATTCAAAACCATCGAATAGGTGAATTCAAGATTTAAGTCCATAAGGACAGGGCCGGATTCTAAGCGCCGTGCCAACAAGTCACAGCCTGATCCCTGGTATACGGGATTGTTGGCGTAAAACAAGTTAAAATGGTTATTTAAAGGTTGTTTTCCAAATTGCATCATCCTTAGGAAAATTGTTTGTTATTATGGTAGTGACATAGGTATATGTGTGTTGCTTGATTTATTAGACACTATAAGAATACTAGTTTAGGAATTGCTCAAGTCATAGACACTATATTATGATCCACCTCCTTATTCCCGATATAAATGTTGTTTCTTCCTTATCTTACTATCATATCTTTATTTTACTTGCCGTTCTTGTCCGAGAACTTGCATGTCATTCTGACGACCTAGTATTGTTTACTGGGAGAAGACAAAGTATATGAAGAATTGTTACCTCTTTATAACGTAGACGAGATCGAGGAATGATCTTCAAGTGAATCCAGGAAGTACAACACCAATATATTTTGTAACTAAAACTATACAACACCAATATATTTTGTAACTAAAACTATGTAAATTAAGGAGATATTATTGTAAAGACTTGTTCAGTTGTATTACATAATTACCTTGGCATGACTTACATTTTATTCTAAAGATTTACAGGCGACAATCGCTGATACGGGTACGGTAGTATTCGTATGGGGCATAGCCTGGGGATGTAGTTACGTACCCGACTCACTGTATCTTGGGAAGCAGGGCATGACAAGTCTTTTTAGTGGTAGCCTATACAGGTCGTGCTTTTAGGAACCCTTGGTAGGTCCTGAAAATGAAGAACCTGAGATAAGGTGCAAGTCCATGTATCATAAAGAAACATATTACAGGATATTGCTTAGGAACTTGTATAAGTGAACCCTGGATTCCTTAGCTATTATTTAGAGATACTATAGGATAAGCCGTATCGGTGATTTTAGGAAGAGCTAATGATATTACAAAATTTTAATTGGGATACTTATGGGGTTATACTAATGTGAAGTTCCTTATTATAGATCATGCCTCGATTCATGCCTTATTCCTGATTGGGAAATCGTGGCCACAGTCTAGATAATTATTATTGGTTTGCAAAAAAAAAGTGGCGACTGGAGCGTAAACAGATGATAAGGGCCTATGGAGTACACTACGAGATTAAGTACCCGGTAGTATCGGATCTCAATGATGAAAAAGAATTGTTTTTCAATAGGACAAATTATTATATACTTATTAAGGCTCAACAATCTGAGGACCCGGATCCCAATAAAAATGACTACAATGGAACCTTGGAGGAGTGGCAGAATTCTCACCCGGAGGCAACTATCACCAGAATATGGAAATAATGATCTAGGGAAGGGTACAACGATGTATAGAAGATCTTTTATCTACTAGGTACCTTTTGTGAACAACAAGCGTGTATGTGTATATGTATATAAGTTAAGAAGGAATAAAGTATGGGAATGTAAATAGTCTTGAATATGTATATATGCCTATGTGCAAGGTAACTAGTACCCTAGCAGCATATTTTGTATCACATTTTGGTTATGAGTGAATAAAATATGCTTCTTCATTATCCTTGTGCCTATATGTTCCACTATTGCTCAAAACTCTTAGAATTTACAATATCTTTTCCCTATCCTTGACTCTCAGGATTATTCCAGAGAGATTGCATTGAATTTTTTAGGACAATGTCTAATCATGACAAATCCCATGCTTCATCATCACAAACTCAGACGGAACCATCTATTAAGGATATCTACAAGTTATTCCAACAGATCCTGGAGTCTAACAGTCAGCATACGGATACGGCTCAAGCCACAACTGCCACAGTGTTGGAACACCTGCAAACATCTGTCAATTCTAGAGATGGTTCACTAAAAGACTTTAAAAACCTAAATCCTCCCAAGTTTAAAGGAACAGAAAGTCTGATCGAAGCCGAACAGTGGATTAGAATAATAGAAGGGATGTTAAAAGCAGTAAAAATTAATCCTGAGGACATGGTATCTACGATCCAAATTTAATTAGAAGATATTGTTGAACACTGGTGGAGTGCCGAACACCCAGAGGATTTGGAGGACAAAATAACTTTAAGAGAATTCAAGAAGAAGTTTGAAGGAAGGTTTTTCCAAAATTGGCTAAAATCGAGTTAGAACGGCAGTTCACTCATTTAAAGCAAGGGAAGCTCACAGTAGACGAGTATGTTGCAGAGTTTTTCAGGCTTAGTCATTTTGCTTCAAGTCTGATAGCCGATGAGGAAACCAAGGTATCTAGATTCCTAGAAGGACTAGGGAGCCAACTGAAAAGTATAGTCGCTGCATATCGGTGCCAAACCTATCCAGAGGTAACTGAAGCAGCAAGGAGCCAGGAAATAATGTTAAATAAAGAGCAACCATTTCGGTCTCAACCTCAGAAGAGGATTCTAGAGATAGGAGTTTCATCCTCAAGGAATCCATGGCAAGGACCGTCCATACGCTCTCAAAGTGGTACCTTGGGAATACAAGTTATTTGTAATTTTTGTCAGAAACCTGGGCATATGAGGAATAACTGTAGAAAATTCTTGGGTCTTTGTTTAAGAAGCGGATCAGATAAACATCAGATTAGCCAGTGTCCACAACAACAAACCTTAGGGCCAATAATACAAAACCCACATCAGAAACCTCGACCCACGTTCCGAGAAAATAACATCAGGCATGTACTTCAAGGAAATGGTCCTCGACCTCTAATACAAGCGCCAATACCTCATGCTATGTTGACTTATGGGAATCGACGAGCGTGAGCCGTACCCGTGCATAATGTCGCACGAGCGTGAGCCGCACCCGTGCAAGGACATGGTTCATTAGCTGGCAGTAAAAAGTCTAAGCCACAGAGTCGTACAGATTGTCCGAGTACAGCAAAATTATAAACGCATAGGCAATTTGGTAACAAGTTCACTGAGTCAAAAATAGCGGAAGCATTGAATAACACAAGTTGAAGTAAAACTATCTTTATTGATATAAACAAGTGTTAAAGGTGGCGCTTGGCCGAGATTTTAATTCGCTCGAGCCTCTCTCTCTGAAATAATAAATGCATGCCAAGTGGCTACAATTATGGAATGATGTACAGGCGATGTTCCAATATTATGTCTTATATATGTGCTTCAGTTCCGGATCGTAACGCTCCAAGGCTTCAGATTTGACTCCACTCCTTAGTACGCACAAAGGAGACATCCGTACCGAACGAGGTTCTCCCGCACCCTGCAAACGATTTGGTAGATTATCAGTACATTGAATGCACTGGTGGGGAGGCTACTCGCCCGCTCGACAAATCCAAACACGTAATATAGGTTACGTATACCAACTATTATGTTGTCTTTCTAGTTGCCTTAGGATCAGTTTCATGGCAAAGATTGAATAGCCTAACTCGTGTGGCAGTACGCCATACGATATAAGAGGAAATACGGCGAGACTTACCAACTTAACATTTGTCCTTCCCTGTCCAAGGCAAACCAAGTAAATTTAAGAACGAGTAGGTATAAACATTCAGGGACAATAACATATGCAAACACTGTGTTATAAACGAGACTATATTCTGGGTGCTCAGTTATTCTCGATGCGATGCAATGAATCGCACACGAATAGCCGCTTAGCGAGGATGACTTATCTATATGACATGTGTCACTGGAATAGCCATAAAGGACTAATTTTAGTTAATGACAAGGATGGAATATAACGAAAAGTATGTGGGGTGCTACAAACCATCCCGTCCAAGTACGTGAGACTATACGTGAAGTTCAATCCGGATCGGATCGGCCCTAGTGCCCCAGTGACTGTCCATGGAACTGTACCTCATTTTTGAGTTATTCGCGACATGCAATTATTGGTCTTCCAATTTTACGAGATATACGAGAACATGAGAACACGAGTACACGAGATGCTTGAATCATGATTCTTGCTCTGAACGAAAATTGCTCCACGAGCTGTATTTCCTGAATTGCTTGACATGATTCTCGTTCAGTGAACAACTTGCCTTGATCCATTCCCCTGGTGCGGGGATTGCCTTGGTGACCTAACGGTCTCGGATACTTGCAGGTTCATTCTTTTATGGAACGACTATTAGATAGTCTTCCGAGAAGAACTAGATGAATATATGACATGCACAGTATTACACAATTGAGGCATAGTTTATGCGACAAGCCTCGAACGAGGCAATATACAAGCAGGCAAGCATGCATTTGTATAAACATAATCATTTACATTAGCTTGGGCCCGAAGGTAAGCCGAGGAGTAAAACCATAAAGGGACTTCCCGAGCTACATGATCTAGGATAGCATGCGAGGGTCTGAATATAAGCAATGTTTTAATTTTTATGTTCTAACACAAGCAATACAAGTTAGGATTATTCCCTTAGCTAGGTGTGTTGTATTCTCATTAGCATACAGGGGTGATTCACCTAGCGACTAGCATGTATCGTTCCATATTTTAAGTGTGCTAGCTAAGCAAAGACAAGTTCACCGTAGTCACCCACCTTAGCAATCATTTGCCTCGGTTGAGCGATACGTCAAGCGAGCCTCTGAAAGCCTAAGCCGAACTCCTAAAGGGTCAAGTCTGGATATCCTTTGCCTCAAACGAGTATTCTCGCCCGAGCAAAGCGGTTTGGGACATTGCACTTTTTTGCCGTTTGAATCGGCAGTCCGCTTGAGCGGAACGGAGTGTTACACACAGAAGGGTAACAATGTTATCTGGGTCATCATAGATAGACTCACTAAATTAGCTCGATTTCTACCATTTCGGGTAGGATAGACAACAGAAGTATTAGTAGACATGTACATGAAACAGATTGCTAGTCAATACGGGGTACTAGTAAGCATAGTTTCGGATAGAGACACCAGGTTTACTTCATATTTCTGACAAAGTCTGCAGGAGAACCTCGGTACTCAGTTAAAATTTAGTTCTGCTTATCATCCTCAGACAGATGGTCAATCAGAGAGAACGATTCAAACTCTAGAGGACATATTGAGGGCCTACACATTGGATTTTGGAGGATCATGGTACGAACACTTACATTTGGTAGAATTTTCTTATAATAATAGTTATCATACCAGTATTAAGATGGCACCCTTCGAAGCATTATATGGGAGGAAGTATAGATCACCAATATGTTGGACAGATGTAGGAGAAAGGCAGATACTGGGCCCAGAACTAGTAACACAGACAGTAGATAAGGTTAAAGCAATAAGAAATCATTTGTAAGCAGCCCAAGATAGATAGAATATATAGGCTGACAAGCATCAAAGATTTGGAATTTCAACCTAGCGATCATGCATTCTTAAAGATCTCGCCAACAAAGGGAACAATTAGATTTGGAACTAAAGGAAAGCTAAGTCCAAGATATATTGGACCATTTGATATACTAGAGAAAATTGGAAGAGTATCTTACAAGCTAGCACTACCCCCAACACTAGAAGGGGTACATAATGTATTCCATGTATCTCAACTCTGAAGATATGTATCGGATCCAAACCATATACAAGATCATTCGGAGATCACTATCGGGCCGACTCTACACATCGAACAACGACCTTTTGGAATCCTGGATCGTAGAGACAAAATACTCCAGAATCAGATTATCCCATTAGTTCGAGTAGCTTAGAACAAGGACTCTCCAGGAGAATCAACTTGGGAAAAAGAAGAAGACGTGTGAACCCAGTTCCCATATTTGTTTACTAACCAAAGTTACCTACTCTTTTAATTTAAAATTCCGAGCACAGAATTTTTCTAAGGAGGATAGAGTGTCATAACTGCCATTATATTTTTATTTTTATTTTTTCCAATTCATATATATATATATATATATATATATATATATATATATATATATATATACATAGTTAGGCTTATGTAAATATTAATTTACAAGTTAGCTTTGTCTAGTTCTGGATTTAAGAGGGGGTTTTATACAAAATCTCAAATCCATGGGAAGGGGGGAGAGGAACCAACAGCAGCCTATGAGTCATAACCTACATGTCTTCCCCTCCTTTCTTCCTCATTCCCCATGGGAGACCTGGCTCCATTTCCTCCCTCTACACATTTCCAATATACCTAACCCTTCTTCTACTTAATCCCCTAAAACCCTATCTCTTCTTTTCATCTTCTCCAACCTCTACTTCTCTTATAATTTGTTGCTGCTACTGCCATGTTTAGTACTGCTGTTGCTGCTACTATGTTGTAGCAGTTGTTGTTGATGCTGCTGCTGCTACTGCCCTCGCTGTCGCCCATCGCTGGACCCGTGCCACCCGCCGTCGACCCACGATGCTGCCGTCGCCGGATGCCGTCGCCGAGCACGCCGTCGTCGCCGGACGCCGCAGCTGCCGAGCTCCTCCTCCCCCAACTTCACAACTCCTTATCCCTCTTCCCAAGTTAGGTAACTCTCATTCCTTTCCCAATCCTTCTCCTAGACTTAAATTAGAGTACAGTTTGATTTTGATTTCTCATAGGAAATTGGGAGGAATTAAGTGCCAAATTGGGAACTTGGAAGAACCCTAGGTTGCTCAAACAAAGGCAAGTCCTTATCCTTGCTTTCCTCTATTGTTCATTTCTTTAGGATTGAATTAGAAATTTCATTAAGGGAATATTTTAAGAATTTGGAACAAATTACCACATATGTATATATATGAATATGTATAATGTGGATACGTGTATCTTGATACCCTAGGTAGGACACAAAATGGATACACAATGATCATAGTTATAATTATTAATTAGTTCTACAACTAACTAGTTCATATGTATATCATGTATATTTATATGCATATATATTTAAACATAGATAAATATGGATGTGTGTGTGTGTGTGTGTGTGTGTGTGTGTGTGTGTGTGTGTGTGTGTGTGTGTGTGTGTGTGTGTGTGTTCCCTTCTATAATCGATAAATGTTAGGACATAAGGAAATTATTATTTCACATGTTTAATCGGATAATATGGTATTTTTATAAATATGTATTAGATATATAGATATAAAAGGATACATGAAAGGTGGAGACCTATTATATAAATAAAGTATTACTTATCATTAAGATAATATAAATACTTTAGACTACATTCGGTCTAGTTTTAAATAAGTAATTTGACATCTTCTCAATTTATTTAGATTAATTTAATTTTGTCCAAAATTAAATTCCACCAATTTTAGTGTATCTCGTTAGGATTATCTAGTTTAAACATGTATTTTATATGTACCGTACGTTAGGGTAACTTTAGTGCTTAGTTCTAACAAAAAATTATTGTTTATTTCATAAAAGTTTGCATATAGTTCATATAAATAATTTTCATCTATACAAATCTTAGGCCTTGGATACTAGATTCTATTGTATACATATATATATAGTTAAACTCCTTCATCTAATTGTTAAAATTTATGAATTTAATTATTTTACTAAGAAATTATGGATTGCTTGAAGCTTGTACAGCATTGGAAGAAAACTATTTTGCAATAACCCAATAAGAAATTAGCTAGTCCGTTAAGGTATGAAAGAAGCCTTCCTATTGGGATTATTTTTATATAATCTATTGCATGTCTTCCGGTGTTGAGAGTTGCTCCACTGAAGGGGTCGATGAGCCCGGGAATGCTACGGAGGGTTGCTCCGGGTCGTGTATATATAAAATTGTTAAAATTTTGGAAGCCAAAATATAAAGGAGACTCTGCCAAAAAAATTAAGAATTTTAGGAGTTAACCAATATTTTGACATCCAGGAATATCGCCGATATCCCAAAACCCAAACTAATTAGGGGACGAATAATAAAAGTCTAGGATACGTAGGACACGGACACAAGTCACTCAACAAAATCTAATTTCCTGATAATCTTCTCTGCAAAATTAATATTCCCGGATTTGTGTTTGATAACTTGACACCTGCATTCTGGATTATGGATAAAATAAAAAGCATTTATATTGTGTCATCCTGGAAATACATTTTGCATAAACAATGGTAAAAGTGCTACAAGAGCAGAAAATTGAATACAAAATAATAGAATAAGGATTGTTTGTAGATTTAGGCTAGAAAGCATTGGGCGGGGAGAACAACATAAATACCACCGATGAAATCCCGCAACATATTAATTACATGTATAGCTGATCAGCAGTTAAGCTCTTTCGTAAGGCTTTGTGAAGTGAGCGGGTGAAACTTAGCTCACTTTCATGTTTAGGCCCAAAAGGGGCTGGGCCGGATCATAACCCCATGTCATCCTGTTCAAATCACCTGAATATAAGTACACCTACTTCGATTCAAAAACCATCGAGTGGGTTAATTAAAGATTAGGCCCAAAAGGGGCTGGACCGGATTATAATCCTGTGATATCCTGTTCATGTCACCTGAATATAAGTGCACCTATTTCGATTCAAAACTATCAAATAGGTGAATTAAAGATCTAAGCCCATAAGGGCAGGGTCGAATCCTAAGCATCTTGCTACCAAGTCACAGTCTGATCCCTGGTATACGGGATTATTGGCAAAAAACTAGTTAAAGTGGTTATTTAAAGGATGTTCTCCAAATTGCATCATCATTTAGGAAAATTGTTTGTGTATTGTGGTAGTGACATAGGGATGTGTGTTGCTTGATTTATTAGACACTATAGGAATACTAGTTTAAGAATTGCTCAAGTCATAGACACTATATTATGATCCACCTCCTTATTCCCTGTATAAATGTTTTTTCTTCCTTATCGTACTATTATATCTTTATTTTACTTACCGTTCTTGACCGAGAACTTGCATGTCGTTCTGACGACCTAGTATTATTCACTAGGAGAAGACGAAGTATATAAAGAAATGTTACCTCTTTATAACATGGACGAGATCGAGGAATGATCTTCAAGTGAATCCAGGAAGTACAGCACCAAATATATTTTATAACTGAAACTATGTATATTAAGGAGATGTTATTGTAAATACTTATTCAGTTGTACCTTAATTGGAGTTGTATGACTTCAGTTGTATTACCTAATTTCCTCAGCATGACTTGCATTTTATTCTAAAGATTTACAGGCGACAATCGCTGATATGGGTACGGTAGTATTCGTATATGATTTTTATGAATTCAGTTGTATTACCTAATATCCAATTCTAAAAATAATTTCCAAGGATAGTGAAAGATTTTAAAGATGTATTTCCAGAAGAGTTACAAGGAATACCACCGGATATTGCAGTAGAATTTTCTATCAATTTGGTACCTGGAGCAGCACCTATAGCTAAGAAAATATACCCGATGGAAAAAGAATAATTGGCTGAGCTAAATAAGCAAATAAAAGAATTATTATCAAAAGGGTTTATTCAGCCCAGTGCTTCGCCGTGGGGTGCACTAATACTTTTTATGAAAAAGAAAGACGGGACTCTACGATTGGTAATTGATTATAAAGCCTTGAATGAAGTGACAATCAAAAATAAATATCCTTTGCCCAAAATTGATGAATTATTTGATCAATTAGGAGATGCCAAGGTATTCTCAAAGATTGATTTAAGATCTGGATATCATCAAGTAAAGGTCAAGAAGGAGGATGTTTAGAAAATGGCTTTCAGGACTCGTTATGGATATTACGAGTTTCTAGTTATGACATATGGGGTAACTAACGCTCCTGCTATATTTATGGATCTGATGAATCGGATCTTTTATCAGTATTTGGATAAGTTCGTGATTGTATTCATTGACGACATTCTTATATATTCAAAAAATAAAGAAGAACATGAAGAGCATCTGAGGGTAATATTGCTAACCATAAGAGAGGAACAATTATATGCCAAATTCAGTAAATGCGAATTTTGGTTAAATTATGTATCATTTTTGGGCCACATTATCAGCGGAGAAGGTATTTCAGTAGATAAGGTCAAAGCAATAAGAAATTATTTACAAGCAGCCCAAGATAGATAGAAGATGTAGGCTGACAAGCATCGAAGGATGTTGAAATTTTAACCTGGCGATCATGCATTCTTAAAGATCTTGCCAACAAAGGGAACAATTAGATTTGGAACTAAAGGAAAGCTAAGTCGAAGATATATTGGACCATTTGATATACTAGATAAAATCGAAAGAGTATCTTAGAAGCTGGCACTACCCCCAACACTAAAAGGGGTACATAATGTATTCCATGTATCTCAACTCTGAAGATATGTACCGGATCCAAACCATATACTAGATCATTCGGAGATCACTATCGGGCCGACTCTACGAATCGAGCAACGACATGTTGGAATCCTGGATCGTGGAGACAAAATACTCCGGAATCGGATCATCCCATTAGTTCGAGTAGCTTGGAACAAGGACTCTCCAGAAGAATTAACTTGGAAAAAAGAAGAAGACATGCGAACCCAATTCCCATATTTGTTTACTAACCAAGGTTACCTACTCTTTTAATTTAAAATTTTGAGGATGAAATTTTTCTAAGGATGATAGAGTGTCATAACTGCCATTATATTTTTTTATTATTATTTTATTTTTCTAATTCATATATATATATATATATGTGTGTGTGTGTGTGTGTGTGTGTGTGTGTGTGTGTGTGTGTGTATGTATGTATGTATGTATGTATGTATGTATGTATTATGTATGTATGTATGTATGTATGTATATGAATATCTACATAGTTAGGCTTATGTAAATATCAATTTACAAGTTAGCTTTGTCTAATTCTGGATTTAAGAGGTGGTTTAATGTATGTATATATATATATATATATATATATATATATATATATATATATATATATATATATATATATATATATATATATATATATATATCTTCCTTATTTCCCATGGGAGACCTGGCTCCATTTCCTCCCTCTATACATTTCCAATAAACCTAACCCTTCTTCTACTTAACTCCCTCAAACCCTATCTCTCCTTCCCATCTTCATCTTCTTCAACCCTACTTCTCTAAAACCTACTGTTGTTGCTGCTACTGTGCTGCTATAGTTGCTGCCGCGGCTGCTGCTGTTGCCACCCGATGCCGCGCGCCGCCGGACCCGCACCGCCTGTCGCCGAGCAGCACGTCGTCGTCGCCGGACGCCACCGCCGCCGGACCCGCACGCCGCCGAGCTCCTCCTTCCTCTTCCTAAGTTTAGGTAATTCTTATTCCTTTCCCAATCTTTTTTTTTGACTTAAATTAGAGTATGGTTTGATTTTAACTTTCTATAGGAATTTAGGAAGGAACTAAGTACCAAATTGAAAACTTTGGAAGAACCCTAGGTTGCTCAAACAAAGGCAAGTCATCATCCTTGTTTTTCCTTCATTATTCATTTCTTTGGGATAGAATTAGGGATTTCATTAAGATTTTGGAACAAATTAACACATATGTATGTATGTGAGTATATGAATCTATGTATATATGTATATATAATGGGGATACACGTATCTTGACACCCTATGTAGGACACAAAATAGATGCACAATAATCATAGTTAAAATTATCAATTAACTCCATAACTAATTAGTTCATATATATATCATGTATATTCATATACATATATATCTAAACATAAATGAATATGGGGTGTGTGTGTGTGTGTATGTGTGTGTGTGTGTGTGTGTGTGTGTGTGTGTAAGTTCCTTTCTATAACCAATGGATGTTAGGACATAAGGAAATTATCATTTCACATATTTAATCGGATGATATGGTATTAGTATAAATATGTATTTTCAAGATATATAAACATAAAAGAATACATGAAAGGTGAAGACCTATTATATAAATAAAGTATTTCTATCATTAAGATAATATAAATACTTTAGACTACATTCGGTCTAGTTTTAAATAAGTAAATTAACATTTTGTCAACTTATTTTAGATTAATATAATTTTGTCCAATAATTAAATTATACCTATTTTGGTGTATCTTGTTAGGATTACCTAGTTTAAACATGTAGTTTATTATGTACCGCACATTATGGTGACCTCAATACTTAGTTCCATCTAAAATTATTTTTTATTTCATAAAAATGTGCATATAGTACATATAAATAATTTTTGTCTATACGAATCTTAGGGCTTGAATACCATATTCTATTATATATATATATATATATATATATATATATTATAGGTGATGAATTTAATTATTTTACTAAGAAATTATGGATTGCTTGAAACTTGTGCAGCATTGGAAGTAAACTATTTCACAATAATCCAATAAGTAATTAGCTATCCGTTAAGGTATGAAAGAAGCCTTCCCATTGCGATTATTTTTATATAATCTATTGCGTGTGTTCCGGTGTTGAGAGTTGCTTCACCGAAGGGGTCGGCGAACCCGAGAATGCTACGAATGGTTGCTCTGGGTCGAATATATGAAATTGTTAAAATTCTGGAAGCCGAAATAAAAAGGAGACTCTGCCGAAAATTTTAAGAATTTCGGGAGCTTAACCAATATTTCGATATCTAGGAATATCATCGACCCTAAACTTTTCATATATATTTTTTTCAGCGACAGACCACCAACGACTGTAAATTAATTAGGGGATGAGTAGTAAAAGTCTAGGATACATAGGACACGGACACAAGCCACTCAACAAAATCTAATTTTCTGATAATCTGCTCTGCATAATCAATATTTTTGGATTTGTGTTTGATAACTTGGCACCTGTATTCTGGATTATGGATAAAGTGAAAAGCATGTATTTTGTGTTATCCTGGAAATGCATTTTTGCCAAAATAATAATAAAACAAGATATACAGAGCATAAACTTGAATACATGATAATAGAATAAGGATTGTTTGTAGATTCAGGCTAGAAAGCATTGGGCGGGAGAGAACAACATAAATACCACCTACGAAATCCTGCAACATATTAAATATATATATATAGCTGATCAGTAGTTAAGCTCTTTCGTAAGGCCTTGCGAAGTGAGCGGGTGAGGCTTAGCTCACTTTCCTATTTAAAACCAAAAGGGGCTGGGTCGGATCATAACTCTGTGCCATCCTGTTCAAGTCACCTGAATATAAGTACACCTACTTCGATTCAAAACCATCGAATGGGTGAATCCAAGATTTAGGCCCAAAAGGGGCTGGGCGGGATCATAACCCGGTGCCATCCTATTCAAGTCACCTGAATATAGTGCACCTAATTCAATTCAAAACCATCGAATAGGTGAATTTAAGATTTAAGTCCATAAGGACATGGCCGGATTCTAAGCACCGTGCCATCAAGTCACAGCCTGGTCCCTGGTATACGGGATTGTTGGCAAAAAACTAGTTAAAGTGGTTATTTAAAGGTTGTTCTCCAAATTACATCATTATTTAGGGAAATTGTTTGTGAATTGTGGTAGTGACATAGGGATGTGTGTTGCTTGATTTATTAGAAACTTTAGGTATACTAGTTTAGGAATTGCTCAAGTCATAGATACTATATTACAATCCACCTCCTTACTCCCTGTATAAATGTTGTTTCTTCCTTATCTTACTATCATATCTTTATTTTACTTACCGTTCTTGACCAAGGACTTGCATATCATTCAGACGACCTAGTACTGTTCACTAGGAGAAGACAAATTATATGAAGAAATGTTACTTCTTTATAACTTGGACGAGATCGAGGAATGATCTTCAAATTATTCCAGGAAGTACAACACCAATATATTTTGTAACTGAAACTATGTAAATTAAGGAGATGTTATTATAAAGGCTTGTTCAGTTGTACCTTAATCAGAGTTGTATGACTTCAGTTGTATTACCTAATTACCTTGGCATGACTTACATTTTATTCTAAAGATTTACAGGTGACAATCACTGAAACGAGTATGGTAGTATTCGTAGGGGACGTAGCCTGGGGATATAGTTACATACCCGACTCACTGTATCTTGGGAAGCGGGGCGTGACAATTCTTTTTAGTGGTGGCCCATGCAGGTCTCGAACAACAAGATATATCCTTTGCCCAGGTTATGTACCGGATCCAAATCATATACTAAATCATTCGGAGATCACTATCGGACCAACTCTACGCATCGAGCAACAACCAGTTGGGATCCTGGTGTAAACCCCGTTAAAATTTTAATTTAGGTAGACTAGATTGGTTAGAAATTTTGGTCTAGCATCAGGTGTTTGAGGTTTAGAATTTTTGTTGCAGTTGTCTATTTCTTTATTTATAACCCTTGGTACACCCTACCGTTGTTGTAATATTCAGAACCAAACAATAGCCCATAATCTCCAATAAATTATTGCACTCTTGACTTGACAAGCCAACCTAGGCGTTGGACTTTTCTGTCACTCACAAACATAATTCTTTGTGCTCTAATTTAATTGCACAACTTCCGGGTCCCAAAATCCATTTTTTAATCCTGTGTCGCGTACCATTATCGTTGCCATCAATTTTGGGACACTAACTCAACCCGTTTAGTCGACCCAATTAAAGGGTCTAAGACTAACACCAAGCCTACACCTTTCATGACCTTTGTGTCACTCCAAATTGAGATCCTATGTGCCCACATTTAATTTAAGAGCATATGATATTTTATTTTAATTAAATTGGGGATACCAACTTTGACTAATCCCAACTTAACCCCAATTTAACCGAATACCCTATTCATTAAGCCCATGCAAAACACACAACACCCCCTCATCCTACAAAATACCAAACACCACTCCCCACACCAAATCTCCTTCATTTTACATACTGGTGCATATACCCAAAAGTTAAAGGGCTTATTTGCAAAAGTGGGGATAGGTGTCACCACTCTATTGGCTAAGGCACATGAAGAAACCCTCATCCTCAAATCATTGACCGGTCATATCACCCATCACTCCCCCTTGGGATGCACAATTCCTCCATGAGAAATCTGATCCATCCATTCAAAATTGGGACTCATCCTCACCACACACTCATCACACACTCTCCTATTTAATCCCTCATTCACTTCTCTCTTCCCCATGCCGGCCCTAATCCCAAGGGAGCCTTGAAAACCCTACCCCCTCTCTCTCTCCTCCCTCTTCCCTACACCTCCACAGCCGAATACCATATTTCCTTTCTTCTTGTTCTTTCTTCTTCTTTCTTATTCTTCTTCACTTCTCTTTCTTCTACAAACGAGCCCAACCTCCACCCGCTCACCTTCTTCGGCCAGCCGACCCCGCCATCATCCCCTCTACTCCGGAGAGCCACTGCTCTCCCCTCTGACATTATCATTATCACCAACCACAGCACCATCCCACTGTCTCCCTTGACCAACCTCCGCCCTGAACCGACCGGCTCCACCCATCTATCCCGTTGCACCACCACAAACCGGCCACCTCCACCTCGAACCACTGCCACGAACCGACCGGCTCCACCCATCCATCCCGCTGCCCCCACCGTCACCTCCACGATCCCGCTGCCATCACCATCTTCACTCGCCGACCACTACTGCCACGAACCGACCGACCTTCGGCCACCACCTCCTCCTTCGGCCGAGCTCCACCACCTCTACATCACTACATCACCCGCACCACCACCATCACAACCCGCTGCCACCCACAGCATAACCACAACACCTCCACCCTCGCACCACCATGCACCTCCACCAAGGTAAACTCTCCCCCAACTCCATATGTGTGTAGTGTTATTTATGGTTAAATATAACTTAGTTAGTTTTAGGTTTGTGTTTAATGCATTGAATTAGGGTTTGATGTTATGTATTATATGCACTTGATGGTTGTGAATGATATAGATTAAGTTTAGGGTTTATGAATACTAGGTATAGTATTTTAGGATGTTATTCATTTATTATATGCATATTGATTATTGATGATGAGCAGTTTAAATGGTTGTGAAATAATATTGCGATATTAAAACATTGAATATTATTGAGGAGCAGGTTTTATTGTTGGAAAATTGGTAGAGTGATACCAAACCATCAATTAGTTATTGAGGGATGATAAATAATGATGAATTTAATTGAGGAGTAGTTTTTAATATAAAATGGTGATGATGGTTATATAGCAAAAAGTTTAATAAATAATAATTAAGTTATTTGAGGATGATATATATGAACGTGCATGATAATGTCTGTGAATACCAAGAGGAATCTGAGGATTGATCATGGCTCGAAATACTGATAAACACCGTGATGAATATAAGGGAATGAGAATTTGTCTGATGATAATATACAAGTGATTAATCGGATGAGATGTAACATATCTTTAGTCAACCTTTGTCAACCCTCTAGCTTAGTGTCTATATGAGTTGTAACAGAGATTGAAACATATGCTAGACGTGTGTCACCTCTTATTTTAGCCTAGTGATAGTTTATTGATTGAGCTTGTATCTCGTCTCTAGGTACTGCGGGACCCGCGGACTTGGACGTTGTACTGGAGACCCATCTTCAGCATCCGGATCCAGGCAAGTGTACCTTGCCACCCTGTATTTCAGTTACCAGATATTTATTTATGTATTAGATGCATTGTGCACGTTATGGATTAGAATCGTTACTTCGCGTCTGGGTCACAACCGGGTGTAGACGTTCATCGATAAAGTCTGGTAACAAGTGATATATGTTCGAAACACCTTAATGTACACACTTGGTTATATCATAACCCTAGGACAAATCCAGACACTATCATCGTGCCAGATTTCCTGTGTCCTGATATTGTCAATGTTACTGGAAACTGGGATGACTTTAGGGTCGTGATCGTTGATAGTTATTTCAGTATGACGAGACTACTAGATAGAGGTTAAGGTTCAGCGCATAATCGTTGACTGCTTGAGAAGGAGAAGACAACTACTAGACGTTTGGGCTCCTCTGCATGCGCTATATATATGTATATATTCTATTTCTGTAGTGTTCCTATATCCGGAGTAGTAGTATCACCCGTGTGACTCTTTGCCCGGAGCTGTGGTACATCCCGTGTGTTTTCGTGTCCGGAGCTACAATTTTATTTTGGACAGCCCACGCGTCGAATATTGTCTTCAAATTGTCTCTCACTTGGGTGGTTATCCTAGATTATACCGGCGTTGCACTTGTTTTTTTTTGTTATACTTTGGCATGCTGTATTTTGTTTACCTTGTTACATCCCTCTGAGGACCTGGTTCCCTTCCAGGCTTAGGCGAGGAGGACTACCCGGAGGAGTACGAACCAGGAGCACATCCAGTAGCGGGACCTGTCGTAGAGGACGAGATCATTCCCGAGGAATTTATTTAATTTCTGGTAGTGACTTCACCTTGGGACGGTATTACTATCTAGTTTTCAGATACTGTTCCTATTATCTTACTTCTTTCCTTCATTTCAGTATTTGTACTAGCGGGTTTGTTCCCGTGTGACTCTTCTAGTATTTGTACTATGATATATTTCCCGTGTTATTTCCCTTGTGCACATTAGTAGTTATGATTATCTCTATGTGCTCTTATATCTGTTGCCTGTGGATGAGATTTAGTTTCACTTTTTATGTGTTATGTGATTGGGTTTTATCATTGTACTTTACAGCTTAGGAGCACTCCATCGGGTCCATTAGATAGGGATGCCCGTCGAAGTGTGTTGGTGGCCATTGCCACGTGGCTCAGTTCCTTATATTTGGAACTGGGGCGTGACATGGTTTTTGTGGTGGCCCATGCAGGTCCGATTTAAATCGTCTTGGTCACCTGACTGTGCCAAGAGAGCCTGTAAATTAGGAATAGATATTAGGAATCTCATTTACATGTTTGAGTCCTTCATATGACACCTCTATTTCGATTCTTTTGCCAATTTGCATCTTGTTTAAATTCTTCAACGCTGATCTTAATCATCTTCTTTTCAGAGTTATAAATCTACATAGTGGACGTGTCGTGCAGCCGAGCGATGTCCCCCGTGACGCAGGATCATCCGGGGAACCAGAACTGGGGCATGTTCTTCTGTTGACTCCGGCTCCCCAGGGACAGTCTTCTGGGCAGCCAGAGGTGCCTTCGAACGGGCACCAGACTCTGCATCAGGCAGGTCATGAGGACCAGAGGACCCCGAGACAGGAGGAGCTGCAGTTACCCCCACCACCTCCATTCCCTCCGCAGATGCCATATATGCCTTTCCCCACAGGGCAACCCATGGACGGGCCTCAGATGTTTCATATGGTGTATGCGATGATGCAGGCCCAACAGCAGGTCCAGCAGCAGGCTCAGCAGCAGGTCCAGCAGCGCCAGGCTGAAACCTTGAGGGAGAGTATTGTGACGACCTTGGGACAGGCGTCACCACAGCACGCCAGTTGACGATAGGGTCTATCATAGACTTCCGTCGTATGATACCACTTCCTTTTGCTGGCATGGAAGAGTCGACGGAGGTCCATGCATGGCTCACCAGCATTCAGCACCAGCTGGAGGCCACCGATCTTCCGTGGCATAGATGGATGACTGCCGTCAGGATGCAGCTTACTGGCAATGCTCATCACTGGTGGCTCTCAGAGGAGGAGCGTTTGGGACCCGATTGGGTCACCTGGGAAGAGTTCTCTAGGCTCTTCCCGGAGATGTACATACATTCCACTGCCCGAGCAGAACTTCGAGATAGATTCCAGAACCTCAGGTAGGGCAGTATGACTATAGAGGAATACAATGCTGAGTTCCTTCGCCTGAGCAGATTTGCACCGTACCTGATCCCGACAGAGGAGAAGAAGGCCGAGAAATTCTATAAGGGCCTGAGTTTTAAGACGCAAAGATTTATCAGGTCTATAGCCCCCACCTCCAACTTTGAGGTGTTATTAGCAGCACGACGCCAGGACCGCATCAACAAGATGGAGCTAGTCTGAAGAACTCCTGTGCATCATCATCATCAGTTCGAGCCCCGCAGGGAGGACCTGCGAAGCGTCCACTAGTACAGCAGCAGCAGCAGAGAGCAGCACCCCTGCAGGGAGCAGCGATTCCCATATGCCATTACTGCGGCAAAAAAGGACATTTATTGAGGGACTGTCGACGAAGGTTGGGCGCTTGTCTGAGATGTGGGTCAGACCAGCATGCAGTCCGAGATTGCCCAGACCAGAGGGCTCCAGTACAAATGGTTCATCGGCCAGCCTTGCCAGCATCGAGGCCTTATCAGCAGCTTCCCGGACCGAGGTCGCCTTACGCAGGAGCTGGAGCACTACGACCACCAGCACCAGGGGAAAATCAGAGGAGGCCATCCTTGGCCCCACGGGCAGATTGATTCCAACAGGCTCGACAAACAGCCAAGGGTACCAGTACCGAGACATGGTCAGGCCTATGCGATGACTATAGAGGAGGCGGAGACAGCCGAAGAAGTGATCGCAGGTACTATCTTAGTAGCTTTATTACCAGCAGTAGTATTATTTGATTCTGGTGCCATACACTCTTTCATAGCTGCTAGTTTTGTGGCCACCCATAGAATTACAACTGCACCCCTTCCGAAGATTAAGAGGATTCTTATGGGAGGTGGAATAGTACCAGTTAGCGACACTTGTAGATCATGTTCAGTAGTTGTTTGCGGGCGAGAGATGCGTGCCCAATTTCTGGTCTTCTCCATGCCGTACTATGACATTGTCCTAGGCATGGATTGGTTGAGCAAATACCACACAACGCTAGATTGCCGTCGTGGTTGCATCATATTTAGGCCACAAGATTACCCTGAGTTTGAGTTTCTTCGGGGAGCCCGAGAGCATGGTGTCCAACCTACCTTAGCGACACATATTGTAGAAGGTGAACCGATGTACCCTCACTTTATATCAGAGTTTGAGGATGTGTTTCCAGATGATCTTTCAGGCCTGCCACCTGACAGAGAGATAGAGTTCACTATAGAGTCGACTCCCGGAGCCGAGCCAGTTACTTCCCCCGTCTACAGTCTAGCACCAAAGGAGTTGGTTGAGTTAAAAGTCCAAGTAGATCATCTCTTAGATAACGGTTTCAATCGGGATAGTATTTCTCCATGCGGATCACCCATCTTATTCGTGCCGAAGAAGGATGAGACGGTATATTTGTGTATCGATTACAGGACGTTAAATGCTGTAACGATAAAGAACAAGTCCCCTTGCCGCACATAGATGATTTATTTGTTCAGTTTAGTGGCACATGTGTATTCTCAAAGATCGATCTTAGATCCGGCTACCATCAGATCAAGGTACGTAGAGAGGACATTCTAAAGACAGCTTTTCGGATGAAGTACGGGCACTATGAGTTTCTAGTCATGCCGTTTGGTTTAACCAATGCGCCAGCAGTATTTATGAGCCTGATGAACAGTATTTTCCACCAGTACTTAGACAAGTTCGTAGTGGTATTTATCGATAACATCTTGGTATATTCCAAGAGCCAGGAGGAGCACAAGAGGCATCTCAGGATCGTATTGGAGACGCTGAGGCAGGAGAGGCTGTATGCCAAGCTCAGCAAATATGAGTTCTGCTTGGATAGAGTACCATTCCTGGGACACATAATCACCGAAGATGGACTATCAGTTGACCCAGAGAAGATCGCTGTAGTAGAGATATGGCCTACCCCTACATCAGTTACAGAGATTAAGAGTTTTCTCGGACTTGTCGAATATTATCGGAGGTTCATGGAAAACTTCTCAAGGATAGCAGCGCCTATGATGCGACTGACGCGTAAAGGCAAGGAGTTTATCTGGACTGAGGAGTGTCAGACAGATTTTGATGAGCTGAAGAAGCGTCCGACATCAGCACCAATTTGATACTTCCTTCAGGATCGGAGGATTTATAGTGTACAGTAATGCATCTGAGAGCGGATTAGGATGTGAACTGATGCAACATGGCAAGGTGATAGCCTAGGCATCGAGACAGCTGAGAGTTCATGAGAAGAACTATCCGACGCACGATCTAGAGCTAGCTGCAGTGATATTTGCACTAAAGCTATGGCGGTACTACCTTTATGGAGAGTGTGTTAAGATTTACACAGATCACAAAAGTCTGAAGTATGTCTACACTCAGAAAGAGCTCAATATGAGACAGAGGCGATGGCTAGAGTTGATGACAGATTATGATATAGAGTTACAGTACCACCCTGGCAAGGCGAATATAGTAGCAGATGCCTTAAGCAGGAAGCCTATGGCATACTTTTTGACGACTCAGCGGCAATTATTAGAGAATTTTCAGGAGCTTGGGATAGAGATTGTATTGCCAGGCATGGATGGACAGATGGCCAGTCTCGAGGTTCAGTCTATTTTGGTTGAGAGGATCAAGGCAGCCCTGCCTACATATGCGAGATTTTGATGACTGCGAGAGAGGACAGAGGTCGGCATGCTGACGGGACTCAGGATTCATGAAGACGGAATATTAAGGTATGGAGATCTCCTATACGTTTCGAGTGGTGAGCTACGCCAGGAGTTGATGATCGAGGCTCATAACTCGATTTATTCTATTCATCCTGGGGGTACGAAGATGTACCGAGATTTGAGACAACACTACTGGTGGCATGGGATAAAGAGGGAGATTGCAAGATTCGTGGCGAGATGTTTGGTCTCAAAGTCAAGGCTGAACATCAGAGGACTGCAGGACTATTGCAACCGCTTCCCATTCCCGAGTGGAAGTGGAAACATATTACCATAGACTTCGTCACAGGATTCCCGAGGAGCCCTAGCAGGAAGGATGTAGTTTGGGTTATCGTAGACTGACTCACCAAGTCTGTATATTTCTTGCCCTTCAGAGTTGGGAAGTTCACGGAGATATTGGCTGACATGTATATGAGGCAGATAGTACGACTACATGGAGTGTCTGTCAGTATTGTATCAGATCATGATTCCAGATTTATATTATAATTTTGGCCGAGTATGCAAGAGAGTCTAGGAACTCATCTCAAGTTCAGCACTGCATATCATCCACAGACCGATGGCCAGTCAGAGCGTACGATACAGATACTAGAGGATATGTTTAGAGTGTGCATGATCGACTTTGGAGGATCTTGGGAGGACCATCTACACTTGGTGGAATTCTTCTACAACAACAATTACCAGGCCAGCATACAGATGGCACCTTATGAGGTACTGTACGGCAGGAAGTGTAGGTCACCGGTATATTGGAGTGATGTGGAAGAGCGTCAGATACTTGATCCAGAGTTGGTGACACAGACAGTGAAGAAAGTAAAGCAGATTCAGAGCCACCTGCGTGCAGCACAGGACAGACAGAAGCATTGGACAGATGCGTACCGCAGACCTTTGGAGTTCAAGGAAGGTGACCATGTATTTTTAAAGATATAGCCTACTCGTGGTACCATCAGATTCGGAGGCAGAGGCAAGCTGAGCCTGAGGTACATCGGACCTTTTGACATCTTAGAATGAGTTGGCGAAGTGTCTTATCGTCTTGCATTGCCTCCATCATTAGAAGGAGTGCATGACGTATTTCATGTATTGCAGTTGAGGAGATACGTGGCAGACCCTAGTCACGTGCTTGATCATTCAGAGATTACAGTCGGGCCCAGTTTATCGTATGTAGAGCAGCCAGTGGAGATACTCGATCGCAGTGAGGAGACTTTGAGGGGTCAGACTATTCGACTGGTCAGGGTTGCATGGAAGCATCATTCGCCAGGCGAGTCTACCTGGGAGCGCGAGGATTCCATTCGGCAGCATTTTCCATATTTATTTGAGGACCAAGGTACGAATTTATGTACTGTTTCGATTACCAGCTTACTTTTAAATTCTCGTAGCTATTATTCGTGCTTTATTTTTAATTTTGAGGACGAAAATTTTCTAAGTTGGGAAGGATGTAAATCCCCTCAAAATGTTAATTTATGTAGACTAGATTGGTTAAAAAATTTGGTCTAGCATCATATGTTTGAGGTTTAGAATTTATGTTGCAGTTGTCTGTTTCTTTATTTATAACCCTTGGTACACCCTACCGTTGTTGCAATATTCAGAACCCAACAATAGCCCATAATCTCCAACAAATTGTTGCACTCTTGACTTGACAAGCCAACCTAGGCGCTGGATTTTTCCGTCACTCACAAACACAATCCTTAGTGCTCTAATTTAATTGCATAACTTACCGGTCCCGAAATCCATTCTTTAATTCTGTGTCGCGTACCATTATCGTTGCCATCAATTTTGGGATAACAACTCAACCAGTTTAGCCGACCCAATTAAAGGGTCCAAGACTGACACCAAGCCTACATCTTTTATGACCTTTGTGTCACTCTAAATTGAGATCCCATGTGCCCCCATTTAATTTAAGAGCACATGATATTTTATTTTAATTAAATTGGGGATACCAACTTTGATTAATCCTAACTTAACCCAAATTTAATCCAATACCCCATTTATTAAGCCCATACAAAACACAAAACACCCCCTCACCCTACAAAACACCAAACACCACTCCCCACACCAAATCTCCTTTATTTTACATACTGGTGCAAATACCCAAAAGTTAAGGGGCTTATTTGCAAAAGTGGTGATAGGTGTCACCACCCTATTGTCTAAGGCATATGAAGAAACCCTCACCCTCAAATCATTGACCGGTCATATCACCCATCACTCCCCCTTGGGATGCATAATTCCTCCATGAGAAATCTGAGCCATCCATTAAAAATTGGGACTCATCCTCACCACACACTCTCCTATTTAATCCCTCCTTCACTTCCCTCTTCCCCATGTTGGCCCTAATCCCAAGGGAGCCTTGAAAACCCTAACCCCTCTCTCTCTCCTCCCTCTTCCATATACCTCCACAGCCGAACACCATATTTCCTTTCTTCTTCTCATTTTTTCTTCTTCCTCTTCACTTCTCTTTCTTCTACAAATGAGCCCGACCTCCACCCGCTCACCTTCTTCGGCCAGCCGGCCCCGCCATCATCCCCTCCACTTCGGCGAGCCACTTCTCTCCCCTCCGACATCATCATCACCAACCCCAGCACCATCCCGTCGTCTCCCTCGACCAACCTCCGCCCGGAACTGACCGGCTCCACACATCCATCCCGCTGTACCCCCACGAACCGGCAAGCTCCACCTCGAGCCACTGCCATGAACCGACCGGCTCCACCCATCCATCCTGCTGTCCCTACCGTCACCTCCACGATCACGCTTCTATCACCATCTCCACTCGTTGACCACCACTGCCACGAATCGATCGACCACCGGCCATCACCTCCCCCTCCGGCCGAGCTCCACCACCTCCACATCACTATATCACCCTCACCACCACTATCACAACCCGCTGCCACCCACAGCATAACCACAGCACCTCCACCCTCGTACCACCATACACCGCCACCAAGGTAAACTCTCCCCCAACTCCATATGTGTGTAGTGTTATTTTTGGTTAAATATAACTTAGTTAGTTTTAGGTTTGTGTTTAATGCATTGAGTTAGGGTTTGATGTTATGTATTACACACACTTGATGGTTGTGAATGATATAGATTAAGTTTAGGGTTTATGAATGCTAGGTATGGGATTTTAGGGTTTTATTCATTTATTATATGCATATTGATTATTGATGATGAGTAGTTTAAATGGTTGTGAAATGATATTGCGATATTAAAATATTGAATATTATTGAGGAGCAGGTTTAATTGTTGGAAAAAATGGTAGAGTGATATCAAACCATCAATCAGTTATTGAGGGCCAATAAATAATGATGAATTTAATTGAGGAGTAGTTTTTAATGTAAAATGGTAATGATGGTTATATAGCAAAAAATTTAATAAATAATAATTTATTTATTTAAGGATGATATATGTCAACGTGCATGATAATGTCTGAGAATACCAGGAGGAATCTGAGGATTGATCATGGCTTAAAATACTGATAAACACCGTGATGAATATAAGGGATTGAGGATTTGTCTGATGATAATATACAAGTGATTAATCGGATGAGATGTAACATACCTTTAGTCAACCTTGGTCAACCATCTAGCTTAGTGTCTATGTGAGTTGTAATAGAGATTAAAATATATGCTAGACGTGTGTCACCTCTTATTTTAGCCTAGTGATAGTTTATTGATTGAGCTTGTATCTCGTCTCTAGGTACTGCTGGACCCGCGGACTTGGACGTTGTATCGGAGACCCATCTTCAGCATCCGGATCCAAGCAAGTGTACCTTGCTACCCTGCATTTCAGTTACCAGATATTTATTTATTTATTAGATGCATTATGCACGTTATGGATTAGAATCGTTACTTCGCGTCAGGGTCACAACCGGGTGTAGACGTTCGTCGGTAATGTCTGGTAATGAGTGATATATGTTCACAATACCTTGATGTACACACTTGGTTATATCATAACCCTAGGACATATCCAGACACTGTCATCGTGTCAGATTTCTTGTGTACTGATACTGTCAGCGTGACTGGAAACTGGGATGACTTTAGGGTTGTGATCGTTGATAGTTATTTCAGTATGATGAGACTGCTAGATAGAGGTTCAGGTTCAGCGCACAATCGTTGACCGCTTAGGAAGGGAAAGATAGCTACTAGATATTTGGACTCCTCTGTACACGCTATATATATGTATATATTATATTTCTGTAGTGTTCCTGTATCCGGAGTAGTAGTATCACCCGTGTGACTCTTTGCCCGGAGCTGCGGTACGTTCCGTATGTTTTTGTGTCCGGAGCTACGATTTTATTTTGGACAGCCCACGCGTCGAATATTGTCTTCAAACTGTGTCTCACTTAGGTGGTTATGCTAGATTACACCGGCGTTGCACTTATTTCTTTCTGTTATACTTTGGCATGCTGTATTTTTGTACCTTGTTACGTCCCTCTAAGGACCTGGTTCCCTTCCAGGCTTAGGCGAGGAGGACTACCCGGAGAAGTACGGACCAGGAGCATATCCAGCAGCGGGACCTGTCGCAGAGGACGAGATCATTCCCGAGGACTTTATTTGATTTCTGGTAGTGACTTCACCCTGGGACGGTATTACTATTTAGTTTTCAGATACCGTTCCTAGTTATCTTACTTCTTTCCTTTATTTCAGTATTTGTACTAGCGGGTTTGTTCCCGTGTGACTCTTCTAGTATTTGTACTATGATACATTTCCCGTGTTATTTCCCTTCTGCATATTAGTAGTTATGATTATCTCTATGTGCTCTTATATCTGTTGCCTGTGGATGAGATTTAGTTTCACTGTTTATGTGTTATATGATTGGGTTTTAATATTGTACTTTACAGCTTAAGTGCACTCCGTCGGGTCCATTAGATTGGGATATCCGCCGAAGTGTGCTGCTGGCCATTGTCACTGGCTCAGTTCCTTATATTTGGAACTAGGGCGTGACACCTGGATCGTAGAGACAAAATACTCCAAAATCGGATTATTCCATTAGTTCGAGTAGCTTAGAACAAGGATTCTCCAGGAGAATCAACTTAGGAAAAATAAGAAGACATGCGAAGCCAGTTCCCATATTTGTTTTCTAACCAAGGTTAGCTACTCTTTTAATTTAAAATTCCGAGGACGAAATTTTTCTAAGGAAGATAGAGTGTCATAACTGCCATTACATTTTTTATTTTTTTCCCAATATATATATATATATATATATATATATATATATATATATATATATATATATATATATATATATGAATATCTACATAATTAGGCTTATGTAAATATCAATTTAAAAGTTAGCTTTGTCTAATTCTGGATTTAAGAGGGGGTTTTATGCAAAATCTCAAATCCATGGGAAGGAGAGAAGATAAACCAACAGCAGCCTATGAGTCATAACCTACATGTCTTTCCCTCCTTTCATCCTCATTCCCCATGGGAGACTTGGCTCCATTTCCTCCCTCTACACATTTTCAATAAACCTAACCCTTCTTCTACTTAATCCCCTCAAACCCTATCTCTTCTTCCCATCTTCATCTTCTCCAACCTCTACTTCTTTTATAATCTGCTGCTGCTACTGCCATATTTTCTGCTGCTGCTGCTACTGTGTTAAAACAGTTGCCACCGCTACCGCGCGCCACCAGACCCGCGCCACCAGCCCAAGACACCGTCGTCGTCGGACGCCGCTCCGAGCATGCCGTCGTCACCGGACGCCGCAGCCGCCGAGCTCCTCCTCCCCCAACTTCACAACTCCTCATCCCTCTTCCCAAGTTAGGTAACTCTCGTTCCTTCCCCAATCCTTCTCCTAGACTTAAATTAGAGTATGGTTTGATTTCAACTCCCTATAGAAAATTGGGAAGGAATTAAGTGCCAAATTGGGAACTTGGAAGAACCCTAGGTTGCTCAAACAAAGGCAAGTCCTCCTCCTTGCTTTCTTTCATTATTCATTTCTTTGGGATTGAATTAGGTATTTTATTAAGGAAATATTTTAAGAATTTGGAACAAATTAACACATATGTATATATGTGAATATATATAATGTGGACAAGTGTATCTTGATACCCTAGGTAGGACACAAAATGGATACACAATGATCATAGTTATAATTATTAATTAGCTTTATAACTAACTAGTTCATATGTATATCATGTATATTCATATGCATATATATTTAAACATAGAGGAATATGGATGTGTGTGTGTGTGTGTGTGTGTGTGTGTGTGTGTGTGTGTGTGTGTGTTCCCTTCTATAATCGATAAATGTTAGGACATAAGGAAATTATCATTTCACATATTTAATCGGGTGATATGGTATTGATATAAATATGTATTGGATATATAGATATAAAAGGATACATGAAAGGTAGAGACCTATTATATAAATAAAGTATTACTTATCACTAAGATAATATAAACACTTTAGACTACATTCCGTCTAGTTTTAAATAAGTAAATTGACACCTTGTCAATTTATTTAGGTTAATTTAATTTTATCCAAAATTAAATTACACCTATTTTAGTGTATTTCGTTAGGATTATCTAGTTTAACATGTATTTTATATGTACCGTATGTTATGGTGACTTTAGTGCTTATTTCTAACCAAAAATTATTGTTTACTTAATAAAAGTATGCATATAGTACATATAAATAATTTTCGTCTATACAAATCTTAGGCCTTGGAGACCAAATTCTATGGTATACATATATATATAGTTAAACTCCATCATCTAATTGTTAAAATTTATGAATTTAATTATTTTACTAAGAAATTATGGATTACTTGAAGCTTGTGCTGTCACGACCCGCACCCGGTGTAAGGGTACTAGTCGAAAACAACGCCCAGCCTACGCCGCAGAATCGGCGGTAGAACGCTGTCTAGATAAACTATCTAACAATTTAATGAACCACCAATAATGATAGTATACTCAATCACAGAACTAAGGTGAAAATGAGCACGAATCAGATAAAGAATAGAATAGTCACAATACAACTCATGAGTCTAAAATAATACATCAATGAGTCTGAAGAAAATTACAGAAATATGCTGGAGACAAATCCAGTACAAAGAATACTACAAAACTATAAAGCTACAACTCCAGGGTCAACTGTCTCAGTTGGGATAAGTCCCTCTTGAGCCAAGGTCTCAGAATCTAAACCCACAACATCCTGGGGTCCATAATAGGTAGGGTACTCCTCAGTGTCATCTGGAAAAATATATCCAGTCAGGAAAGGAGCAGAGTACAACCCTAACAGCAGTTCTCAAATAATGATAAAAAATATGTAACAGTAAATAGCTGTGGATAAACAAGATGCACAAAATAGATACAAGAGATATATAGACAATAAGGAAATATTGGAAAGAAATACAATAATGAACAATATGCTGATGGAACAAGAATACTAATGACTAAGTGTGTGAGTACTAGCTTTAACATGTGATCGGCTTGGGAACTTGCACAAGAGTATGATGGCCTGGCTGATTATACGTGCGGTGTATGATCAATACTCACAAGGAACAAGACATGCACAAGGAGGGTATGATCACATATCTACACTAAAATACTCTCCACCCCGACTGGTATAATAGATCCAACCACGGTACGTTATGGCACTAGATTCCCCAAGAAGATAGCTAGTCTCCCCGAGAATCGGTGTCTGTACATGTACAAGATAACCAATGAAACAATACTTGCACCATATACACCATATACCAAGGAATAATATCTCATGACGAGATCCGGATATACCAATCCGTGTAACCATAGTGTCAAGAGAACATGTATATCTACACTAGATACAACGAACATAGAGGATATCATAAATGAGAAACTATCAGAGAATGTACTCGCCTGAAGTCCAATGAACAGTCTCACAAATGTCTGACTCGGTGCCTCGAAGACCTAGACATGGAATACCACATTAATACAAGGTCCCGGAAAGAGAACAAGTCAAACTAGGCAATTTCTAGGTCAATAAGTCAATTCTAAGTCAAAAGTCAACTATGGTCAACACTAAAGTCAAACATGGTCAAACCCAAAGTCAACCTCACAAGACATCTATAAAATAATATAGAGATAAACTACAATAATTTAGGAATCAAATTAGATTCAAAAAGAACTCACACAAAGTATACTAATAATATAATTAATATATACCCTAAAATAATATATATACAACCCAACATTTATATAAATAACATAATATATTATTACAATTATTATTCCTCACAAAACACATATATATATACATATATATATATACAATTATAATATATAATATATACATTAAATCTGTCAAAGCGTCATTGAAAATCAGTGAATAAAATAGGATTAAATCAAAACAGTTTAAATAGTGACAGTCGGGACTGTCACCGAAGGACTGTCACCGAAACCCAAATAATAAACTGCCACTGCTTTGGTTTTCGCTGACAGTTAAACTGTCGCGGAAAAGCGTCGCAGAAAAGCTGCTGTTTTCCGCTGCTGCAATTAATGACAGGTTTGTCATTAATTGCCCAAAGGCTACAGCGGCTGCTATTAGTCGGCTAATTAATGACAGTTTTTACTGTCATTAATTCACTGTCACTAAAACAAGTTATATATATATAATTATATATATAAAAATAGAATATATAAAACAATATATATATATATATATATATATATATATAAACAGAATATATAAAACAGTATATATATATATATATATATATATATATATATATATATATATATATATATATATATATATATATATATATACCATTAATACAAAAATGTACATATATATATTAATATACACATAAACTTATACCTTCAAATATTTAACAAAGAACATATAATTTACATGGCTAGAAGCACACCTAAAATATTTACATTAATATCCAAATAATTACATAATAATTATAAATAATATAATTACACAATTAAATATACAAATATATTTTATAAAACATTTTATGTATAAATTATATTATTTAACAAGTAGTAACATATATATTTGCATGCAAGAAAGCTACATATTATATTGTACATTATATTAGCACACCCAAAATATAGATCTATGCTACAATAATTACTATAATAAATACACAAAATAAATATTGAATATCCATATATATATACTAATTATAAATGAAGAATTGAACCACAATTAATTAGATCTATACAAAAATACACACAATTGGAGAGTATCTCACCGTATCCCACTAGATCTAGGATACGCATGCGACACGAGTCCAATACACAACTAAATGCACCCCGAAGGACACAAACAGATCATAAATAATATTTATGAACAAATCAAAGCATCAAAAGTAGATCTATGTGTCCGTGTCAAAATACGACATGTTCAAAGCCCCGTGTCGGAGGAAAACCCCCAAATGACATGTATCACCAAATAGTTGGGATACGAACCACAAGTATCCCAATATGGACACGACACTAGCCTCAAACACAAATCTCATGTCCAATTGATCTATAGGATCAATTGACACACACAAAAAATGTAAATTCGGAATTCCAACAAAATTGACACAAAAAGCACCATAACTTTCTCCATGGGTCTCCTATGAACACAAAACGAAGTCCTATGGGTAGTACATACATATAGGTTGATTTTACATGATTAAATCTCAGATTTAGAAGCTATTTAAATGGAAAAATCTGAATTATACCTATTGGGAGATGGATTCCCAATGAAACCTCCAATTGAGATGAACTTGCTTCCAAATTGTAGATCCTTGCTCCTCTTTGTAGATCCTTGCTTCCTTCTTCTAGATCCTTGCTTCCTCCTTCTCTAATGGTGAATTGGAAAGAATTTGGAATGAATTTGGTAGGGAATTGGATTGGAAATGGAGGGAATTTGGTAGTGGGAGAATTCTAGATCTAGATTTGGAATGAGATGAGAGGAGAGAGAAATCCCCCCCCTCTTTAATAGGCCGGCCATAGCCCCTCCCCCAAGCAATTGTAAAATGTCCAATGTACCCCTTGGGGCCTCTCATGAAGAAATAATTAAGGAAGGAAGCTTCTAGTCTAATCATTTAATTAATTTAATCCATCTCCTTAACTATGGGCTTTCTAAATGGGCCAAGTCTAACTAATTAATTCATGTTGGTCCATGGGTCCAAACTAAACTAGTTGGGTCCACTAAAATAAGTCTAAAATAATTAAATAATAACTAACAATAATTAAATAATACAACAAATAATTATTTACCATGCACAATATTTATTTAAATAGGAAATTACCAAAATACCCTTTCCTAGAAAATGTGGTAGTGACAAGTCTACCCTCCTTAAAATAATTTCGTCCTCAAAATTCAAAGACGAAAACTACCCCCAGAAAATCACAGAACAGAACTAAAGAATCACAACTAACTAATGAACAGAACATAACAATGAACAGAACATAACTAGAAATAACATACCTCAAGGTACAAACAAATATGGATAACGCTCTCGCATGTCATCCTCTCTCTCCCAGGTAGACTCCCCCGGAGAGTGATGCCTCCATGCGACGTGCACCAAAGGAATAGTCTGGTTCCTCAGCACCTTCTCTCTCCGATCCAGAATTCCAACTGGCTGCTCTGGATAGCTAAGAGTAGGGCCCACCTCTATCTCTGAGTGATCCAATACATGACTAGGATCTGCCACGTATCGTCTCAACTACGACACATGAAACACGTTGTGCACTCCCTCCAATGCAGGTAGCAAGTCTAGTCTATAAGCAACTGCACCGACCCTCTCTAGAATAGTGAAAGGTCCAATGAATCGCGGACTAAGCTTTCCGCCTCCACCGAAGCGAATCGTGCCTCGTGTCGGAGAAATCCTCAGAAATACCAAACCACCCACCTAGAACAAAACACCACCTTAAGAACTTATTTATAACAAACAACCAAGAACAAGCACACAAAATAAAATCTAAACTATACCTCAAACTCCAAGGGTCTCCGATGGCTATCGGCCCAATGCCGTTGTCTGTCCTGCGCCACTCGAAGTCTGTCTCTGATCAACTGAACCTTCTCTGCTGCATCCACAACCATCTCTGGCCCAAGCAAAACTCTTTCTCCAACATCGTCCCAAGACAAAGGAGTACGACACTTCCGACCATATAGAGCTTCAAAAGGTGACATCTCTATACTGGCCTGGTAACTGTTGTTGTAAGCAAACTCTACCAAATGGATATGGTCCTCCCAAGAACCCCCGAAATCTAGTACACAAGTGCGCAACATATCCTCGAGAGTCTGAATAGTCCTCTCTGACTGCCCATCTGTCTGGGGATGATATGCAGTACTGAATTTGAGCTGAGTGCCCAAACTCTCCTCCAAACTTCTCCAGAAATGAGAAGTGAAACGACTATCTCGATCTGAGACTATGCTGACGGGAACTCCATGTATCCTAATGATCTGCCTCACATACATCTCTGCCAGCTTCTCCGTAGACAAACCCACCTTGAAAGGCAAAAAGTGGGCCGACTTGGTCAATCTATCAACAATGACCCAAATCGCATCTTTCCCTCCTGGAGATCGTGGTAGTCCGGACACAAAATCCATAGTAATGTGTTCCCACTTCCACTCTGGAATGGGTAATGGCTGAAGTAAACCTCCTGGCCTCTGCCTCTCGGCTTTCACCTGCTGGCACACTAAGCATCTGGATACAAACTGTGCCACTTCCCTCTTCATGCCATACCACCACACACTCTCTCGCATATCCCGATACATCTTGTTAGCACCTGGATGTATGGAATACTGAGAGCGATGCGCTTCCTGCAATACCTCCTCTCGTAACTCCCCACTAGGCACACACAATCTAACTCCATGCCTCAAAGATCCATCCTCTGCAATAGTGAAATCATCCTCCAATCCTGCTCTCACCTGAGCTCTGATACTCCTCAAAGATACGTCATCATACTGTGCTGCCTTGATCCTATCCATCAAATCTGAATGTATCTGCAATCCCCACATCTGCATAGCACACCTAGGAACAATCACCTCAATGCCCAAGCTCTCCAAGTCCTCCAACAGATATCGATCCTGCGTTAAGAACATAGCTACCGGATACCTGCTCAAAGCATCGGCAACTACATTGGCTTTCCCAGGATGATATTGCAAAGAGATATCAAAATCCTTCATCAATTCTAACCACCGATGCTGCCTCATGTTCAACTCCTTCTGCGTGAAAATGTACTTCAAGCTTTTGTGGTCTGTGAAGATCTCCACACGCTCTCCGTACAAATAATGTTTCCACAACTTCAGGGCGAATATGACAGCTACCAACTCCAAATCATGGGTAGGATAGTTCTTTTCATGAGGACGCAATTGCCTGGATGCATAGGCAATCACTTTCCCATGCTGCTGAAGAACACAACCTAAACCCTTTCCCGATGCATCACTATAAATAGTGAAACCTCCGGACCCTGATGGCAATGTCAAAATAGGAGCAGACGTCAACCTCTTCTTCAACTCCTCAAAAGCAGCCTGGCAATCTTCCGTCCAAACAAACTCCACATCCTTCCTTGTGAGTCTGGTCATCGGCTCGGCAATCCTCGAAAAATCTTGCACAAACTTTCTGTAGTAGCCTGCCAATCCCAAGAAACTCCTGATCTCTGCTACCGAACTCGGAGTCTTCCAAGATTCCACTGCTGAAATCTTCTTCGGATCCACTGAAATACCATCACCAGTCACAACATGCCCCAAGAATTCTACCTTGTCCAAGAAAAACTCACATTTGGACAACTTTCCATACAGCTTCTCCTTCCTCAGCACATCCAACACAATCCTCAAATGCTCCTCATGCTCCTCCGGTGTCCTCGAGTATATGAGTATGTCGTCGATGAACACCACCATGAACTTGTCAAGGTACTGGTGGAACACCTTGTTCATCAAGTTCATAAATACCGCCGGTGCATTAGTCAAACCAAACGGCATCACCATAAACTCGTACTGACCATACCGAGTTCTAAAAGCAGTCTTCGGTATGTCCCCCGGCTTCACCTTTACCTGATGGTAGCCTGATCTCAAATCTATCTTAGAAAATACCTTGGCACCACTCAACTGGTCAAACAGATCATCAATCCGTGGCAAAGGATACTTATTCTTGATAGTGAGATTATTCAAAGCCCTGTAATCAATGTACATGCGCACCGATCCATCCTTCTTCGGTACAAACAATACCGGGGCTCCCCATGGTGAAGAACTCGATCTGATAAACCCCTTATCCTGCAATTCGTCCACCTGCTTCTTCAACTCGACCAGCTCGCTGTTGTTTACTCTATAGACATGCTGCGAAATCGGTTCTGCACCTGGCACCAAGTCTATAGAAAATTCAACATCTCGATCTGGCGGCAATCCTGGCAATTCTTCAGAAAACACATCCAAAAATTCTGCTATCAACGGATGTGGCAACTCCTTGTCTTCCACCATAGCTCCACAAATAATGCCTTCTTCCTGCTCCGCAGCTCCTCTAGCAAACTCGAACTCTGGCTCTCCTGGCGGACCAAACAAAACTCTACCTCCTCTACAATCTATGCTAGCACGGTGCCTACTCAACCAATCCATCCCGAGTACAATGTCGTAGCTCGGAAGTGGCATTACAAGTAGACACGCACTCAACTCCCGGCCTCCCAGAGTAACTCTCCGATCTTTGCAAATATCATTAACCAGGATAATGCCTCCCCCGGTCATGATCTTGCAAGTCCTAAGCAAAGACTCAGCTACCAAACCATGCTTTAGAGCAAAAGAAACAGATACAAAACTATGGGAAGCACCACTATCAAACAAAGCTAAAGCTGGAATGGAATCAAGAAGAATAGAACCTGCGATGACATCTCCGGTGGGTTCCTCCTCTTCGACTGTCATAGCAAACGCTCGTCCCTGCCGAGCACCTCCCTGCTGCTGATGCTAGACAAAATGCTGCTGCTGTGTCGGAAGCGGTCCCCTCGGTTGTGCTGCAGGTGGTCTCATCTGTGCCCTCGGAGCTGGAGCTGCTCCCTGAACTGCACGACGAGGACACTCCCTCAATTGATGCCCTTCAGTACCACAATACAAACAAACTCCTAGCCTCTTTCTGCAAACTTCCCAGATGTGGCCGGGCTTCTTGCAGAAGTTGCATAGAGCTTGCTGTAACTGCCTCTGCTGCTGAGGTGCCTGGTGAAAAGGCGCTCTAGCTGGAGTCTGGTTCTGCTGTGGCTGCTGGAAAGGTCTGGATTGGAAATGAGGACGTTTGGCAGATACTGCACTGCCGTTGGCCCCCAGAAAAGAATCACGGTCTCTCTTGGTCTTCAAACCCAGATCCCGCTCAACCTTGCGTGCCTCCGTAAGTATCTCCGAGTATGTCTCATAAAAAGACGGAATGAGAATCTTCACCTCCCAGTTTAGACCCTCTCGAAAATGAATAGCTCGAACCTCCGGCTCCCTCACCAGATACTCTGCAAATCAGCTCAGCCTACCGAACTCCGCAGCATATTCCTCCACAGACATGCTTCCCTGAATGAGACTCTCAAATTGTCTCCCCAAGTCAAGCCTGTCTATCCGGGCGAAAAACTTCTTCTTGAAAAGGTCCCTGAATACCTCCCAAGATTGTCCTGCATCAACTAGAACCGGCTCATTCCTGAACCAAGTACGAGCGACGTCGAACAGTTGAAGTCCTACCGCCTCAACCTTCAGATCTTCAGAAAGACGGGACACCCTCATAAGACGCTCAATGTCCTCGAGCCAATCATCAGCATAGACGATGCCCTCCGTCCCTTTGAAAACCCTAGGCTCCAGTTTCTTGAAGTCCTGAATGTTGCCTGGCCGAAGCTGAGCAACCTGAGGAACAACCTGCTGCTGGACCGGAACTCCTCTCTCAACTACAGCACGAGCAAGCTGATGAGCACTCTCGATGCCCTGCCGTAGAACGTCGGTCTGCCTCTGATGTGCCTCTGACTGAGCCCTCTGTGCCTTGAGCATCTCACGAAACAGAGTAAACATCTGTGACGCCTCTGCTGGCACAGGAGGTGGAGGTGGAAGCCCCTCAGATACAGCTGGCACAGTCCTCTGAGTGGGTGGTGGACCTCCGAAAGCAGCTGACACTCTAATCACCGGAGAAGTGACTGGTGCAGGCCCTCGGGATGTCGCAGACCTCTCAAAAACTGCTCTCCCTTACTGTGATCTAGTCTTAGGCGGCATCCTGAGACAAAGCGAAAGAAAGAATCAATATGGCACAAGATGTAAGATATTCAAGGAAAGGACAGTTTAAGAGATCAAGTATCAACGTCAAAGGAGAATAGTTGAATCAAAAGAATTTTCCTAGATGTGATTGAGTATCTCAGCCTATATCCTATATCCTATCGCAGGCTCGCAGTAGTACAACTAAGTTGTCGCACTACCACGACATCACATACTTGTGAAGCTAGACCTGCATGGGCCACCACCAAAAATGTGTCACGACCCGCACCCGGTGTAAGGGTACTAGTCGGAAACAACGCCCAGCCTACGCCGCAGAATCGGCGGTAGAACGCTGTCTAGATAAACTATCTAACAATTTAATGAACCACCAATAATGATAGTATACTCAATCACAGAACTAAGGTGGAAATGAGCACGAATCAGATAAAGAATAGAATAGTCACAATACAACTCATGAGTCTAAAATAATACATCAATGAGTCTGAAGAAAATTACAGAAATATGCTGGAGACAAATCCAGTACAAAGAATACTACAAAACTATAAAGCTACAACTCCAGGGTCAACTGTCTCAGTTGGGATAAGTCCCTCTTGAGCCAGGGTCTCAGAATCTAAACCCACAACATCCTGGGGTCCATAATAGGTAGGGTACTCCTCAGTGTCATCTGGAAAAATATATCCAGTCAGGAAAGGAGCAGAGTACAACCCTAACAGCAGTTCTCAAATAATGATAAAAACTATGTAACAGTAAATAGCTGTGGATAAACAAGATACACAAAATAGATACAAGAGATATATAGACAATAAGGAAATATTGGAAAGAAATACAATAATGAACAATATGCTGATGGAACAAGAATACTAATGACTAAGTGTGTGAGTACTAGCTTTAACATGTGATCGGCTTGGGAACTTGCACAAGAGTATGATGGCCTGGCTGATTATACGTGCGGTGTATGATCAACACTCACAAGGAACAAGACATGCACAAGGAGGGTATGATCACATATCTACACTAAAATACTCCCCACCCCGACTGGTATAATAGATCCAACCTAGGTACGTTATGGCACTAGATTCCCCAAGAAGATAGCTAGTCTCCCCGAGAATCGGTGTCTGTACATGTACAAGATAACCAATGAAACAATACTTGCACCATATACACCATATACCAAAGAATAACATCTCATGACGAGATCCGGATATACCAATCCGTGTAACCATAGTGTCAAGAGAACATGTATATCTACACTAGATACAACGAACATAGAGGATATCATAAATGAGAAACTATCAGAGAATGTACTCGCCTGAAGTCCAATGAACAGTCTCACAAATGTCTGACTCGGTGCCTCGAAGACCTAGACATGGAATACCACATTAATACAAGGTTCCGGAAAGAGAACAAGTCAAACTAGGCAATTTCTAGGTCAATAAGTCAATTCTAAGTCAAAAGTCAACTATGGTCAACTCTAAAGTCCACTAAAGTCAAACATGGTCAAACCCAAAGTCAACCTCACAAGACATCTATAAAATAATATAGAGATAAACTACAATAATTTAGGAATCAAATTAGATTCAAAAAGAACTCACACAAAGTATACTAATAATATAATTAATATATACCCTAAAATAATATATATACAACCCAACATTTATATAAATAACATAATATATTATTACAATTATTATTCCTCACAAAACACATATATATATACATATACATATATACAATTATAATATATAATATATACATTAAATCTGTCAAAGCGTCATTGAAAATCAGTGAATAAAATAGGATTAAATCAAAACAGTTTAAATAGTGACAGTCGGGACTGTCACCGAAGGACTGTCACCGAAACCCAAATAATAAACTGCCACTGCTTTGGTTTTCGCTGACAGTTAAACTGTCGCGGAAAAGCGTCGCAGAAAAGCTGCTGTTTCCCGCTGCTGCAATTAATGACAGGTTTGTCATTAATTGCCCGAAGGCTACAGCGGCTGCTATTAGTCGGCTAATTAATGACAGTTTTTACTGTCATTAATTCACTGTCACTAAAACAAGTTATATATATAATTATATATATAAAAACAGAATATATAAAACAATATATATATATATATAAACAGAATATATAAAACAGTATATATATATATATATATATATATATATATATATATATATATAAACCATTAATACAAAAATATACATATATATATTAATATACACATAAACTTATACCTTCAAATATTTAACAAAGAATATATAATTTACATGGCTAGAAGCACACCTAAAATATTTACATTAATATCCAAATAATTACATAATAATTATAAATAATATAATTACACAATTAAACATACAAATATATTTTATAAAATATTTTATGTATAAATTATATTATTTAACAAGTAGTAACATATATATTTGCATGCAAGAAAGCTACATATTATATTGTACATTATATTAGCACACCCAAAATATAGATCTATGCTACAATAATTACTATAATAAATACACAAAATAAATATTGAATATCCATATATATATACTAATTATAAATGAAGAATTGAACCACAATTAATTAGATCTATACAAAAATACACACAATTGGAGAGTATCTCACCGTATCCCACTAGATCTAGGATACGCATGCGACACGAGTCCAACACACAACTAAATGCACCCCGAAGGACACAAACAGATCACAAATAATATTTATGAACAAATCAAAGCGTCAAAAGTAGATCTATGTGTCCGTGTCAAAATACGACATGTTCAAAGCCCCGTGTCGGAGAAAAACCTCCAAATGACACGTATCACCAAATAGTTAGGATACGAACCACAAGTATCCCAATATGGACACGACACTAGCCTCAAACACAAATCTCATGTCCAATTGATCTATAGGATCAATTGACACACACAAAAAATGTAAATTCGGAATTCCAACAAAATTGACACAAAAAGCACCATAACTTTCTCCATGGGTCTCCTATGAACACAAAATGAAGTCCTATGGGTAGTACATACATATAGGTTGATTTTACATGATTAAATCTCATATTTAGAAGCTATTTAAATGGGAAAATCTGAATTATACCTATTGGGAGATGGATTCCTAATGAAACCTCCAATTGAGATGAACTTGCTTCCAAATTGTAGATCCTTGCTCCTCTTTGTAGATCCTTGCTTCCTTCTTCTAGATTCTTGCTTCCTCCTTCTCTAATGGTGAATTGGAAAGAATTTGGAATGAATTTGGTAGGGAATTGGATTGGGAATGGAGGGAATTTGGTAGTGGGAGAATTCTAGATCTAGATTTGGAATGAGATGAGAGGAGAGAGAAATTTCCCCCCCTCTTTAATAGGCCGGCCATAGCCCCTCCCCCAAGCAATTGTAAAATGTCCAATGTACCCCTTGGGGCCTCTCATGAAGAAATAATTAAGGAAGAAAGCTTCTAGTCTAATCATTTAATTAATTTAATCCATCTCCTTAACTATGGGCTTTCTAAATGGGCCAAGTCTAACTAATTAATTCATGTTGGTCCATGGGTCCAAACTAAACTAGTTGGGTCCACTAAAATAAGTCTAAAATAATTAAATAATAACTAACAATAATTAAATAATACAACAAATAATTATTTACCATGCACAATATTTATTTAAATAGGAAATTACCAAAATACCCTTTCCTAGAAAATGTGGTAGTGACATGTGCAGCATTGGAAGGAAACCATTTCGCATTAATCCAATAAGTAATTAGCTAGCCATTAAGGTATGAAAAAAGCATTCCCTTTGCGATTATTTTTATATAATCTATTGCGTGTGTTCCGGTGTTGAGAGTTGCTCCACCGAAGGGTCGGCGAAGCCGGAAATGCTACAGAGGGTTGCGCTGGTTGAATATATAAAATTGTTAAAATTCTGGAAGGCGAAATACAAAGGAGTCTCTGCCGAAATTTTTAAACATTTTGGGAGTTAACCAATATTTTGATATCCAGGAATATCGTCGACATCCCAAACCCTAATCTTTATATATATATTTTCTTAAGCGACAGACCACCAACGACTATAAATTAATTAGGGGACGAGTAGTAAAAGCCTAGGATACATAGGACACGGACACAAGTCACTCAACAAAATCTAATTTTTTGATAATCTGCTCTGCATAATCAATGTTTTCGAATTTGTGTTTGATAACTTGGCACCTGCATTCTGGATTATGGATAAAGTGAAAAGCATGTATCTTGTGTTATCCTGGAAATGTATTTTTGCATAAATAATAGTAAAACAAGATATATAGAGCAGAAACTTGAATACATGATAATAGAATAAGGATTGTTTGTAGATTCAGGCTAGAAAGCATTGGGCGGGGAAGAATAACATAAATACCATCTACGAAATCCCGCAACATATTAAATATATATATAGTTGATCAGTAGTTAAGCTCTTTCGTAAGGCCTCACGAAATGAGCGGATGAGGCTTAGCTCACTTTTTTGTTTAGGCCCAAAAGGGGCTGGGTCGGATCATAATCATGTGCCATCATGTTCAAGTCATCTGAATATAATTACACCTACTTTGATTTAAAACCATCGAATGGGTGAATCCAAGATTTAGGCCCAAAAGGGGCCGGGACGGATCATAACCCCGTGTCATCCTGTTCAAGTCACCTAAATATAAGTGCACCTATTTTGATTCAAAACCATCGAATTGGTAAATTCAAGATTTAACTCCATAAGGACAGGGCCGGATTCTAAGCACCGTGCCACCAAGTCACAGCTTGATCCCTGGTATACGGGATTGTTGGCAAAAAAACTAGTTAAACTGGTTATTTAAAGGTTGTTCTCCAAATTGTATCATCATTTAGGGAAATTATTTGTGTATTGCGGTAGTGACATAGGGATGTGTGTTGCTTGATTTATTAGACACTATAGGAATACTAGTTTAGGAATTGCTCAAGTCATAGACACTATATTATGATCCACCTCCTTATTCCCTGTATAAATGTTGTTTCTTCCTTATCTTACTATCATATCTTTATTTTACTTACCGTTCTTGACCGAGGACTTGCATGTCGTTCTGACGACCTAGTATTGTTCACTAGGAGAAGACGAAGTATATGAAGAAATGTTACCTCTTTATAACGTGGACGAGATCGAGGAATAATCTTCAAATGATTCCAGGAAGTACAGCAACAATATATTTTGTAACTGAAACTATGTAAATTAAGGAGATGTTATTATATCAATCTTTCCTTTAATTCATCAAAAGCTGCCTGGCATTTCTCCGTTCAATTGAATCTTTTCACTTTTCGGATCAGCCGAGTTAATGGCTCTGCGATTCTTGAGAAATTTTCCACGAACCTTCTATAATATCCAGTTAATCCCAAGAAACTTTGAATTTTTGCCACAAAATTTGGTGTTGGCCAGGATTTAACAGCTTCTACCTTCTTTGGATCTACTAAAATACCTTCTCCGCTGATAATGTGGCCCAAAAATGATATATGATTTAACCAAAATTTGCATTTACTGAATTTGGCATATAATTGTTCATGTCTTAGGGTTTGCAATATTAACCTCAGATGCTCTTCATGTTCTTCTTTATTTTTTGAATATATAAGAATGTTGTCAATGAATACAATCACGAACTTATCTAAATACTGATAAAATATTCAATTCATCAGATCCATAAATATAGCAGGAACGTTAGTTACCCAAAATGGCATAACTAAAAACTTGTAATGTCCATAACGAGTCCTAAAAGCTGTTTTTTGAACGTCCTCCTTCTTGACCTTTACTTGATGATATCCAGACCTCAAATTAATCTTTGAGAATACCTTGGCTTCTCCTAATTGATCAAATAGTTCATCAATTCTGGGCAAGGGATATTTATTTTGATTGTTACTTCATTTAAGGCCCTATAATCAATTATCAGTCGTAGGGTCCCGTCTTTCTTTTTCACAAATAGCACTGGTGCACCACACGATGAAGCACTGGGCTGAATAAATTCTTTTGATAATAATTTATTTATTTGTTTGTTTAGCTCAGCCAATTCTTCTTTATTCATCGGGTATATTTTCGTAGTTATAGGTGCTGCTCCAGGCACCAAATTGATAGAAAATTCTACTGTCCTATCTAGTGGTAATCCTAGTAAATCTTCTGGAAATACATCCTTAAAATCTTTCACTATCCTTGGGAATTATTCTTCCTCTAGTTCGTGAAACCTTCCTTGAACTGGTTGTTCAAACTTTTCTAATTCCTCAGCATCAAATTCTTTCTGGTCTCAAACAAATTCATATAATTCTCCACTACTTAGCTGGAATGAAACATTCACTTGGCTATAATCTAGCTCCATCGCCTAACTTAACTGGACATGCTTCACAAAGCCGACTAACTTCTACTGTGCCATTACCCGTAAGAATATTTAATTTCTTAAGTAACGGTTGCGATTTGATTTCATAAAGAGTCATAAATCTTGATGCTATAAATGAATGGGTTGCCTCAGAATCAAATAATACTGACGCCGGACAAGCTGAAACTAGAATAGTACCTGTTATTACTTCTCCGGCTAGTTCTGTTTCATCAGTATTTATCATAAATGCCTGCCCTTTCTTTTTCTTCTTCCCAGTCTGAGGCTGTTTTGCTTTCTGAGCTTGTTGAAATTGGTAGGCTTGGGGTACGAAGGGTGGCCTCTGTTGATTTCTATAACTCAACATAGCTTGAGGTGTTGGCGCTTGTATTAGAGGTCGAGGACCATTTCCTTGAAGTACAGGCCTGATGTTATTTCCTCGGAACGTGGGTCGAGGTTCCTTATGCGGGTTTTGTATTATTGGCTCTAAGGTTTGTTGTTGTGGACACTGGCCAATCTGATGTTTATCTTATCCGCATCTTAAACAAAGACCTAGGAATTTTCTACAGTCATTCCTTATGTGCCCAAGTTTTTGACAAAAATTATAAATAACTGGTCTTCCCAAGGTACCAATTTGAGAGTGTTTGGATGGTCCTTGCCATGGATTCCTTGAGGATGAAACTCCTATCTCTAGAATCCTCTTCTGAGGTTGAGACCAAAATGGTTGCTCTTCATTTAGCATTCTTTTCTGGCTCATTGCTGCTTTAGTTACCTCTGGATAGGTTTGACACCGATATGCGGCAACTCTACTCTTCAGTTGGCTCCCTAGTCCTTCCAAGAATCTAGATAGCTTGGTTTCCTCATCGGCTACCAGATTTGAAGCAAAACGACTAAGCCTGGAAAATTATGCAACATATTCGTCCACCGTGAGCTTCCCTTGCTTCAAATGAGTGAACTGCCATTCTAACTCGATTTTAGCCAATTTTGGAAAGAATATTCCTTCAAACTTCTTCTTGAATTTTCCCCAAGTTATTTTTTCCTCCGAATCATCTAGGTGTTCGGTACTCCACCAGTGTTCAGCAATATCTTCTAATTGAATTTGGATCGTAGATACCATGTCCTCAGGATTAATTTTTGCTGCTTTTAACAGCCCTTCTATGGTTCTAGCCCATTGTCCGGCTTTGATCGGACTTTCTGTTCCTTTAAACTTGGGAGGATTTAGGTTTATAAAGTCTTTTAGTTAACCATATCTAGAATTGACAGATGTTCGCAGGTGTTCCAACACTGTGGCAGTTGTGGCTTGAGCCGTATCCGTATGCTGACTGTTAGACTCCAGGATCTGTTGGAATAACTTGTACATATCATTAATAGATGGTTCTGTCAGAGTTTATGATGACGAAGCATGGGATTGGTCATGATTAGACATTGTCCTAAAAAATTCAAATACAATCTCTCAGGAATAATCCTGAGGTTCAAGGATAGGGAAAAGATATTACAAATCCTAAGAGATTTGAACAATAGTGGAACATATAGGCACAAGGAAAACGAAGAAGCATATTTCATTCACTCATAACCAAAATGTGATACAAAATATGCTGATAGGGTACTAGTTACCTTGCACATAGGCATATATACATATTCAGAATATTTACATTCCCATACTTCCTTCCTTCCTAACTTATATACATATACACATACACCCTTGCTATTCACAAAAGGTACCTAGTAGATAAAAGATCTTATATACATAAGATTCCTAGTCTAGTTTCCCCATGATACGGGGCACCTTTCGAAGCATTATATGGTAGGAACTGTAGATCACCAATGTGTTGGACAGATGTAGGATAAAGGCAGATACTGGGCCCAGAACTAGTAACACAGATAGTAGATAAGGTTAAAGCAATAAGAGATCATTTGTAAGCAACCCAAGATAAACAAAAGATGTGGACTGACAAGCATAGAAGGATATTGGAATTTTAATATGGCGATCATGCATTCTTAAAGATCTCGCCAACAAAGGAAACAATTAGATTTGGAACTAAGGGAAAGCTAAGTCCAAGATATATAGGACCATTTGATATACTAGAGAAAATCGGATGAGTATCTTACAAGCTGGCATTACCCCCAACACTAGAAGGGGTACATAATGTATTCCATGTATCTCAACTCCGAAGATATGTACCGAATCCAAACCATATACTAGATCATTCGGAGATCACTATCGGGCCGACTCTATGCATCGAGCAACGACCTGTTGGAATCCTGGATCGTAGAGACAAAATACTCCGGAATCGGATCATCCCATTAGTTCGAGTAGCTTGGAATAAGAACTCTCCAGGATAATCAACTTGGAAAAAAGAATAAGACATGCAAAGCCAGTTCTCATATTTGTTTACTAACCAAGGTTAGCCACTCTTTTAATTTAAAATTCTGAGGACGAAATTTTTCTAAGGAGGATAGAGTGTCATAACTGCCATTACAATTTTTATTATTATTTTATTTTTTTAATTCATATATGTATATATATATATATATATATATATATATATATATATATATATATATATATATATATATATATATATATATATATATATATATGAATATCTACATAGTTAGGCTTATGTAAATATCAATTTACAAGTTAGCTTTGTCTAATTCGGGATTTAAGAGGGGGTTTTATGCAAAAATCTTAAATCCATGGGAAGGGGGAGAGAAACTAACAGCAGCCTATGAGTCAATAACCTACATGTCCTCCCCTCCCTTCTTCCTCATTCCCCATGGGAGACTTGGCTCTATTTCCTCCCTCTACACATTTCCAATAAACCTAACCCTTATTCTACTTCATCCCCTCAAACCCTATCTCTTCTTCCCATCTTCATCTTCTCCAACCTCTATTCTCTTATAATCTGCTGCTATTACTGCCATGTTTACTGCTGCTGCTGCTGCTACTGTGTTGTAGCTGCTGTTGTTGCCGCCGCCGTCGCTAGAGACCGCAGCCGCCGAGCTCCTCCTCCCCCAACTTCACAACTCCTCATTCCTCTTCCTAAGTTTAGGTAATTCTCATTCCTTTTCCAATCTTTCTTTTAGACTTAATTAGAGTATGGTTTGATTTTGATTTCTCATAGAAAATTGAGAAGGAATTAAGTGCCAAATTGGAAACTTGGAAGAACCCTAGGTTGCTCAAACAAAGGCAAGTCCTCATCCTTGCTTTCCTTCATTGTTCATTTCTTTGGGATTGAATTAGGAATTTCATTAAGCGAATATTTTAAGAATTTGGAACAAATTAACACTTATTTATATATGTAAATATATATAATATGGACACGTGTATCTTGATACCCTAGGTAGGACACAAAATAGATACACAATGATCATAGTTATAATTATTAATTAGCTTTACAACTAACTAGTTCATATGTATATCATGTATATTCATATGCATATATATTTAAATATAGAGGAATATGGATGTGTGTGTGTGTGTGTGTGTGTGTGTGTGTGTGTATGTGTGTGTGTGTGTGTGTTCCCTTCTATAATCGATAAATGTTAGGACATAAAAAAATTATCATTTCACATGTTTAATCGGGTGATATGGTATTGGTATAAATATGTATTGGATATATAGATATAAAAGAATACATGAAAGGTGAAGACCTATTATATAAATAAAGTATTACTTATCATTAAGATAATATAAACACTTTAGACTACATTCGGTCTAGTTTTAAATAAGTAAATTGACATCTTGTCAATTTATTTAGGTTAATTAAATTCTATCCAAAATTAAATTACATCTATTTTAGTGTATTTTGTTAGGATTATCTAGTTTAAACATGTATTTTATATGTACTGTACATTAGGATAACTTTAGTGCTTAGTTCTAACAAAAAATTATTGTTTATTTCAGAAAAGTTTGCATATAGTACATATAAATAATTTTCGTCTATACAAATCTTAGGCCTTGGATACCAGATTATATTGTTTACATATATATGTAGTTAAACTCCTTCATCTAATTGTTAAAATTTATGAATTTAATTATTTTACTAAGAAATTGTGGATTGCTTGAAGCTTGTGCAGCATTGGAAGAAAACTATTTCGCAATAACCCAATAAAAAATTAGCTAGCCCATTAAGGTATGAAAGAAGCCTTTCCATTGCAATTATTTTATAATCTACTGCGTCTGTTCCGGTGTTGAGAGTTGCTCCACCAAAGGGGTCGGCGAGCCCGAAAATGCTACGGAGGGTTGTTCCGGGTCGAATATATAAAATTGTTAAAATTTTGGAAGCCGAAATACAAAGGAGACTCTGCCAAAATTTTTAAGAATTTTGGGAGTTAACCAATATTTCGATATCCAGGAATATCGCCGACATCCCAAACCCTAAACCTTAGATATATATTTTCTTAAGCGACAGACCACCAACGACTGTAAATTAATTATGCTACGAGTAGTAAAAGTCTAGGATACATAGGACACGGACACAAGTCGCTCAACAAAATCTAATTTTCTGATAATCTGCTCTGCATAATCAATATTTCTGGATAAAGTGAAAAGCATGTATCTTGTGTTATCCTGAAAATACATTTTTGTATAAATAATAGTAAAACAAGATATACAGAGCAGAAACTTGAATATATGATAATAAAATAAGGATTCTTTGTAGATTCAGGCTAGAAAGCATTGGGAGGGGGAGAACAACATAAATACCACCTACGAAATCCCGTAACATATTAAATATATATATATATAGTTGATCAGCAGTTAAGCTCTATCGTAAGGCCTTGCGAAGTGAGCGGGTGAGGCTTAGCTCACTTTCCTGTTTAGGCCCAAAAGGGGCTGGGCCGGATCATAACCTTGTGCCATCCTATTCAAGTCACTTGAATATAAGTACACCTACTTCGATTCAAAACCATCGAATGGGTGAATCCAAGATTTAGGCCCAAAAGGGGCTGGGTTGGATCATAACCCCATGCTACCCTATTCAAGTCACCTGAATATAAGTACACCTATTTCGATTCAAAACCATCGAATAGGTGAATTAAAGATCTAAGCCCATAAGGACAGGGTCGGATTCTAAGCACCGTGCCACCAAGTCACAGCCTGATCCCTGGTATACGGGATTGTTGGCGAAAAACTAGTTAAAGTGGTTATTTAAAGGTTGTTCTGTAAATTGTATCATCATTTAGGAAAATTATTTATGTATTATGGTTGTGACATAGGGATGTGTGTTGCTTGATTTATTAGACACTATAGGAATACTAGTTTAGGAATTGCTCAAGTCATAGACACTATATTATGATCCACCTCCTTATTCCCTGTATAAATATTGTTCTTGCTTATCTTACTATCATATCTTTATTTTACTTACCGTTCTTGACCGAGGACTTGCATGTCGTTCTGATGACCTAGTATTGTTCACTTGGAGAAGATGAAGTATATGAAGAAATGTTACCTCTTTATAACGTGGACGAGATCAAGGAATAATCTTTAAATGATTCCAGGAAGTACAGCACCAATATATTTTATAACTGAAACTATGTAAATTAAGGAGATGTTATTGTAAAGACTTGTTCAGTTGTACCTTAATTGGAGTTGTATGACTTCAGTTGTATTACCTAATTACCTTGGCATGACTTATATTTTATTCTAAAGATTTACAGGCAACAATCGCTGATACGAGTATGGTAGTATTCGTATGGGGCGTAGCCTGGGGATGTAGTTACGTACCCGACTCACTGTATCTTGGGAAGCAGGGTGTGACAAGTCTTTTTAGTGGTGGCCCATGCAGGACGTGCTTTTAGGAACCCTTGGTAGGTCCTGAAGAGGAAGAACCTAGGATAAGGTGCAAGTCCAGGTATCATAAAGAAATATATTACAGGATATAGGTTAGGAACTTATGTAAGTGAACCCCGGATTCCTTATCTAATTAGGATACCCTAAGATAGGCAGTACCAGTGATTGAAAAAGGGAGCAAAGGTATTTTGAAGAAATTTTGATTGCTCTTAATATATTTATTACTTAATTTTTTATTTTGAATATAGGACATGGATCTATTTCTTTCGAGCGTCTGGTGGGATGGAAGTGACTGCACCTTATATGGCTACCAATAATATGTAAGGGAACTTTGGAATCTACCAGACTGGTACCACATAACACTCTATGAAGTGCACTATAGTATTATGCGTCTAGTTATTAGGGATTTGGAAGATGGTGTAGAAGTGGACCATGAAAGGGAAACTTATTATATCTATGTGCGGGATCTAGAATATGAATATGATTATCCCAAATTAGAAGGATATGAGGGAACGTTAACTGATTTTCAAGAACTACATCCTGAAGCTACAATCCTTACCCAGGTGTGGACCCGTATCATAGGAAAACTGGACTAGGAATTCTATGTATATCTACTAGGTATCTTTTGTGAATGGCAAGGGCGTATATGTATATGTATATAAATTAGGAAGGAAGGAAGTGTGGGGAATATAAAACTTCTGAATATGTATTTATGCCTATGTGCAAGGTGACTAGTATCCTAGCAGCATATTTTGTATCACATTTTGGTTATGAGTGAATAAAATATTCTTCTTCATTACCCTTATGCCTATATGTTCCACTATTGCTCAAAACTCTTAGGATTTACAATATATTTTCCTTATCCTTGAACCTCAGGATTATTCCTGAGAGATTGCATTTGAATTTTTTAGGACAATGTCTAATCATGACTAATCCTATGCTTCGTCATCATAAACTCAGACAGAACCATCTATTAAGGATATGTACAAGTTATTCCAAAAGACCCTGGAGTCTAACAGTCAGCATGTGGATACGGCTCAAGCCAAAACTGCCACATTGTTGGAACACCTGCGAACATCTGTCAATTCTAGAGATGGTTCACTAAAAGACATTAAAAATCTAAATTCTCCCAAGTTTAAAGGAACAGAAAGTCCGATCAAAGCCGGATAGTAGATTAGAACCATAGAAGGGCTGTTAAAAGCAGCAAAAATTAATCCTGAGGACATGGTATCTATAATTCAAATTCAATTGGAAGATATTGCTGAACATTGGTGGAGTGTCGAACACCCAAAGGATTCGGAGGAGAAAATAACTTGGAAAGAATTCAAGAAAAAGTTTGAAGAAAGATTCTTTCCAAAATCGGCTAAAATCGAGTTAGAATGGCAGTTCACTCATTTGAAGCAAGGGAATCTCACGGTGGACGAATATGTTGCAGAGTTTTCCAGTCTTAGTCTTTTTACTTCAAGTATGATAGCCGATGAGGAAACCAAGGTATCTAGATTCTTGGAAGGACTAGGGAGCCAATTGAAGAGTAGAGTCGCCGCATATCGGTGCCAAACCTATCCAGAGGTAACTGAAGTAGCAAGGAGCCAGGAATGAATGCTAAATGAAGAGCAACCATTTCGATCTCAACCTCAGAAGAGGATTCTGGAGATAGGAGTTTCATCCTCAAGAAACCCATGGCAAGGACCGTCCAAACGCTCTCAAACTGGTACCTTGGGAAGACCAGTCATTTGTAACTTTTGTCAAAAATTTGGGCAAATAAGGAATGACTGTAGAAAATTACTGGGTCTTTATTTAAGATGCGGATCAGATAAACATCAGATTGGTCAGTATCCACAACAAAAAACCTTAGGGCCAATAATGCAAAACCCGCATCAGGAACCTCGACCCACGTTCCGAGGAAATAACATCAGGCCTATACTTCAAGAAAATGGTCATCGACCTCTAATACAAGCGCCAACACCTCAAGCTATGTTGACATATGGGAATCAATGGAGGCCACCCTTCGCACCCCAAGCCTACCACTTTCAACAAGCTCAGAAAGCAAAACAGCCTCAGAATGGGAAGAAGAAAAAGCAAAGGCAAGCATTTATGATGAATACTGATGAAACAGAACTAGTCGAAGAAGTAGTAACAGGTACTATTCTAGTTTCAGCTTGTCCGGTATCAGTATTATTTGATTCTGGGGCAACCCATTCATTTATAGCATCAATATTTATAGCTCTTCATGAAATTAAATCGCAACCATTACTTAAGAAATTAAATATTCTTACGGGTAATGGCACGGTAGAAGTTAGTCGGGTTTGTGAAGCATATCCAGTTTAGTTAGACGGTGGAGCTTTTCGGGTAAGACTGTTAGTTTTTCCAATGAATAATTATTATGTAGTACTTGGAATGGATTAGTTAACCAAGACATTAGCAAGTACAGATTGTGGCCAAGGGAATGTTTTATTCCAGCTCACTAATGGAGAATTATATGAATTTATTTGAGACCAGAAAGAATTTGATGCTGAAAAATTAGAAAAGCTTGAACAACCAGTTCAAGAAAGGTTTCACGAACTAGAGGAAGAACAATTTCCGAGGATAGTGAAAGATTTTAAGGATGTATTTCCAGAAGATTTACCAGGATTACCACCAGATAGGGCAGTAGAATTTTTTATCAATTTGGTAACTATAGCAGTACCTATAGCTAAGAAAATATACCCGATGAATAAAGAATAATTGGCTGAGCTAAACAAACAAATAAAGGAATTATTATCAAAAGGGTTTATTCAGCCAAGTGCTACGCCGTGGGGTGCACCAGTGCTATTTGTGAAAAAGAAAGACGGGACCCTACGACTAGTAATTGACTATAGGGCCTTAAATGAAGTAACAATCAAAAATAAATATCCCTTGCCCAGAATTGATGAACTATTTAATCAATTAGGAGAAGCCAAGGTATTCTCGAAGATTGATTTAAGGTCTGGATATCATCAAGTAAAGGTCAAGAAGGAGGACGTTCATAAAGTAGCTTTTAGGACTCGTTATGGACATTATGAGTTTCTAGTTATGTCATTTGGGGTAACTAACGCTCCTACTATATTTATGGATCTGATGAATCAGATATTTTATCAGTATTTGGATAAGTTCGTGATTTTATTCATTGATGACATTCTTATATATTCCAAAAATGAAGAAGAACATGAAGTGCATCTAGGGTAATATTATAAACCCTAAGACAAGAACAATTATATGCCAAATTCAGTAAATACAAATTTTTGTTAAATCATATATCATTTCTGGGCCACATTATCAGCGGAGAAGGTATTTCAATAGATCCAAAAAAGGTAGAAGCTGTTAAATTCTGGCCAAGACCAAAGTCTGTGGCAGAAATTCAAAGTTTCTTGGGATTAGCTGGATATTATAGAAGGTTCATGGAAAAAAATTCAAGAAGGGCAGACCCATTAACTCGGCTGACCCGAAAAGAGAAAAGACTCAATTGGACGAAGAAATGCCAGGCAGCTTTTGATGAATTAAAGGAAAGATTGATTTTGGCACCTCTACTAGCATTATCATCGGGATCAGGAGGATACGAGATATATAGTGATGCGTCGGGTAAAGGGCTAGGTTGTGTACTAATGCAGCATGGAAGGGTTATAGCCTATGCCTCTCGACAACTGAAGCAGCATAAGAGAAATTATTCAACTCACGATTTGGAACTAGCAGCTGTAGTTTTTGCACTTAAATTATGGCGACATTACTTATATGGGGAGAGAATCAAGATATATACGGATCACAAAAGTCTGAAATATGTGTTTACTCAGAAGAAAATTAATATGAGGCAAAGGAGATGGTTGGAATTACTTAAGGACTTTGATATAGAATTAGAATATCATCCGGGTAAAGCAAATAAAGTGGCAGATGCCTTGAGTAGGAAACCAATGGCATTCTTTATGAATACCCCAAAGGAAATTCTTGAAGACTTGAGTAAGATAAAAATCAAAGTAATATATCCAATATCAGAAGGGTCATGGGAAAATTTATAACTACAGTCCTCCCTAATGGACAGAACCAAGGAAGCTCAACAAAGAGATTCTAAACTTCAGAAAATATAGGAACAAACCAAATAAGGACTCCAGACCGGAATAAGAAAGCATCCAGATGGATCGCTGAGATTTGGAGATCGATTATGTGCACCCAGTAGAAATCTAAGAACAGAGGTCATGACAGAAGCTCATAACTCTCAATATTCTATCCATCTAGGAAGTACTAAGATGTATAAGGATTTAAAACAAAATTTTTGGTGGCATGCAATGAAATGAGAGATTGCTAAATTTGTATCCAGATGTCTTGTTTGTCGGCAAGTAAAAGCAGAACACCAAAGGATAGTAGGCTTTCTTCAACCCTTATCAATACCTGAATGGAAATGGGAACATATCATAATGGATTTTGTAACCGATGTCACGCCCCAGTCCCAAATACCGAGGGACCAGACACGTGGCAATGGCCAGCAGCACGCACCGATGGACAAACCCAATTTAATGGATCCATCAGGGCGTACTTAAGCTGTAAAACAAAGTCTACGACAACATGGCACAACTAATCTCATCCACACAAGATAAAATATGATCCACAGGTATAAGAAATATAAATCATCAAACAGTCTCACAAAGTGCTTCGGGGAACAAATCGATAAAATCTGATACATTGGTTCAACAGACCAAAATATAAATGACTGAATAAAATAAATACTGAGTATGTAACATGGATGCTCAGGAAAAGTCTTCAGCTAATACCTCGTCCTCGGGTGTCGGTACAGCTCCTGTATCTGCTTCTGCTCCTGCTACTGCTGTCCCGTATACCTCGGGATAAATCTCGTCTGCAAATCCTGGGGACATAATCCGGATCCAGGTCCTCAGGGGACATAACAAGGTACATATAATACAAGCCAAAATAAATACAGTGCAGCAAATAATAAAATAAATAGGGTAAGCTACATAACCATCTATGTGAAAATTCAAGATGAGAGCATCACGAGTACTCAGGCTGAGCCACTACAAGCTCTGTGTCGGGGAGCCGGTAGCAGTAATAATGAGTAATGGGCCAAGCTCGGGTTTCAGAGTCTTGTGCCTCACAGTAGTAGGGGATATATATGTAATCAGCCTGTAGCCTGTGTGTCTCTCCCCACCCAATGTAATCACGCGTCTCATGTCCATAACGTCTCATGTACATGGCACACAAGAACATAGCTAATGCAGTAAGTCATAGAGTATCCAAGAGTATAATGTCTATGTCAAAAATCTGTATCCTATAAAGAATTACCATGAATAACTCAGAAAGATCCTGTCATGAATAGTGTCCAGTGTCCTGGGTATAATGTACTTGATAAGACAAGTACGAGAATGTAAAGGGGTCACGAATGTCCATCTCTAGATGACATACACAACATCGCGTACGGTGTTGGCACCCGATTAATAATCGGACGCTAAGTAAGTCACACGGCCCTAGGTTAAGCATGCACAATGATATAAATAAAGCAAGGAAATATGCAACAAGAACTGTAAAGTTTGCAAGGTATACTTGCCCACTGATGTATAAATAAGTCAAGGAAATAAGTAGCAAAGCTGCAGGGTTTGGCAAGGTACACTTGCCTGGGGTTTGAATATCAACAGTTGTCCCTGTATTAGTGGAACCTGTAGGTACTCCTCCAAAAAATGTAATAAACATCACCAATAGTCTCAGAAGATATCAAATAGCTAGAACCGCCTGTCCTTAAGTCCAATTTGGACACAAGGGCAAAATAATATTTTTGGGCCAAAGCGGGGTCCATATGTGGGCCACTTTGCACCGAAAAGCGTATTAGGGTCAAAGGTCTCCAAATTTGTCCAATTTAGTGTCAACAAGTCAGGAACGATGATATGAACCCAACGAAACTTTCAGAATTGGATTCCGATGAGCCGATCACAAAATCGCCCGTCAAGTAGAGCCTGTGGGGCCCACGATACGCGATTTTGTCAATGTTCTCAGATTTGAACCAAACTTGGGTCACAGGACCAGCGTATTGCTATGAGTCCGGTGGCGCAAGTTTTGTTTCGATCCGATGTGTGTACACAAAGTTACAGCATATTCCAGAATAGGCGGATACGGGACGTTGTCGACGGATACGCGTTGATTCTGGTGTGCACGCACATCCAAATCAACTTCTGCGACATTCCACATGTCCGTATCAATGACGTACACATTTCGGTAAAGACCGCGTGCGACCAAGTCGTCCCGTTTGGCGGGACGCACTCAGTTCTGGGGTAAAATAGGGCATTAATTTTACTATTTTTGGATCGCAGTGTACGATCACCACAGGACGCGATGCACCGAGCGAGTTATACGGGCATCGAGAGGGTTACACAGTCTACGTATTGCAACAGACGGAATCAAAAACGAAATTACGAGGAGAAAGAAAACGCTACCTGAACAGGGCTCCATAAATCTGAATTTCCCATATCCGAGTGTCCGGATCGTGTCCTGGTCCTGTGTCCGCTGTGTCTCCTTGACACAAACTACGTCCGAGTCAGGGGCGAACATGCTTAGGGCTGCTAGAGGCTGTCCATTCTGGTCGGCGGAGGGTGGCTCGTCGGGCGGAGGACGGGGTCGTCGACGAGGCGGAGGCGGCTCGTCTGGCCGCTGCTGCGAAGGGGAGCGGGGTCGGGGTTGCTGTGCTCTGCGGGTCGGAGGAAGGCTGAGCGGAGGCCGAGGACGATGAGGCAAGCGGGGTGTTCAGTTGCTGGGCAAGGCGGAGAGGTCGACGGCGAGGGGTTTGCTGGAGAGCGGCGGAGTCGGCTGCGTCAGCGGAGATGAGAGGAGAGGGAGTCGGCTGCGTCGGCGGGGCTGTGGAGTTCAGGTCGGCGGCGGGGTTCTCTGGGGAGCGGCAGAGTCGGCTGCATCGGCAGAGATGAGAGGAGAGAGAGGGTTCGATGGCGGCGGCTCGGAAGTCGAGGGCTTTTATAGCCGGTGAACAATGAATCCTACAAGGGTTAGGGTTTGGTCGGGTTCGGGTTTAGGTCAGGTCCATGGATCCGACCTGACCCGTTACGCTGGGTTGGTTCAGTTCGGTTCACTGTGGTTTGGTTTATTTTGGTTCAAGTGAACCGGGTTCAGTCAGGTTTAAATCGGTTCAATTCTACAATAGTTTTTAGGACTTTAAAAATAATTCCGGAGTCCAATAAATTCGCAGAAAATTACCCTATGTCCGGTTTTCCATTTTACACCATAAAATATTATTTCCATAATATTTTATCGTCAATTAACAGCATATAAAAATATTTTAATCACAAATTCCTAAGTTTTAATTCCAGAAAAATACCAAAAAATTGGGAAAAATTATATATTAAAATATTCTGAAAAATCTGGATGTTTATAATCTACCCCCCTTAAGAGGATTGCGTCCTCGCAATCAAAGAATAAACTACTAAAGGAAAGAACTATGGAAATTACAAGAATATTTAGGTGATAACTGCATCCGCGAACAAGTGAGGATAACGCTGACGCATACTATCCTCCCGTTCTCAGGTCGATTCGCCAGGAGAATGATGTTTCCAAGCTACACGGACCAGTCTAATTGTCTGTCCTCGTAATGTCTTCTCACGGATGTCGAGGATGCCAACTAGTTGTTCTTCATACCTCAAGCTTGGGCCCACTGCGATCTCTGAATGATTGACTATGTGACTTGGGTCGGTCACGTACCTTCTCAGCTGTGAGACGTAGAATACGTCATGCACTCCCTCTAAGGATGGAGGTAATGCAAGACGATAAGCCACCTGACCAATGCGCTCTAGAATATCAAATGGCCCAATATACCTTGGGCTCAACTTGCCTCTGCTCCCAAATCTGATAGTACCACGAGTGGGCGAGATCCTCAAGAATATGTGCTCTCCTTCTTTGAACTTTAGGGGTCGTCTGTGCGTATCAGCCCAATGCTTCTGTCTGTCCTGAGCTGCTCGAAGATGATTCTGGATTTTTTTTACCTTCTCTATTGTCTGCATTATCAATTTGGGATCCAGTATTTGACGTTCACCAATGTCACTTCAACATATTGGCGATCTGTACTTCCTTCCGTATAATGCCTCGAATGGTGCTATCTGAATGCTGGCCTGATAACTGTTGTTATAGGAGAACTCCACTAAGTATAAATAATCTTCCCAAGATCCTCCAAAGTCTAGCATATACGATCGCAATATATCCTCCAAGATCTGAATGGTGCTCTCCGATTGACCATCTGTCTGTGGGTGGTAAGCTGTGCTGAATTTGAGTCTGGTGCCAAGACTCTCTTGCATGCTTTGCCAGAAATGAGATGTAAATCTCGAATCTCGATCCGATACAATACTAACCGGCACTCCATGTAATCTGACGATTTGTCGCATATATATGTCGGCTAGTACCTCTGTGGATTGTCCAACTCTAAATGGCAAGAAGTGTGCCGATTTAGTGAGTTTATCCACGATAACCCATACTGCATCTCTTCCGTTGGGGCTCCTTGGAAATCTTGTGACAAAATCTATCGTGATATGTTTCCACTTCCATTCTGGTATAGGAAGCGGCTGTAACATACCTGCAGTCCTCTGATGCTCGGCCTTTACTTGCTGACAGACTAAACATTTAGCCACAAATCTTGCAATCTCCCTTTTCATTCCATGCCACCAATAATACTGCCTCAAGTCTCGGTGTCACGACCCGCACCCGGTGTAAGGGTACTAGTCGGAAACAACGCCCAGCCTACGCCGCAGAATCAGCGGTAGAACGCTGTCTAGATAGTCTATCTAACAATATAATGAACCACCAATAATGATAGTATACTCAATCACAGAACTAAGATAGAAATGAGCATGAATCAGATAAAGAATAGAATAGTCACAATACAACTCATGAGTTTAAAATAATACATCAATGAGTCTGAAGAGTAACAAAATAAGCTGGAGACAAATCCAGTACAAAGAATACTACGAAGCTACAACTCCAGGATCAACTGTCTCAGTTGGGATAAGTCCCTCTTGAGCCAGGGTCTCAGAATCTAAACCCACAATATCCTGGGGTCCATAAAAGGTAGGGTACCACTCCTCAGTATCATCTGGAAAAATATATCCAGTCAGGAAAGGAGCAGAGTACATCTCTAACAGCAGTTCTTATTAATGATAAAAACTATGTAACAGTAAATAGATGTGGATAAACAAGATGCACAATAGATATAAGAGATATATGTACGATAAGGAAATACTGGAAATAAATACAATAATGAACAATATGCCAATGAAACAATAATACTAATGACTAAGTGTGTGAGTACTAGCTTAACATGTGATCGGCTTGGGCAAGATGCAATACGGCCTGGCTAATCATAAGTGCGGTTTATGATCAACACTATTCGCTTACCAGTACTTTATTCAATAGGGATTTGATCACATATCTATACTAATACTCTCCACCCCCGACTGGTATAATAGATCCAACCACGGTATGCTATGGCACGAGATTCCCCAAGAAGATAGCTAGTCTCCCCGAGAATCGGTGTCTGTACATGTACAAGATAACCAATAAAATAATACTTGCACCATATACACCATATACCAAGGAATAATATCTCATGACGAGATCCGGATATACCAATCCGTGTAACCATAGTGTCAAGAGATCATGGATATCTACACTAGATACAATGAACATAGAGGATATCATAAATGAGAAACTATCAGAAAATGTACTCGCCTGAAGTCCAAATGAATAGTCTCACAGATGTCTGACTCGGTGCCTCGAAGACCTAGATATGGAATACAACATTAATACAAGGTCCCGGAAAGAGAACAAGTCAAACTAGTCAACTTCTAGGTCAATAAGTCAATTCTAAGTCAAAAGTCAACTGTGGTCAACTCTAAAGTTAAATAAAGTCAACTATGGTCAAACCAAGGTCAATCCACACAAAACATCTATATAAATAATAATATAGAATAATAAATTAACCAATTTGGAACCATGGTTTTGAACCATCATGGTACCCACACAAAGTATGCTCAAGATACATATAATATATACTCTAATATAATATATATACAAACCAATATTTTATACAATTAAAATAATATATCAATACTAGTATTATACCTCACAATAAGCACACATATATATACATATATATATACATATATATACAATTATAATATATAATATATAAATTAAATCTGTCCAAATGTCACTGAAAACAGTGTGCTAAAATATAAATTTCAATAAACAGACTTATAGTGACAGTCCCGAGTGTCACAGAAAAACTGTCGCCAAAATGCTGAATATATAACCCACTGCTGTCATAGTTTGATGACAGTTCAAACTGTCACAGAAAACCATCGCTGAAGAACTGCCGCTCAAACCCGCCCGCAGCATTAATGACAGAACTGTCATTAATGCCGAAACACTGCTACAGTGGCTGCTATTTTAATGACAGCAACTGTCATTAAATTCCACTGTCGCAAAACAAAATAAATAATATATAACTATATATATTAATAAATATAAATCAATATATATATATATATATAAAACAATTAAATAAATATATATACTTATATATATACAATTAAATACTAATAGTTACAAAACACATTGCATGTATTAATATACATATTTAACATGGCTAGAAGCACACATAAAAATATATTCATTAATATACAAATAATTACATAATAATTATAATTAATATAATTACATATTTAAGCACATAAATATATTTATAAAATATTTATACATAATTTATTTTATTAACAAGTTGTAATATATATAAATGTATGTAGAGAAAGCTACATATATATATATTTATACATTATAATAGTACACATAAAAATATATAGATCTATGCTACAATAAATACTATAATAAATACACTAAAAATAAATATATAACATCCATATATATTTACTAACTATAATTCAAGAATTAAAACATAAATAATTAGATCTATTCATAAATACACACAATTGGAGAGTATCACACCGTATCCTACTAGATCTAGGATACGTATGTGACACGAGTCCAACACACAACCAATTGCACCCCGAAGGACACAAACAAGTCACAAATAATAATTATGAACAAATCAAAGTGTCAAAAATAGATCTATGTGACCGTGTCAAAATACGACATGTACAAAGTCCCGTGTCGGAGGAAAAATCCCCAAAACGACACGTATCACCAAATTATTGGGATACGAACTACATGTACCCAATTATGGACATGACACTAGCCCCAAACACATAAGCACATGCCCAATTGATCTATAGGATCAATTGACACACACAACACAATGTCAATTCGGAATTCCCAAAAAATTGACACAAAAAGTACCATAACTTTCTCCATGGGTCTCCTATGAACACAAAATCAAGTCCTAAGGGTAGTACATACATATGGGTTAATTTTACATGATTAAATGTCAGATTTAGAAGCTATTTTAATGGAAAAAACTGAATTATACCTATTGGGAGATGGATTCCCAACGAAACCTCCAATTGAGATGAACTTGCTTCCAAATTGTAGATCCTTGCTCCTCTTTGTAGATCCTTGCTTCCTCTTTCTAGATCCTTGCTTCTCAACTTTCTAATGGTGAATTGGGAAGAATTTGGAATGAATTTGGTAGGGAATTGGAATGGGAATGAAAGGAATTTGGGAGTGGGGAATTCTAGATCTAGATTTGGAATGAGAATGAGAGGAGAGAGAAATTTCCCTTCCTCTAATATAGGCCGGCCATGCCCCCTTCCTCAAGCAATTATAAAATGTCCAATGTACCCCTTGGGGCCTCTCATGAAGAAATAATTAAGGAAGGAAGCTTCTAGTCTAATGACTTAATTAATTTAATCCATCTCCTTAACAATGGGCTTTCTAAATGGGCCAAGTCTAACTAATTAATTCATGTTGGTCCATGGGTCCAAACTAAACTAGTTGGGTCCACTAATATAAGTCTAAAATAATTAAATAACATCTAACAACAATTAAATAATACAACAATTAATTATTTATCATGCACAATATTTAATTAAATAGGAAAAGACTAAAATACCCTTTCCTAAAAATTGTGGTAGTGACACTCGGTACATCTTGGTTCCTCCTGGGTGAACAGAGTACATAGAGCTATGTGCTTCAGTCATTAACTCCTGTCTCAATTCTCCATTTGGAACATACAGGCGATTCCCAAACCTTAATGTCCCGTCTTCATGTATGCGAAGTCCTGTCTGCACGCCGGCTTCTGTCCTCTCTTTGAGTCTTCGGAATCTAGCATCGGTGGGCAATGCCTCTTTAATTTTTTCCACAAGTGATGACTTAACTTCAAGATTAGTTAGCACGCCACTCTGTCCTGGTAAGACAACCTCTATCTGAAGCTCCTGTAGATCTCTCAATAACTCGGGCTACATCGTCAAGAAATAAGTCGTAGGCTTCCTGCTGAGTGCGTCTGCTACGACATTCGCCTTTTCCGGATGATACTGCAGATCTATATTAAAGTCTACCATCAACTCCAGCCAACGTCTCTGTCTCATGTTGAGCTCGTTGAGCTCCTTCTGAGTATATACATACTTCAGACTCTTGTGATTAGTAAAGATGTCTACCTTCTCTCCATAAAGATAGTGCCTCCAAATCTTCAGCGCAAATATAACTGTTGCTAGCTCCAGATCGTGTGTTGGGTAGTTCTTCTCATGGACCTTCAACTGTCTTGATGCATAAGCGATAACTTTGCCATGTTGCATCAAAACATATCCTAGTCCACTACTTGATGCATCACTGTAAACAACAAAACCTCCTGACCCTGAGGGAAGAGTCAAGACATGTGTTGTTGTCAATCTTCTCTTTAATTCTTCAAAGGCCTTCTGGCAGTCTTCTGTCCATGTAAACTCCTGGTCCTTACGTGTCAACTTTGTCATAGGCTCTGCAATTCCTTGAGAAATTTTCTACAAACCTTCAATAATATCCCGCAAGTCCGAGAAAACTTCTCACCTCTGCAACTGATGTGGGTGTAGGCCAAGTCTCTATTGCCGCAACTTTCTCCGGATCAACTAAAATTCCTTCTCCTGAGATGATATATCCCAAGAAAGGCACTTTATCCATACAAAACTCACACTTACTGAGTTTGGCATATAACTTCTTCTGTCTCAAGGTCTCTAGCATAATTCTGAGATGCTCCTCTTGCTCTTCATGGCTCTTAGAATATACTAGAATGTCATCAATGAACACAACCACAAATTTATCCAAGAACTGATGAAAGACTCTGTTCATCAAACTCATAAACACTGCTGGCGTGTTGGTTAAACCAAACGGCATTACCAAGAACTCATAATATCCATACTTGGTCCTGAAAGCTGTCTTCGGTATATCCTCCTTCCTTACTTTGATCTGATGATAGCCGGATCTAAGGTCAATCTTCGAGAATACCCTAGCACCATCAATTGATCGAATAGATCATCAATGCGTGGTAAGGGATACTTGTTCTTGATGGTCACAGCATTTAGTGCCCTGTAGTCAATGCACAACCGTACTGTTCCATCCTTCTTTGGCACAAATAATATGGGTGCTCCCCAAGGTGAAACACTGGGCCGGATAAAACCCTTCTCCAAAAGATCATCAACTTGTTCCTTCAACTCCACTAACTCCTTAGGTGCTAGCCGATATACTGATGAAGTGATAGGCTCTGCTCCTGGAGTTAAGTCTATTGTGAATTCTATTTTCCGATTAGGCGATAAACCTGGAAGATCATCAGGAAATACGTCCACAAACTCAGATATGACTCTTGGGTAACCTGTCTTCCCTTCTACAGATAGTACCCTAAGAGTAGGTGTAAACCCCTGAATTTTTCAAATTATTAAATCTTGGATTTTTCCCAATTTTTGGAATTTTCTGGGAAATTTCTCTAATTAAAATCAAGGTTTTCAATTAATAAATGATTTTTAATTGGCAATAAATAATATTAAAATATTATGAAAATAACATTTTTGGGTGTAAAATGGAAAACTAGACTTAGGGTAATTTTTCTGGAATTTATTGGACCCCGGACATATTTTTAAATGCCTAAAAACTATTCTTTTAATTAAATAATTTATTTAAACTGTTTTTATTATTATTATTTTATTTTTTTTCTCTTTTTTCTCTTGGGCCGTCCCGGCCCAGTGGACCGGCCCAGCCAGCTCAGCCCGCAGCCACCTAGCTCGGCCCGGCCCATTGGCCATCCGGGTCGGGTTCGGGTCGGTCAGACCCGAACCGCTCTGCACCCGAACCCGCTAGCACCCCCCCCAGCCCCCGCGCGACCCGCTCCGGCTTCCGCGTCCTCCGTCGACCACCCCGCGCCGCCCGCGTCCCCCGGTGCTGCCGCGGCCACGTGCCCCCGTCCCCGCGCCGGCCGCCGCCTCCCTCGGCCCCACACCACCGCCTCCTTCCCCTATTAAACCCCGCCCCAGACCCCTCTCCGGCCACCCGCTCCTCCCCCGTCGATCTCCACCGCCTCCAGCCACCTCTCTCCTCCGCCTCACCTCGACACGCGCCGCCACCGCTCCGCCCGACGCCGGCAGCCCGCCACCGCCGTCCCAGCGGCTCCAGCAGCCCCAGCAGCCACTCCCCCGGCCGTCCCCGCCCGCTCCGGCAGCCGCAGCCGAGTAGCCGACCGCCTCCGCGAGCCGCCCGGCGAAGCCCCGACCTCCCTCCGCCTCAGCTCCGGCCGGACCGCCGCTCCCCTCGCCGGAATTTCCCCCTGAACCCTAACCCTAGCCCTAGTTTGAATTTCCGTGTCCGACACGAGTCGGACACGACTCGACCCTGAATTTTCAGGTCCCCTTCAGGTACGTGTAACTTTCGCCTCGTAGCTCTGTTTCCAATTCCGCAAATTGCGTTGTGAAGCCTGTATGACCCTCTCGGTGTCCGGATAAACTGTTCGGGGCATCGCGTCCTGTGGTGATCGCACACCGCGATCCAAAAACAGGAAAAACTAGACCCTGTTTCACCCCGGAACTGAGTACGCCCCGCCAAACGGGACGACTTGGTCGCGTGCGATCTTCACAGATGCATGCGCATCGTCGATACGGACGTGTGAGTCTTCGTGGAAGCTGATTCGGGTGTGCGTGCACACCGAAATCAACGCGTATCCGCGGACATCGTCTCGTATCTGCCTTTTCTGTATTTCAACCTAACTTCTTGTACACTCGTCAGATCGAGACGAAACTTGCACCATCGGACTCGTAGCGATACGCTGGTCCTGTGGGTCAAGTTTGGTTCGATTCTGAGAACGTTGACGAAATCGCGTGTCGTGGGCCCCACAGGCCCCGCTCGACGGGCGATTTTGTGTTCGGCTCATCGGAATCCAAATCTGGAAGTTCCGTTGGGTTCATATCAGCGTTCCTGACCTGTTGACACTAAGTTTGGTGAATTTGGAAATCTTTGACCCGGACACATTTTTTGGTGCAAAGCGGGCCCACCGGCGGACCCCGTTTTGACCCGAAACTGCCGTTTTTGCCCTTGTCTCCAAATTGGATCCAAGGATAGGCGTTTCTAGCTAATTGACATCTTCTGAGCGTGATGGTAATGTCTATTTCAGCTTTTGGACTCATCTCTGGAATTTTTCCCCGAGAACTAAATTAATCAGATCCAAACAACAGGCAAGTACCTGCACTTCAAATTAATCTTTATATTGTGATAATTAATTCCCTGCTTTACTAGTACCATTAATGATTACACGTAGTGCTAGAACACTGGATTTCATGTCTTGAATATTGGAGTTCATGTCTTGATTTTTCATGTCGGGTAGGAGAATACTAGGAGGCATGTAGTTTACCCTTCCCCTTGTCATGTTTAATAGCTGTTGGTACGCGACTGTACCCTCAGCCAGATCTCGATTGTTCATGTTTAATAGCCGTTTATGACGGCCGGATTAGCCTTATAAACCCCTACATGCCAACTATGTATTCTAAAACAAACATAAGTTCACACAGATAGTTTCTAGATCTTGTTATATTTCTTGCAGATTGTTGTAGTTTCTTTTCCTGTCTCATTTATTTTGGTTTTCTCGTATTCCTATTTAAAAGCATTGACTCTGAGATATTGATGTTCTTTTTATGCAACTTTCTCAATATGATGCTCATTTTAATTGTCATAAATATTTAGTTTAATCTTGTTGTGCACTGTGTACTTTGCTCCTTTCCTGACTGGATCTGTTGTTTAGGCGATGATGAGAACCTTGCCCCCACCTATTATGGCCCCTATGAGGCAGCAGGTGATACAGTTGCAGAGCCAGTTCCCGCACAGGAAGCTACTCCTGCTGAGTAGTTAGCAGTAGTTATCTTAGTTTTTGCTCTTTATCTTAGTAATCGGGTTTGTCCCCGACTTTATTCTGAACTTCTGTACTAAACATTTGAATCTGTTGTCGCATTTATTTCAATTGCAATCTTAAGTATCTGTTTTTCATTATTATCTTGCCTATGTTATTTGTGAATGAGCTAGTTAGCAAATAATGGATTGACCTAGACAGCGTACTACCGCCGATTCTGCGGCGTAGGCTGGACGTACCCACGCACTCGTGCCCGAATTTCCGGGTGCGGGTCATGACACGTTTTTATGGTGGCCCATGCAGGTCCTATCCTAAAATAGAAAATACCCTAGGACAGGGTATGGAATAAGATTGAGGATTCTAAGGAAAGCTCATTCACAGTATAGGGTCCTTATTTCAATTCTTGATATCATTTCTGCTCAATTTTCCTATCGCCTTTGATTTCCAAGTATTCTATTCTGATCTTCCTACCCCTTAATCTATCAGCATGGTTCAGACGAGGAACACAGTAGGAGGCACATCAGAACCAGCTGAGCAGAATGTGCCCGAGACTCTTGCACTCCCGCCGCCTCCATCTGTTCCGGCAGTTACTCTAGATGGGGCACAGCTACTTGGAGTGTTCCAGGGATTGGTGGAATCCCAGAAGGAACAAACTGCCCTGCTACGGACCAGCCTTTCAGAAGCTCTTCGGACCCGGGAGTCACCACAAAAGAGGCCAGGAAGTGCCAAGGACTTTAAGAACCTTAGACCCCTGGAATTCTACGGAACTGAAGGCATTCTCTATGCCGATGAATGGATAGAGAACGTAGAGAGACTCCTAAAGACTGCTCGAGTTCCTGATGATCTCAAAGTGGAGTCCGCAAGCCTGCAACTGTTCGACATAGCTCGGACCTGGTTCAGAGATGAACCCCAACTAACTACTCCTGACCTCACCTGGGAAGATTTTAAGAGGCTATTCAAGGAGAAATTTTACCCCGAAGTAGCTCGGGAAGCTCTCGAAAGCCAATTCGAGAGACTGGAGCAAGGTAACCTGACTGTTGATGAGTATACTGCTGAATTTAGCAGGTTAAGCCACTTTGCGGAGTACATAGTTCGTACCCCGAAGGACAGGGCCCGTAGATTCAAGAAGGGGCTGTCTCCGGATATTCGCCTTGCTGTCACCACCAGCCGAGCTCGCACCTATGAGGAAATCCTGAGCGTGGCACAAGGCGTAGAAAGAGATATGGGGCACAAACTGAAGCGAGAAAGAGATACCGGAAATGCCGGACCCAACAAACGCCCTTTTCAACAACAACAACAACAACAGAGGGCCCCGCAGCAAACTCAGCGTCCTCTCCCTCGAGCTCCAGCACCCCAACACCAGGCTCAAGGACAGAACCAACCAGCGGCTGCTTGTAACTTTTGCCAAAAACAAGGTCACACCTGGCAAGTTTGTAGGAAGAGACTGGGTGCCTGTCTATATTGTGGATCGACAGAACATCAAGTGAGGGACTGCCCCACTGCTCCAGGATGCGGACAAGTTTACGTGATGACCGTGGAGAACGCGCAAACTCTGGAAGCAGCCAATACGCGTAAGTGATTCGTAGATACCTTTTCTAGTATTGTTTTCGTGCCTATTGGTTCGTGACCTCTGCCCCAAACTAGTAGTTTTGCTAAAATAGCCTAGTATGCTTTTTAATTTTGATAACTGTAGAGTTTTTAGAAGCTTTTGCTATTGTGTTTATTTTGTGTCTTGAGAACTTCAATAAATTTTGTACCTCTTTTCACCATCATCTAGCGCACTTAATTTTGCTGAACTCGACTGATGCTGCTATTTTATAGCCTAGTTTTGCAAGCTTACTCTTTATCGGGCTTGTTCATGACACCTATATTATTGAGGCCTGATCAACCCCACTAATACAAATGTCTACTCAGAATCAGTGTACTACGGTCTGATCAACCTTAGTGCATTTTGATTCACACTTCGCACGACTACTTTATGTGGATTGAGTTGACTAGCATATTTGTCCCTAAATACGCCCGAGCATATCATATCAGTTACATAACTGTACTAATACGAGCATGCGAACAAATGATTACCAGAATAGAATCTCAACCCATAATCGCCTGACAAATTCCCATTAGAATTCCTTAAACGCCTTGATCCCTATACCTCTGTTCTACCACCTCGCCCTTAAACTCTTTATTATTGGTCCTCGTCTTTCCTTATTTCGGAAAGACAAAATCCTGTGTTTGGTATAAGTTGAATTGTAGTGCTAGACATACCCCTCAGACCGGTCGAATTGATGATAACCCTTTATGACTAAGACAAGACCCTAGGTGCTGTGTTTTGTGTTGCAGACCTGAAATTTCAATACCATGATTTATTAAGTTGAGACCTAGCCTTACTAGTTGTACAGCCTTAGAGGATATATGGGTAAAATTATAAGTTGGGTAGCGACCGCAATGTCCACCTGAGAGAAACCCGTTAGACTGTAATCAAGTGAGTTTGGACAGAGAGAACCCTGCCATAATTTAAATTTTGAGGACAAAATTTTTGTAAGTTGGGTAGGTTGTAAACCCCTGAATTTTTTAAATTATTAAATCTTGGATTTTTTCCAATTTTCTGGAATTTTTTGGGAAATTTTTGTAATTAAAATCAAGGTTTTCAATTAATAAATGATTTTTAATTGGCAATAAATAATATTAAAATATCATGAAAATAACATTTTTGGGTGTAAAATAGAAAACTGGACTTAGGATAATTTTTTTGGAATTTATTGGACCCCGGACATATTTTTAAATGCCTAAAAACTATTCTTTTAATTAAATAATTTATTTAAACTGTTATTATTATTATTATTATATTTATTTATTTTATTTTATTTCTCTTTTTTCTCTTGGGCCGGCCCGGCCCAGTGGACCGGCCCAGCCAGCTCAGCCCGCAGCCACCTAGCTCGGCCCGGCCCATTGGCCATCCGGGTCGGGTTCGGGTCGGTCAGACCCGAACCGCTCTGCACCCGAACCCGCTAGCACCCCCCCCAGCCCCCGCACGACCCGCTCCGGCTTCCGCGTCCTCCGCCGACCACCCCGCGCCGCCCGCGTCCCCCGGCGCTGCCGCGGCCACGTGCCCCCGTCCCCGCGCCGGCCGCCGCCTCCCTCGGCCCCACGCCACCGCCTCCTTCCCCTATTAAACTCCGCCCCAGACCCCTCTCCGGCCACCCGCTCCTCCCACGTCGATCTCTACCGCCTCCAGCCACCTCTCTCCTCCGCCTCACCTCGACACGCGCCGCCACCGCTCTGCCCGACGCCGGCAGCCCGCCACCGCCGTCCCAGCGGCTCCCGCAGCCCCAGCAGCCACTCCCCCGGCCGTCCCCGCCCGCTCCGGCAGCCGCAGCCGAGTAGCCGACCGCCTCCGCGAGCCGCCCGGCGAAGCCCCGGCCTCGCTCCGCCTCAGCTCCGGCCGGACCGCCGCTCCCCTCGCCGAAATTTCCCCCTGAACCCTAACCCTAGTCCTAGTTTGAATTTCCGTGTCCGACACGAGTCGGACACGACTCGACCCTAAATTTTCAGGTCCCCTTCAGGTACGTGTAACTTTCGTCTCGTAGCTCTGTTTCCAATTCCGCAAATTGCGTTGTGAAGCCTGTATGACCCTCTCGGTGTCCGAATAAACTGTTCGGGGCATCGCGTCCTGTGGTGATCGCACACCGCGATCCAAAAAAGGAAAAACCAGACCCTGTTTCACCCCAAAACTGAGTACGCCCCGCCAAACGGGACTACTTGGTCGCATGCGGTCTTCACAGATGCGTGCGCATCGTCGATACGGACGTGTGAGTCTTCGTGGAAGCTGATTCGGGTGTGCGTGCACACCAAAATCAACGCGTATCCGCGGACATCGCCCCGTATTCGCCTTTTCTGCATTTCACCCTAACTTCTTGTACACTCGTCAGATCGAGACGAAACTTGTGCCATCGGACTCGTAGCGATACGCTGGTCCTGTGGGTCAAGTTTGGTTCGATTCTGAGAACGTTGACAAAATCGCGTGTCGTAGGCCCCACAGGCCCCGCTCGACGGACGATTTTGTGTTCGGCTCATCGGAATCCAAATCTGGAAGTTCCGTTAGGTTCGTATCAGCGTTCCTGACCTGTTGACACTAAGTTTGGTGAATTTGGAGACCTTTGACCCGGACACATTTTTTGGTGCAAAGCGGGCCCACCGGCGGACCCCGTTTTGACCCGAAACTGTCGTTTTTGCCCTTGTCTCCAAATTGGACCCAAGGACAGGCATTTCTAGCTAATTGACATCTTTTGAGCGTGATGGTAATGTCTATTTCAGCTTTTGGACTCATCTCTGGAATTTTTCCCCGAGAACTAAATTAATCAGATCCAAACAACAGGCAAGTACCTGCACTTCAAATTAATCTTTATATTGTGATAATTAATTCTCTGCTTTACTAGTACCATTGATGATTACACGTAGTGCTAGAACACTGGATTTCATGTCTTGAATATTGGAGTTCATGTCTTGATTTTTCATGTCGGGTAGGAGAATACTAGGAGGCATGTAGTTTACCCTTCCCCTTGTCATGTTTAATAGCTGTTGGTACGCGACTGTACCCTCAGTCGGATCTCGATTGTTCATGTTTAATAGCCGTTTATGACGGCCGGATTAGCCTTATAAACCCCTACATGCCAACTATGTATTCTAAAACAAACACAAGTTCACACAGATAGTTTCTAGATCTTGTTATATTTCTTGCAGATTGTTGTAGTTTCTTTTCCTGTCTCATTTATTTCGGTTTTCCCGTATTCCTGTTTAAAAGCATTGACTCTGAGATATTGATGTTCTTTTTATGCAACTTTCTCAATATGATGCTCATTTTAATTGTCATAAATATTTAGTTTAATCTTGTTGTGCACTGTGTACTTTGCTCCTTTCCTGACTGGATCTGTTGTTTAGGCGATGATGAGAACCTTGCCCCCACCTATTATGGCCCCTATGAGGCAGCAGGTGATACAGTTGCAGAGCCAGTTCCCGCACAGGAAGCTACTCCTGCTGAGTAGTTAGCAGTAGTTATCTTAGTTTTTGCTCTTTATCTTAGTAATCGGGTTTGTCCCCGACTTCATTCTGAACTTCTGTACTAAACATTTAAATCTGTTGTCGCATTTATTTCAATTGTAATCTTAAGTATCTATTTCTCATTATTATCTTGCCTATGTTATTTGTGAATGAGCTAGTTAGCAAATAATGGATTGACCTAGACAGCGTACTACCGCCGATTCTGCGGCGTAGGCTGGACGTACCCACGCACTCGTGCCCGAATTTTCGGGTGCGGATCGTGACAGTAGGCTGAACTTCTTGCTCTACTGCTCCCCAAAGAAACTCAAATTCTGGATGTCCAGACGGTCTAAATATAACCCGTCCAAGTCGGCAATCAAGAGTCGCATGGTACTGACTTAACCAGTCCATACCAAGTACAACATCATAATCCGGCATGGAAAAGATCAGAAATTAAGCTCGCATCTCTCTTCCACAGACTACTACAGAACATGATCTACAGACGTCACTAACTGGGATAATCCCACCTCCCGTAAGAATTCTCTTCATCTTCGGAAGGGGTGCGGTAGCTACTCTATGGGTGGCTACAAAGCTAGCTGCTATAAATGAATGCGATACTCCAGAATCAAATAAAGCTACAGCTAGTAATGAAGCTACTAAAATAGTACCTGAGATAACCTCTCCTGCAGTAGCTTCCTTCTCAACGGCCAATGTAAATGCCTGGCCTCGTCCCTGAGCTTGGCCTCTCTGCTGCTGAGCCTGCTGAAATAGAGCTGCCTGTGGTGCCAGTGGTTGTCTCTGCTGATTTTCTCCTGGAACTGGTGGTCTGACTCCTCCAACTCTTGTCTGTGGTGCTCCTACTGCTGGATAAGCTAGTCATGGTGCAGGTAAAGCTAGTCGCGGTGCTCCCTCTCTGTGCTCGGTGCAGTCTCTGGTTTGATGCTGGTTGGATCTGCAAGCCAGGCATAGTCCTAACTTGCGTCTGCATTCTCTCTCAATGTGACCTACCTTGCCACAGTGGTGACAAGTAGGGAGAGATATGGCCCAGTGTGTTGTTCTCTCTAGCATACTCTTCTGGGACCATTTTGTTGAATCCCCATGTGCTGTCCTGGATGGTGCTGGTGTGATTGGCCTCTTCATATTTGACTTCCTTCTAGTAACGTGCTCCATGCGTCGTGCTGCTACAAGGACGTCGGTATACGATGTAGGTGCGACCGATCCAATCAACCTCTGGAGCTCAAACTTCAGTCCGTCAAAGAACTTCTCAGCTTTCTCTTCCTCTGTCGAAATCAAGGTTGGGGCGAAGCGACTTAGACGAATAAATTCTGCGTTGTATTCTTCCACTGACATATTGCCTTGGATAAGGCGGTTGAACTTGTCTCTGAGCTCCGACCGTGCAACTGCTAGAATATACATCTCTCGGAAGAGTCTGGAGAACTCTTCCCAAGTGACTCGGTCCTGTCCGAGCCTCCTCTCTTCTGATAACCACCAATAATGTGCATTTTCAGTCAAATGCATTCTGACCGCAGTCATCCATTTCTCTCTCGGAAGTTCAGCTGCTTCCAACTGGTGTTGTATGTTAGTGAGTCATTCGTGAACTTCTGTTGGCCCCTCTTTACCAAAAAAGGTACGAGGCTTGAGCTGACAAAAATCGGTGATAGATCCCATCGCTGATCGCCTAGCTAGTGGGTTTGCCTGCTCCATTGCTGATACCAGGCTGGTTCTCAAATACTCTGCCTCGTGACAATGTGCCTCTTGCTGAACCTGCTGCTAGGCTTGCATCATGGCATACATCATCTGAAACATCTGTTGACCGTCCATGGCTTGCCCTAGTGGAAAAACTGGCATCTGTGGAGTGAACTGTGGCGGAGGTGGGATATCATCACGCTGGAACCTTGGATTAGGCTGGCCGGTTTGATTGCTTTGCGAGGTTTGTCCTCCATTCCCTGGTGTCACTCCGTCTGCATAAGTAACCACAGCATCGTGTGGCGTATCCAAGGGATTCTCATCTCCGTTCCTGGGATCCATTACTCTGTAACCAAAAGATAAAGTATAAGAACGCTCAGAGGAATCAATACAGGATGCAAATCAAGTAACAATTCGAGTTCGATATAGAGTTCAAAAATGGTTCAATAATGGATGAGATCCTATAACTTATCCTATCCTTAGGGGAGGCTTGTTCGGTCCCTAAGTTGAAACTGAACGATTTAGTCGTAGAACTGCAGGGGCCACAACAAAAACTATGTCACGCCCCAGTCCCAAATACCGAGGGACCAGACACGTGGCAATGGCCAGTAGCACGCACCGATGGACAAACCTAATTTAATGGATCCATCAGGGCGTACTTAAGCTGTAAAACAAAGTCTATGACAATATGGCACAACTAATCTCATCCACACAAGATAAAATATGATCCACAGGTATAAGAAATGTAAATCATCAAACAGTCTCACAAAGTGCTTCGGGGAACAACTCGATAAAATCTGATACATTGGTTTAACAGACCAAAATATAAATGACTGAATAAAATGAATACTGAGCATGTAACATGGATGCTCAGAAAAAGTCTTCAGCTAACACTTCATCCTCGGGTGTCGGTATAGCTCCTGTATCTGCTTTTGCTCCTGCTACTGCTGTTGTCCAGTATACCTCGGGATAAATCTCGTCTGCAAATCCTGGGGACATAATCCGGATCCAGGTCCTCAGGGGACATAACAAGGTACAGATAATACAAGCCAAAATAAATGCAGTACAGCAAATAATAAAATAAATAGGGTAAGCTACATAACCATCTATGTGAAAATGCAAGATGAGAGCATCACGAGTACTCAGGCTGAGCCACTACAAGCTCTGTGTCGGGGAGCCGGTAGCAGTAACAATGAGTAATGGGCCAAGCTCGGGTTTCAGAGTCTTGTGCCTCACAGTAGTAGGGGATATATATGTAATCAGCATGTAGCCTGTGTGTCTCTCCCCACCCAATATTATCACATGTCTCATGTCCATAACGTCTCATGTACATGGCACGCAAGATCATAGCTAATGCAGTAAGTCATAGAGTATCCAAGAGTATAATGTCTATGTCAGAAATCTGTATCCTATACAGAATCACCATGAATAACTCAGAAAGATCCTGTCATGAATAGTGTCCAGTGTCCTGGGTATAATATACTTGATAAGACAAGTATGAGAATGTAAAGGGGTCACGAATGTCCATCTCTAGATGACATACACAATATCGCGTACGGTGTTGGCACCCGATTAATAATCGGACGCTAAGTAAGTCACACGGCCCTAGGTTAAGCATGCACAATGATATAAATAAAGCAAAGAAATATGCAACAAGAACTATAAAGTTGGCAAGGTATACTTGCCCACTGATGTATAAATAAGTCAAGGAAATAAGTAGCAAAGCTGCAGGGTTTGGCAAGGTACACTTGCCTGGGGTTTGAATATCAACAGTTGTCCCTGTATTAGTGGAACCTGTAGGTACTCCTCCAAAAGCTATAATAAACATCACCAATAGTCTCAGAAGATATCAAATAGCTAGAACCGTCTGTCCTTAAGTCTAATTTGGACACAAGGGCAAAATAACATTTCCGGACCAAAGCGGGGTCCATATGTGGGCCACTTTGCACCGAAAAGCGTGTCAGGGTCAAAGGTCTCCAAATTCGTCTAACTTAGGTCAACAAGTCAGGAACGGTGATACGAACCCAATGAAACTTTCAGAATTGGATTCCGATGAGTCGATCATAAAATCGTCAGTCAAGTGGAGCCTGTGGGGCCCACGATACGTGATTTTGTCAACGTTCTCAGAATCAAACCAAACTTGGGTCACAGGACCAGCGTATTGCTACGAGTCCGATGGCGTAAGTTTTGTTTCGATCCGACGTGTGTACACAAAGTTACAGCGTGTTCCAGAATAGGCAGATACGTGACGTTGTCGGCGGATACGCGTTGATTTCGGTGTGCACGCACATCCAAATCAACTTCTGCAATGTCCCACACGTCCGTATCAATGACGTGCACATTTCGGTAAAGACCGAATGCGACCAAGTCGTCCCGTTTAGCGGGGCGCACTCAGTTTCGGGGTAAAACAGGGCATTGATTTTCCTATTTTTGGATCGCGGTGTGTGATCACCACAGGACGCGATGCACCGAGCGAGTTACGCGGTCATCGAGAGGGTTACACAATCTATGCGTTGCAATAGATGGAATCGAAAACGGAATTACGAGGAGAAAGAAAACGCTACCTGAACAGGGCTCCGTAAATCTGAATTTCCCGTGTCCGAGTGTCCGGATCGCGTCCTGGTCCTGTGTCCGCTGTGTCTCCTTGACACGAACTGCGTCTGGGTCAGGGGCGACCATGCCTAGGGCTGCTGGAGGCTGGCCGTTCTGGTCGGCGGAGGGTGGCTCGTCGGGCGGAGGACGGGGTCGTCGATGAGGCGGAGGCGGCTCGTCTGGCCGCTGCTGCGGAGGGGAGCAGGGTCGGGGCTGCTGTGCTCTGCGGGTCGGAGGAGGGATGAGCGGAGGCGGAGGACGATGAGGCAACCGGGGTGTTCGGTTGCTGGGCAGGGCGGAGAGGTCGACGGCGAGGGGTTTGCTGGAGAGCGGCGGAGTCGGCTGCGTCGGCGGAGATGAGAGGAGAGGGAGTCGGCTGCATCCGCGGGGCTGTGGAGTTTGGGTCGGCGGCAGGGTTCGCTGGGGAGTGGTGGAGTCGGCTACATCAGTGGAGATGAGAGGAGAGAGAGGGTTCGATGGCGGCAGCTCGGAAGTCGAGGGCTTTTATAGCCGGTGAACAGTAAATTCGGCAAGGGTTAGGGTTTGGTCGGGTTCGGGTTTGGGTTTGGGTCGGGTTCCATGGATCCGACCCGACCCGACCCGTTATGCTAGGTTGGTTCGGTTCGGTTCACTGTGGTTTGGTTTATTTTGGTTCAAGTGAACCGGGTTCAGTCAGGTTTAAATCGGTTCAATTCTACAATAGTTTTTAGGGCTTTAAAAATAATTCCGGAGTCCAATAAATTCGCAGAAAATTATCCTATGTTCGGTTTTCCATTTTACACCATAAAATATTATTTCTATAATATTTTATTTTAATTAACAGCATATAAAAATCTTTTAATCACAAATTCCTAAGTTTTAATTCCAAAAAAATACCGAAAAATTAGAAAAAATTATATATTAAAATATTCTGAAAAATCAGGGTGTTTACAACCAGACTACCTAAGACACAAAAGGGTAACAATGCTATGTGGGTTATCATAGATAGACTCACTAAATCAGCTCAATTTTTACTATTCCGGGTAGGACAGACAACAGAAGTATTAGCAGACATGTACATAAAATAGATTGTCAGTCAATACGGGGTACCAGTAAGCATAGTTTCGGATAGAGACACCAGGTTTACTTCACATTTCTGGAAATGTCTGCAGGAGAACCTCGGCACTCAGTTAAAATTTAGTTTTTCTTACCATCCTCAGACAGATGGTCAATCAGAAAGAACGATTCAAACTCTATAGGACATGTTGAGAGCTTGCACATTAGATTTTGGAGGATCATGGGATGATCATTTATATTTAGTAGAATTTTCTTATAATAATAGTTATCATACCAGCATTAAGATGGCACATTTTGAAGCATTATATGGGATAAAGTGTAGATCACCAATATGTTGGACAGATGTAGGAGAAAGGCAAATACTGGGCCCAGAATTAGTAACACAGATATTAGATAAGGTCAAAGCAATAAGAGATCATTTGCAAGCAGTCCAAGATAGACAGAAGATGTGGGCTGACAAGCATCCAAGGATGTTGGAATTTTAACCTGGTGATCATGCATTCTTAAAGATCTCGCCAACAAAGGGAACAATTAGAGACAAAATACTCCAGAATCGGATCATCCATTAGTTCGAGTAGCTTGGAACAAGGACTCTCCAGGAGAATCAACTTGGGATAAAGAAGAAGACATGCGAAGCCAGTTCCCATATTTGTTTACTAACTAAGGTTAGCTACTCTTTTAATTTAAAATTCAGAGGACAAAATTTTTCTAAGGAGGATAGAGTGTCATAACTACCATTAAATTTTTTTTATTTTTTTTCCAATTCATTATATATATATATATATATGTATATGTATAAATGTCTACATAATTAGGTTTATATCAATTTACAAGTTAGCTTTGTCTAATTCTGGATTTAAGAGGGGGTTTTATGCAAAATTTCAAATCCATGGGAAGAGGGGAAGAGAAACCAACAACAGCCTATGAGTCATAACCTACATATCTTCCCCTCCTTTTATCCTCATTCTCCATGGGAGACTTGGCTCCATTTCCTCCCTCTACATATTTCCAATAAACCTAACCCTTCTTCTACTTAATCCCCTCAACCCTATCTCTTCTTCCCATCTTCATCTTCTCCAACCTCTACTTCTCTTATAATCTGCTGCTGATATTGCCATGTTTACTGCTGCTGCTACTGCTACTGTGTTGTAGCTGTTGTCGCTGCTGCTGCCACCGCCGTCGCCGGACGCCGCACCGAGCACCCCGTCGTCGCCGGATGCCGCAGCCGCCGAGCTCCTCCTCCCCCAACTTCACAACTCCTCATCCCTCTCCCCAAGTTAGGTAACTCTCATTCCTTCCCCAATCCTTCTCCTAGACTTAAATTAGAGTATTGTTTGATTTTGATTTCTCATAGGAAATTGGAAAAGAATTAAGTACCAAATTGAGAACTTGGAAGAACCCTAGGTTGCTCAAACAAAGGCAAGTCATCATCCTTGCTTTCTTTCATTGTTCATTTCTTTAGGATTGAATTAGGAATTTTATTAAGGGAATATTTTAAGAATTTGGAACAAATTAACACATATGTATATATGTGAACATATATAATGTGGACACGTGTATCTTGATACCCTAGGTAGGACACAAAATGTATACACAATAATTATAGTTATAATTATTAATTAGCTTTACAACTAACTAGTTCATATGTATATTATGTATATTCATATGCATATATATTTAAACATAGAGGAATATGGATGTGTGTGTGTGTGTGTGTGTGTGTGTGTGTGTTCCCTTCTATAATTGATAAATGTTAGGACATAAGGAAATTATCATTTCACATGTTTAATCGGGTGATATGGTATTGGAATAAATATGTATTGGAAATATAGATATAAAATGATACATGAAAGGTGGAGACCTATTATATAAATAAAGTATTACTTATCATTAAGATAATATAAACACTTTTGACTACATTCGGTCTAGTTTTAAGAAAGTAAATTGATATCTTGTCAATTTATTTAGGTTAATTTAATTCTGTCCAAAATTAAATTACACCTATTTTAGTGTATTTCGTTAGGATTATCTAGTTTAAACATGTATTTTATATATACCGTACGTTAGGGTAACTTTAATGCTTAGTTCTAACTAAAAATTATTGTTTATTTCATAAAAGTTTGCATATAGTACATATAAATAATTTTTGTCTATACAAATCTTTGGCCTGGGATGCCAGATTCTATTGTATACATATATATATAGTTAAACTCCTACATCTAATTGTTAAAATTTATGAATTTAATTATTTTACTAAGAAATTGTGGATTGCTGGAAGCTTGTGCAGCATTGGAAGGAAACCATTTTGCAATAACCCAATAAGAAATTAGCTAGCCCGTTAAGGTATGAAAGAAGCTTTTTCATTGCAATTATTTTATAATCTACTGCGTGTGTTCCGGTGTTGAGAGTTGCTCCACCGAAGGGTCGGCGAACCCGGGAATGCTACGGAGGGTTACTCTGGGTCATGTATATATAAAATTGTTAAAATTCTGGAAGCCAAAATACAAAGGAGACTCTATCGAAAATTTTAAGAATTTTAGGAGTTAGCCAATATTTCGACATCCAGGAATATCGCCGATATCCCAAAACCTAAACTTTAGTTATATATTTTCTTACCGGAAATACATGATAAAGAAATACTAGAAAATAAGAAATACTGGAGAGACATGTAATCAGCATATAAAACTAACTACAATGAACAGATATATGGAAATGCTAGAAATGAGTGTACTAAAATAAAATAATAGGAATTCTAGCTAAGTGTTGTGAAATATCAGTTTGCTTTATGATCGGTTTGGGACTAGATCAGGCTTGTTATATATTATTGGCTATGATACATGTGAGGTTAGGCTAACCATCTGGTTAGGTATGATGTGAGCAATAGTCGGGCTAATAATATATAACAGGCTATGAGGCATGTAAATGGTCAGGCTACACCCTACGTGATGTGTGGGGTGAGCTATGATGCATGTAAAGTGGGGTATGATCACATAACTTGCTAATATTTCTCTGTCCCTAGCTAGTACGATGGATTCTAATCATGACTCCTCATTGACAAGTATCTATGGTACTAGCCAGTGTATCCGCTCTGTCGAAATCAAGTATATACTATAACTAGAATCATAGTAATAATCAAAATAATAAAAACTGTCAGAGCATGTACTAGCCTGAAAACCAATGAGATGAATCACAATTGTCCAGAACAGTGCCTCGAGGACTTGAATATAAAATATAATATTAAAGCAAGGTTTAGGAAATATAACAAGTCATTCTAGTACAATTTTAGGTTGTTTGGCCGTTTCTAGATCAGAACAGTCAAACTAGGTCAACATCTAGGTCAACTAGTCAAACTTGGTTAATTTAGCTAATTCTAGGTTGTTAGAGTCTATCTCTAAGTTATTGGGTCAAAACACTACTCATATAGCTAATACTAGCTATATTTAGGATACTCGAGTATCGATACGATACCGTATCTCAAGATACTCGAGATATTCCAATATAACTATCCAAAGTATAATTAATACTATCTATACAATACATACTAACTTATATCAATAATATATACATATATACATATATACACTAATATATACAATATCCCCCTATAATAACTTGACATACTAAATTGGTATCACACACAAAGGCTAATACTCAATACTAACTATATCTCAAAACCTCACTCACATCACAAATCTAACTGATCACTCTCTCTTACTTACACCTATACACCATCATCTGTGTGTTAATACACTTCCTCCATAAATTCAACCCCTGATACTTCATGCACATGAAGATACTTACAATCACCCATACATTACATGTTGGATACTTACCAGATATCACCATTGACACACACACACACACACACACACCTCTCACAGTACATGAATTCACACATTAATCCAGTGCACCAATTGCACTTGAATACAATAAATATATATACTCTATTACTGCCTCCTTACTGTAATACATTCACTTGCTCACTGTTGTATACCCCCTAATTGCACTCACCTACTTGCTGTCACTGCTTTCCTAATACATCTTGCTGCAGGCCATCAATTGTTGCCAAAACCTGAACACTTGTCCCAAGTCCAACTGGAACTTCATTAGGCAGTTCAAAACTAATCACAATATAATACTAGTACATAACCCCCACTCCATGCACCTATGTATTACTTACAAGCCTAAACACAGACATAAACGCACTTGGCACTACAAATCACACCTATTGACACTAGTTCACTGGCATCATGGAACACATACACTCAACTGAACCTACACACTGGATGCCAACCTATATATTCTTAACTGATACACCCTTTGATACACTTAACTTCATCTTCTTCACCCCCTGGATTTGAACTCCTCACTAGCTGTGCATCCAGTTGCACAAGTAACTGGAGTTGCTGCCTATGACTCTGCAACTGCTGCTGTATCCTATAATACAAGGCACACCCCATTCCAACCCTTGCATGCATATCAGGATACTCCAAATCCTTTATTGTTCGTTGCAACCCCTCCTCTAATGCTACCACTGAAACTATCATGCCCGAGTTTTGCACCCTCCATTCCCAGGTTTCTACCCCCCATCTCATGTGCAATTTTGCACATGATAGTACCCCCTCACACTACAATGAAGCCTTGCATAACCCCACCTTACCAATACAGCAGAATACTCTGCTGTTGATACCCGACCATAGCAACAGTTATACCACCCTGACCATACCAATGCTTATCTTATCTAAATTCAATATCTTGATCGTAATCCATATTCTAACTCACCCTTGCCTAATACTTTGCTCAACCTGACACCACATATACCTAATCCATCAACTATATTAGATATTTAATTACTTAATCCATGCAATATCTAGTAATCTAATACCTTAAACACTCGTGACTCTCCAAAATCAATACACCAACACCCATATTGTCACTAAACCCGACACCTAACACACATAATTTCAAAATCCAACCCGATTCTCCCATCACTACACAGTGAACACAACATCTAAATAGGTACACTTCTAGTAATAGGCAAATTAACAAATATTTGGACTGCATAAGTCATGATACTATATATAGTGTCATGATACACTATCAATCTCATGCCCAAAACCCCAAATACTCTATTACTAATGAAATACATAGTAATACAACTATTTATATATAATATGATTAGTTACAATGAACAATGGAGGAAAAAAATACTTCAACAAGCACAAAAACCCTTATATGGATACAACCCATGTAGGAAACACTATGGGAACCAAGAAAACTAATTTCTTTTTTCCTTGTAGCTATTCCTAAACCATGGGTGGGCTCCTAATGGCCAAACAAATAATAAAAACAGAATTTAAAGGATAGATTTCAGATTTTCACCTATTGGGAGATGGGTTCCCAATGCAAACTTCTTCTTCTCCCAAGCTCCTTGAAACCTAAGCTTCTAGGCTTCTTAGATGAGGGAAATGAGAGGGATTGGAGGTTTAATTTCTGAAATTTGGTGGAGGAAGGAAAGAGTTTGGGGAAGAACTATTTCTAGGATTTTTCTTCATGAGCTATAATGAACTAGAGGGAGGCTCCCTCTCTCTATATAGGGCTGTCCACATGCATAGGGCTTGGCTAATGCATAACGTCCATAATGCCCCCATATGGTTGTCATGAAGAGTTATTTAATTAATGGGGTTTTTATTCTTAATGAGGGGGTTTAACTAGATTCTAATTTAAATGGATAGGGATAACTAGTGGGTTCAAAATGTCTAGTCCACTAACCCATATCATTAATACTAATAATATCACACATAATACATATTATGTAACTATAACACAATATATATATAAATATTGTAAATAACAACAATGTCCCTACTCTAGAAATGTGGTAGTGACACTATGCAGGAATATTCAAGTCGAAGCGACATCTATCCTGTCACGACCCGCACCCGGAAAATCGGGCATGAGTCGTAGGTACGTCCAGCCTACGCCGCAGCATCGGCGGTAGAACGCTGTCTAGGTCAACTATTAGATAATAATTTCACACAAAAATTGGCCATGACCTCTCCAAAAGGAGGGCAACCACACAATCAATATATAAACCTGTCAAGATCTCAACTCCAGACGGAGGAGCAAATATCATAAAGATAATCATAATATACTCAATCACGAATCTAAGCACGATAAGATAACACAGAGATCTAACAACTCCAAAGTCTAACCAACAACAACTAAAAACCACCACAATATCAATAATAATAATACATCATCCAAAAATAATATACAAACAAGGTCTCAATCCAAAACCGGAGACAAATCCGGTGCTAAAAGCTAATAAAAATAATAACAAGGTCTTAGTGATCCCGGCTACCAACCCGGAAATCACCCCTAAACTAGAGGGTCCCTGTCTGCACCATCAACAGGCTCAGGTCCATAAAACGTCGGACACCAATCCTCCGGATACTCTGAAAAATATGTCCAGTCAGGACTGGAGCAAGTACATCTTTAACAGCAGTTCCATTTAAATGATAAAAACTATAAAACAGTTATAGCAAGTAGCAAGAAGAATAAAGCAAGTATGAAACAAGAAATATATAAATCACTGGTGCATAAAGGTAAAGATGCATGGATATCAGAGCAAGATAGTAATAACTGCAAGATACAGGAAATCTAAGCTAAGATCAAGTCCGTGCACATGAACGTGTAGTGAGTCCAGCATAAAAAACATGTAGTGAGTCAAGTCCAGAAATATGTAAGTAAGACCAACAAGAATGCAAGTGAGTCCAGACTATAAAGAATAAACTCGGTGTCTTTGAAATACTTGTTTCGACATGTAAACGGCTAGGGGTAAGTACGGCTCACCGCGCACTGGGTGCGCGGCTGCTATCATTCCAGATTAGACCAGAGGGAGTGATTCCTGATAATTCCAGATGGGAATATTTACATGTTTACTCGAGTATTTTCCCACCCCGACTAATACAAGTGGATCCAAGATCCGACACGTAAATCAAGATAAGTCCAGCCTGAACATGAGTGATGCCTGTAGTGATGCCTGTAGGTGATGCCAGTAGTGATTCCAGAATAGAGGCCAGAAACATGAAATGTACGTGTCGCAAGTAAATGAATCCAGAAATACCAGTCAGTGTCCCGTGTTGTGCCAGAATAATCAGATGATACTATACTAGAAGCTGAATCATAATAATCATCAGATAATGAAAACAATCAGAGAATGTACTCGCTTGACGTCATGAGCAACCGGCGATCCGAACTGGTATCGCAAGGACCTAATACGAAAAGTAAGGTTAAACAGGGTTCTAATGAGTTAAACAGATATAAAATAACTAAAAATAGGCTTCTAGGGCCGTTCTAGGTCAAACGGGTCAAACCGGTGAAATCTGGGTCAAAAAGTCAACTCTATGTCCAAAAAGTCAACTCTGGGTCAAAACTAGGTCAAAAGTTGACTTTAGCGGTCAACCGAGTCAACTACGGTCAAGTCTGGGTCAAACTAGGGTGCTCCTGAAATTCTAGGTCAAAACGAGGTCATTAAGCTAGAAAACTCACAAACTCGCCTCCTTGAGATACCGGGATACCCTCGGTATCCGATACCTCAACCTAGGCTACGCACCCCGCCTAAACCCGCTAAAACCTATGCTAGCACGCGTAAATATATACACATAAGCATATAAAAATTACTCCAATACTATTCCTAGGCTATTGCTCAAATACCCCGCTCGAAACTCAATACCTCGGTATCTCAAGGTATTGAGATACCGCTCTAAACTCAACCCGACTACCCCTCTAGCTAACTAACTATGCATAAACATATATATCTAGCTATATTCTAGGCTAAAATATAGATATCTAATACATATAGGCATATACCTATATACCTATACCCAATACCTTACCTTACCTTACATTACCCTCCTCATAAATATATATGTATATCTATATCTAGATATCTAAACTATCTACCTAACTATATGTATATACCTATACATATACATCTATATATCTAGCTACCCCTCTACCTATCCATCTACCTATCTAGTTATCTATCTAACTATCTAACTAGTTATCTATATCTAGTATTTACCTATCTAACTATCTATCTAATTATCTATCTATTAATCTACCTATCTATGAATCTATCTATCTAGCTAGCTATATAACTATATATCTATCTATCTTATGCATCTATCTAGGTATCTAACTAACTACCTATTTATCCATAGATCTAATAGCTATCTATCTATCCATAGATATTTCTATCTATCTATGTATCTAATTAACTATCTATCTATCTATCAACTTATCTATCTACCTAGTTATCTATCATCTAACAATCTATATCTATCTAACTATAGATCTAGCTATCTATCTATTGATATATACACATCTATCAATGGATCTATCTATGTATATATCTATGTATATATCTATTATCTATCTATTTATGAATCTATCTATAGATCCCTCGCTACGCTACCCTGTTAGGCCTCGCCACGTGGCGCTGCGATCGCCACGAAGCTGTGCTCGCTGCTGTTCCTGCTGCTGTAGGAGGCTGCTGCTGCTGCTGCTGCTGCAGGCCGCGCTGCTGCCACGGCGCGCTGCCGCTGCTGCCGCGGCGCTGCTGCGCCCGCGCGCTCTGCTGCAGCCTGCTGCTGATGCTTCTGCTGCTGCCGCGGCGCTGCCTCGCTTGAGCGAGCTGCTGCCGCGGCGCTGCCTCGCTCTGCTGGCTGCTGCAGTGGCTGTGTGCAGTCCGCTGCCTCGCTCTGCTGCACCCAGACACAAGCACACACACACGACCACACACACCATCACACATACACAGACACAGACACACACACACACACATATAATTATATACATATATCTATATATATATACATAAACACACATCTATATATATATACACACATATATCTATATATACATATACACACTCACACACATACATACATACATATATATATATATATATATATATATATATATATCCCCACACACACTCACACACACACACCCTCACACACACACTCTCACACACACTAGCACACACTCTCACAAACACACAACCACACACACAAACACTCATACATATATATATATATATATATATATATATATATATATATATATATAAAAATATATATACATATATATACACACAAATTCAAACTCATATGCATATATATCTATATCTAAACACTCACTCCCACTCACACACACACTCACCTACACACATACACTAGCACCAACCCACACTCCCACACACTCACTAACACACTCACACAAGCACTCACTAATACATATCTATAAATATATATAGGGACACACATACATATAAATATATATATAAATATATATATATACACATAACACAACACACAATGCACAACGCACACAATGCCCCACCACGCACGCCCAACGATCCCGACACGCACAAACACCTATAAATATATAAAATATAGCCCAAGAATTCTAGCACATACTTCCCGATACTAATCCAACGCGCGCACAAGCCCGAAACGAGGAAACCAAGTCGAAATGGTCGTTCGGTCATTTCGATGAACACGCGGTGCGCGGTTCGGAAAACCTCCTGAAACGCACACCAAACGAACTCGAAATCGGCCCAAAATTTACCCATGCGCTATAAACGATGCCTAGATCCTAGAAAAAGTACTCCCGTGTTGATTCTAGGTCCGTGGCAGAAACGCGCACGTACTTAGAATCGGCGACGACGAAAAGCCCCAAATTCGCCCGAAACGCCCGTTTCTCCGCGACACGGCTTCCCGTGTCCGAACGGAGACACGCACTCACCCTCAAGACACCCGACAACGTCTACCTAGGTCCGTCTAACCTAGAACATCACCCAAAATTGGGCCAAATTCGGATTCCACCCGTAATTGACACAAAACCTAGTGTTAAAGTCTCTAAACCCAACCAAACTAGTTTCAACTTCCTCCCACGGGTAGCCTAAGGGTCTAGAAAGGTTCTAAACTATTAATTACACTATATAAAAATAATTACAAGGGGAAAAATTAGGGTTTACCTCTTGGGAGTTGGAATCCCAAGCCAAAATCTCCAAAATGCTCCAAATCCACCACACCTAGCTTCCAAGCTCCCAATCCAAGCTCCAACACCAAATCTAGGCTCTACCCACCTAGGTTGGGGGAAAAGTAGGGTTAGGGTTAGCAACCATGGAGAATAGAAGAAGAAAGAAGAGAAATAGGAGTACTTACTTGAATGTGGGAAGAAGAAAGGAAGAAGAAAGAAGAAGAGAGGAAGAAGAAATGAAGAAGAAGAAGAAGATGAAAATAGGGAAGAAGAACCAAGGGGGAGGGGGCTGCTGCTGTCCATGGTCTGGGAATGGGGTTGGGGGTCAGCCAACACTAATAAAATAGGTCTCCAAAGTCTCCAAATGCCCAAAATGCCCCTACATGACTTGGTTTTGGGTTCCGGGTTCCAAAAGTACTCAAACTAGCTCCAAATCTCTCACACTAACCTTCTAAAAATATAATAAATATTCTAAAACCCAAAATAAGTCTCACAAGGGTGTGGGCTGGGTCGGACATGGGTCCACTAGGGTCTGATATGGGTCCAGGCTAGCCAAAATCCTAAAACAATCAATATAAAAAATAATACAATCAATAATTAAATATAAATACAATTAATTAAAAATAATGCACAATTAACTAAATTAAAAATAAAAAATACTCTGCTCTGGAAATGGGGTGGTGACAAGCCTATCCTCCTTAGAAAATTTTGTCCTCGAAATTTAAAGTCAATCACACTCCCTCTAGGGCAAACCCCTAACAATCACAGTCAAGAAATTCTACCTAACCAACATACAAGATCAGGGTCCTACTGGTCGTGTTATCACAGTCTCAATCAGGGTCACTACACTATCTACCACAGCACAAAGAAAGTCTAACAGGTACTAATGAAGCACATCACAAAGAAAGTCTAACAGGTACTAATGAAGCACATCACAAGGAATGGAAATGACAGGAAGAACAAAGAGACAGACCTGCTAACCCGACACCCGTAGCATCGGCCTCCTCGACCGTCAATGCATAAGCCATGCCCTGCTGGGGTGTATCCCTCTGCTGGTGCGGGGCATGATGCTGTGCCACAGGTGGCCTAGCTCCAACTCTCTGATCCTGTGCTCCACCCAACGGAGGTGCAGTAGGGCAATCTCGTATCTGGTGAGCAGCGGATCCACAGAACAAACACACCTTCAGCCTCCTCCTACAAACATCCCAAGTGTGTCCTGTCTTCCTGCAGTAGGCACAAGTGGGCACCCTCTGATCCTGACCCTGCTGCGCTGCCTTCTGCACATAGGGACGCTTAGCTGGTCCCGCACTACCACTGGCACTGCCTGAATCATCCCTGCCTCTCTTGGACTTGAGCTCCAAGTCATCCTCTGCTCTCTGAGCATCTCCTACTATCTGCTCAAAAGTCGCCTCGCGGTCGCTCCTGGTCAAAGACTTGACCGCCATAACCAAGCCCTTGCGAAACTTCCTCGCCTTTGCTGCCTCACTCAAGCCATTTACAAATCTGCCCAGACGGCAGAACTCCGCTGCGTACTCGTCCACCGTCATGCTCCCTTGGACGAGTACCTCAAACTGGCTCTCCAAAGCACTGAACGCCACATCTGGGAAAAACTTTTCCTTAAAAAGCCTCTTGAAAGCCTCCCAAGTAAGCCCTGGTGCTGCAATCCTCGTATCTGTGCGATACCATGTCAAGGCGAGGTCGAACATCTGACTGCCCACTGCATCTATCTGCATACTGTCTAGAATCTACGCCAGCCTGAAGATCCCCTCGATCTTCTCTATCTAGTCATCCGCGTACAGGATCCCTTCTGTACCCCGGAACTCCTTAGGCCGCATCCTCTGGAAGTCAATAATACTGCCTGGCCTCGGATGTTGAATCTGATCTGCCTGTGGCTGATTCTGTGCCACCCTATCCACCGCCGTCATGGCCACCTGGTGGGCGTTCTCAATGCCCAGCCTCATCACATCCACCTGACGGTGCTGCGCGTCCATCATCTCCCTGAAGAATGCAAACAACTGTGCGGCGTCTACTGGAGCAGGAAGTGGTGGAGGAACCACCGAAACGACTGGGGTAGTCCTCGGATCGACAGGTGAAGGAGGATCCCCGAGAGAAGCAGATGCTCCCTCAACCGCAGGAGTGGTGAGTGGAGCGGTAGCAGCTGCCTGAATACGAGCTGGACGAGAGGTAGCAGACCTCTCAGTGGCAACTGTTGGGGCGGTACGATGAGATCGTGTCTTCAAAGGCATCCTGAACACAAATCAAAAGAAGTCAATACGGTGCAAGATACAATATCATCAAAGAAGGACAGTAATATTTCAAAAGAAGCAATTTCAGAATAATTAGATTGGAATTGTGCATAGTCGTGATTGAGTACACTCTCATCCTAGATCCTATAGCAGGCTCGCAGCAGTACAACTAAGTTATTGTACCACCACGATATCGCACTAATTGCGAATCAAGACCTGCATGAGCCACTACCGAAAATGTGTCACGACCCGCACCCGGAAAATTGGGCATGAGTCGTGGGTACGTCCAGCCTACGCCGCAGCATCGGCGGTAGAATGCTGTCTAGGTCAACTATCTAGATAATAATTTCACACAAAAATCGGTCATGACCTCTCCAAAAGGAGGGCAACCACACAATCAATATATAAACCTGTCAAGATCTCAACTCCAGACGGAGGATCAAATATCATAAAGATAATCACAATATACTCAATCACGAATCTAAGCACGATAAGATAACACAGAGATCTAACAACTCCAAAGTCTAACCAACAATAACTAAAAACCACCACAACATCAATAATAATAATACATCATCCAAAAATAATATACAAACAAGGTCTCAATCCAAAACCGGAGACAAATCCGGTGCTAAAAGCTAATAAAAATAATAACAAGGTCTTAGTGATCCCGGCTACCAACCCGAAAATCACCCCTAAACTAGAGGGTCCCTGTCTGCACCATCAACAGGCTCAGGTCCATAAAACATCGAACACCAATCCTCCGGATACTCTGAAAAATATGTCTAGTCAGGACTGGAGCAAGTACATCTCTAACAGCAGTTCCATTTAAATGATAAAAACTATAAAACAATTATAGCAAGTAGCAAGAAGAATGAAGCAAGTATAAAACAAGAAATATATAAATCACTGGTGCATAAAGGTAAAGATGCATGGATATCAGAGCAAGATAGTAATAACTCAAGATACAGGAAATCTAAGCTAAGATCAAGTCCGTGCATATGAACGTGTAGTGAGTCCAGCATGAAAAATATGTAGTGAGTCAAGTCCAGAAACATGTAAGTAAGACCAACAAGAATGCAACTGAGTCCAGATTATAAAGAATGAACTCAGTATCTTTGAAATACTTGTTTCGACATATAAACGGCTAGGGGTAAGTACGGCTCACCGCGCACTAGGTGCGCGGCTGCTATCATTCCAGATTAGACCAGAGGGAGTGATTCCTGATGATTCCAGATGGGAATGTTTACATGTTTACTCGATTATTTTCCCGCCCCGACTAATACAAGTGGATCCAAGATCCGACACGTAAATCAAGATGAGTCCAGCCTGAACATGAGTGATGCCTATAGTGATGCCTGTAGGTGATGCCAATAGTGATTCCAGAATAGAGGCCAAAAACATGAAATGTACGTGTCGCAAGTAAATAAATCCAGAAATACCAGTCAGTGTCCCGTGTTGTGCCAGAATAATCAGATGATACTATACTAGAAGCTGAATCATAATAATCATCAGATAATGAAAACTATCAGAGAATGTACTCGCCTGACGTCCTGAGCAACCGGCGATCCGAACTGGTGTCGCAAGGACCTAATGCGAAAAGTAAGGTTAAACAGGGTTCTAATGAGTTAAACAGATATAAAATAACTAAAAATAGGCTTCTAGGGTCGTTCTAGGTCAAACGGGTCAAACCGGTGAAATCCGGGTCAAAAAGTCAACTCTAGGTCCAAAAGTCAACTCTGGGTCAAAACTAGGTCAAAAGTTGACTTTGGCGGTCAACCGAGTCAACTACGGTCAAGTCTGGGTCAAATTAGGGTGCTCCTGAAATTCTAGGTCAAAACGAGGTCATTAAGCTAGAAAACTCACAAACTCGCCTCCTTGAGATACCGGGATACCCTCGGTATCCGATACCTCAACCTAGGCTACGCACCCCGCCTAAACCCGCTAAAACCTATGCTAGCACGCGTAAATATATACACATAAGCATATAAAAATCACTCCAATACTATTCCTAGGCTATTGCTCAAATACCCCGCTCGAAACTCAATACCTTGGTTATCTTAAGGTATTGAGATACCTCGGTATCTCAAGGTATTGAGATACCGCTCTAAACTCAACCCGACTACCCCTCTAGCTAACTAACTATGCATAAACATATATATATATAGCTATATTCTAGGCTAAAATATAGATATCTAATACATATAGGCATATACCTATATACCTATACCCAATACCTTACCTTACCTTGCCTTACCTTACCTTACCTTACCTTACCCTCCTCATAAATATATATGTATATCTATATCTAGATATCTAAACTATCTACCTAACTATATGTATATACCTATACATATAGATCTATATATCTAGCTACCCCTCTACCTATCCATCTACCTATCTAGTTATCTATCTATCTAACTAGTTATCTATATCTAGTATTTACCTATCTAACTATCTATCTAATTATCTATTTATTAATCTACCTATCTATGAATCTATCTATCTAGCTAGCTATATAACTATATATCTATCTATCTTATGCATCTATCTAGGTATCTAACTAACTACCTATTTATCCATAGATCTAATAACTATCTATCTATCCATAGATATTTCTATCTATCTATGTATCTAATTAACTATCTATCTATCTATCTATCTATCAACTTAGCTATCTACCTAGTTATCTATCTATCTATCTAACAATCTATATCTATCTAACTATAGATCTAGCTATCTATCTATTGATATATACACATCTATCAATGGATCTATCTATGTATATATCTATTATCTATCTATTTATGAATCTATCTATAGATCCCTCGCTACGCTACCCTGCTAGGCCTCGCCACGCGGTGCTGCGCTCGCCACGAAGCTGCGCTCGCTGCTGTTCCTGCTGCTGCAGGAGGTTGTTGCTGCTGCTGCTGCTGCAGGCCGCGCTGCAGCGAGCTGCTGCCTAGGCGCGCTGCCGTTGCTGTCGCGGCGCTGCTGCGCCCGTGCGCTCTGCTGCAGCCTGCTGCTGATGCTTCTGCTGCTGCCGCGGCGCTGCCTCGCTCGAGCGAGCTGCTGCCGCGGTGCTGCCTCGCTCTGCTGGCTGCTGCAGTGGCTGTGTGCAGTCCGCTGCCTCGCTCTGCTGCACCCAGACACAAGCACACGCACACACACGACCACGCACACACAATCACACATACACAGACACACACACACACACACATATAATTATATACATATATCTATATATATATACATAAACACACATCTATATATATATACACACATATATCTATATATACATATACACACTCACACACATACATACATATATATATATATATATATATATATATATATATATATATATATATATCCTCACACACACTCACACTCACACACCCTCACACACACACTCTCACACACACTAGCACACACTCTCACAAACACACAACCACACACACAAACACTCATACATATATATATAAATATATATACATATATATACACACAAACTCAAACTCATATGCATATATATCTATATCTAAACACTCACTCCCACTCACACACACTCACCTACACACATACACTAGCACCAACCCACACTCACACACACTCACTAACACACTCACACAAGCACTCACTAACACATATCTATAAATATATATAGGGACACACATACATATAAATATATATATAAATATACATATATACACATAACACAACACACAATGCACAACGCACACAACGCCCCACCACGCACGTCCAACGACCCTGACACGCACAAACACCTATAAATATATAAAATATAGCCCGAGAATTCTAGCACACACTTCCCGATACTAACCCAACGCGCGCACAAGCCCGAAACGAGGAAACCAAGTCGAAATGGCCGTTCGGTCATTTCGACGAATACGCGGTGCGCGGTTCGAAAAACCTCCTGAAACGCACACCAAACGAACTCGGAATCGGCCCAAAATTTACCCACGCACTCTAAACGATGCCTAGATCCCAGAAAAGTGCTCCCGCGTCGATTCTAGGTCCGTGGCGGAAACGCGCACGCACTTAGAATCGACGACGACGAAAAGCCCCAAATTCGCCCGAAAAGCCTGTTTCTCCGCGACACGGCTTCCCGTGTCCGAACGGAGACATGCACTCACCCTCAAGACACCCCACAACGTCTACCTAGGTCCGTCTAACTTAGGGCATCACCCAAAATTGGGCCAAATTCGGATTCCACCCGAAATTGACACAAAACCTAGTGTTAAAGTCTCTAAACCCAACCAAACTAGTTCCAACTTCCTCCCACGGGTAGCCTAAGGGTCTAGGAAGGTTCTAAACTATTAATTATACTATATAAAAATAATTATAAGGGGGAAATTTAGGGTTTACCTCTTGGGAGTTGGAATCCCAAGCCAAAATCTCCAAAATGCTCCAAATCCACCACACCTAGCTTCCAAGCTCCCAATCCAAGCTCTAACACCAAATCTAGGCTCTATCCACCTAGGTTGGGGGGAAAAGTAGGGTTAGGGTTAGCAACCATGGAGAATAGAAGAAGAAAGAAGAGAAATAGGAGTACTTACTTGAATGTTGGAAGAAGAAAGGAAGAAGAAAGAAGAAGAGAGGAAGAAGAAATGAAGAAGAAGATGAAAATGGGGAAGAAGAACCAAGGGGGAGGGGGCTGCTGCTGTCCACGGTCTGGGAATGGGGTTGGGGGTCGGCCAACACTAATAAAATAGGTCTCCAAAGTCTCCAAATGCCCCAAATGCCCCTACATGACTTGGTTTTGGGTTCCGGGTTCCAAAAGCACTCAAACTAGCTCCAAATCTCTCACACTAACCTTCTAAAAATATAATAAATATTCTAAAACCCAAAATAAGTCTCACAAGGGTGTGGACTGGGTCGGACATAGGTCCACTAGGGTCTGACATGAGTCCAGGCTAGCCAAAATCCTAAAACAATCAATATAAAAAATAATACAATCAATAATTAAATATAAATACAATTAATTAAAAATAATGCACAATTAACTAAATTAAAAATAAAAAAATACTCTGCTCTGGAAATGGGGTGGTGACATATCCTAATGCATGATGGACAGTCACTGTGAGAAACGCTCAACCCATATATATTGAGATATGTGGGGAATTGTTGGTGTTTTTGCCTTTGGACTAGTAAAGATAGTCCTAAATTGGCTACACTACTAAGTGGGTATCTCAATATAATACTTTGTATGAGTTGATGTGTGCACATGGGGTGTGGTGGGGCACATGGGTGCTATGTGGGGGTATTTTCTTAGGAGGAAAAATGATTAACTCCTCATGAAAGATTTTATGCTTTTTGTCATGCTCTTGGAATTATTTTCATAGAAACTAAGTCCCAAAGGGACTTAGCAACTCGGACTCGGGCTCAAGGGCACAAAGTGGAGCTTTGTTGGCGCACTTTGCACTTAGCACATCAGCATCGTCGCAAGGTGCTTGCGCGCTGTTGTTGCGCTCGTGTGCTTGTATTATGCGCAAGTTTTATGTTCAGGTTGCATGCACGTATTGCATGCGCGTGTTGCATGAGGGGGCACTGAACGGACGCTGGACGGACGTTGAGCGGGTGCTGAATGGGCGTTGAGAGGGCTATGCATTGGGCTGCGATTGTGGGATATCAATTTTGTATATTGGCTTTTTAGTCCCACATCGAAAAAAGAGAGGAGGATGAGCTTCCATCATTCCCTATATAAAGAGCCCTCTAGCCTCCTTTTGAGACAAACCAAAAAGTTGAGAAAGAGGAGTCCAAAGGAGTCCGTTCGAGTCACACAAAGAGCTGATTACGAGCGTTACATAAGTTCTCTTGTGAACTTGCTGGCTCCTGGTAGCAGATAGTTGATAGAGGACGAATCTTGCTTTGAGTAACGGTGGTCTTTACTGTCTCAGCAAGAATAATCTTTTATTCTGTCTTCTTCTCATTTTTCTTCTTGGTTCGTTCTGTCTGATTGCAACTGCGTTTTGTAAGGAAGAACGAAGGTAGTTTTCGTTTTATTGTAACTCTGTTCTGTCCGTCTGCAACTGCGATTGTAAGGAAGAACGAGAAGTTTGGTTAATTCTGATTCTTTTGTAATCTTGAGAGCAAGTTGTAATCAGAATCCTTATATAGTTTTTCGTGGAAATCGAGAATAGTCAGAGTGAAAACTTTTGTGTGAACCTTTGATCTCGATCACACGTTTTTTCATATTTGGTTAAGTCTCGGGACTAACATGAACTTCATTTGAAAGCACGGGGATGAATCTTTTAAAATTTGCTTTTGCTTTTTGAAAACTTTTGTTTTTAAAAATTTGGCATCCAAACTTTTTGATAAGAATAGGTTGTGTTTCTGAAAAGCTAGTTTATTTCCAGAGCAGCGTATAAAAAGCAAATGGAACTTTGCTTTTCATAAGCATCTTCTGTTTTCTTTAGAAGCAAAAACAATATTAAAAAGAAGAGAAAAAAAAGAAGAGAGCACCCGGTCCATCCTGGGTCACAATTGAGCTGGGTGGAGAGAGAGAGACAGAGAGAGAAAGAGAGAAAGAGAGAGAGAGAGAGAGAGCAGGGAGCTCTAGCGGGGCCACATACCAAAAGCTGGTTAATGATATGCGATCAACCATAAGAAGAAAAAAACGTGTCAAAGGGGGAATTACTGGAGGAAGGTGTTGCGCTTGCGCTTGCGCTTGCGCTTGCGCTTGGGAAGGAGATTGTGAGGAGAAAGCACAGGTGTTTTCCAAAACCTTTCCCATCCATTAATCCATTCCATGGCTCTTTCCTCCTGTCTCCTGCTTCCCCATCCTCTTCCTCGTCCTTCCTATTCTTTTGATAATAGAACATGTCTCCGTTCTTCCTCGAGGCCCCGAGCCGCCTCCTCCTCCTCCTCCTCCTCCTCCTCCTCCTCCTCTACTTCCTCTCTTCATTCCGACGAGCCTCAGGTTGTCGTCACCAGAGAACAAGGAAAGAATGCCAAGCTCATCCAATCCCTGGTACTACTCTCTTTTTGCACTTTTCTTCTTTTTCCTCTTTAGTTGCTTTTACCAGCCTGCTTATTTACTACCTACCAATTTTGACGGGACGGGCTTGACTTCTTCTCCTTTCTTCCTTCTTTCCATATACTACATTTTCATGTCATGGTGCTCTTTTATCTTTGTTTTTTGATAATATTATGAGCCATACTGTTGAACTCTGGGTGGGAGTAACTGGGAAAAAAAACTTTAGAAGAATTTTTTTATGAGAATAAATTTGGGCTTATGCCACTAGGGAAGATATTTATGTTCTAAGAATATTAGTGAAGAGATTAGAACCAAAAGAGAGATCTAAACATGGTTTCCTTTGACACATAAAATCTTATTGTAGATCCATGGGCAGATTGTGTCGTGAGTTGAGGAGAAAAAAGAAACATGTTTATGATGGAGTTACCACTTACAGCTACGGTGTACAGATATGTAGAAAAGTATGTCTACAATAGAAGGGTTAGCTAAGGAGAGAAGTTTTAAGGATATAAATGGTTTAATATTAGTAGGGCAAGAAAGAAAAAAAGAAGTGCAATGCTGTTTTAGTGGAAGTGAAAGAAGAAAAGAGGGAGTAGTCCATATTAATTGCCATTTACCCAGAGATACCAAAGAGTGATTCTTTTCGTAATTTAGGATCAACCATTTAGTATTATTGAGTGATGAAAGAGGATGTCGTTCACATAACTAACACAAGATGAACGAAGTAGAGGAGTTCTTCTGGAGGTGTTATATTTTGATTGTAGGATACCAATGAAATTGAAAGGAAAACTTTGCAGGATAGTTATAACGCCGGCGTTGGTTTACTATTTGGAATGTAGGCAATTAAGAAATTTATCCACAAAGTGAGTGTAGATGAAACAAGAACTCTGAATGACAACAACTTTGACAATATCATAACAAATGTATATTCGTGGGAGGTCGGAGATAGCATCTATTAAGATAAGATGATTGAAGATCATCTAAGGTAGTTTGGAACCATGCAACATAGAACTATAGATGCAAGGAATGCATCGGTCAGGAGTAATATGGTTTTAGTCAAAGGATGAACTATGGATAGGGTTGAATAAACTTGGATTGAGATTGTAAATAAGGAGATGGTATTTGCTAGTGTTAGAGAGTAAATGGCCCTTGATAGATCAGAGTGGGAAAATAAGATTCATATAATTGACCTAAAATGTTTAGGACAAAGTCATTAGTGGTGTTGGTGGGTATGTTTGTAATCCGATTGTTGTAGCTCAAATTTCGTTCCCTAACCCGATAGATATTTAATTGGTTTTATATTTCATTTTATCTGATTATTAGTATTACATTTTCCTACTTGTTATGTTTAAGAGTTAATGCCAATTCATCATTGTCATTGAGTTTACTTGTTTGTTTGTTTTTGTAGACCTGTGTTGGTTGGGGAGACGTCTTAGTATGAATTGGATTTATGAGATAACTTGTGAAGAATTTGTAAATTGGGTTTAGTGGCTATTAGATTTCAAGTAATTGGAATTTCAAGTATTTGGTTCATTTTAATTATAAGAATTAGTTAATAGCCAATTTTAAACTAGAATCTTAGTGTTTTGGATCTTGTAATTTACTAGTGGGTTTACAGATCTGGAAAAGCTATCCTTGTGTAAATGAACAATGGATTTAGACAACAAAATTATGAATAAATATTTGGTTGGTAGATTGGTTGCCTACTAGCACTTGTAACTGGTCATCTTTGGTTTGTTGGTGGCAGTTGAGATTGGTTCTAAGAAATAATTGTCATTGGTTCTGTCAAGTGGAAATGGATGATCGAATATGTTTTCAATAAGGTCGAGCACATGGTATGCGCCAAGAGAAAGAAGGGCCTGGGAATGATCTTGTCATATGGCTTGGCTGCTTCTGGGAACATTTGCAATGAACTTGGGTAACAGCAGGAAAGTAAATCTCAAGTTGTAACTTTAGTATTCATGTTGCAACTTGCAACTCAACCAAGGTTTATTAATCCTTACTAGACTACCAAGGTATTAGAAAATCTAAGCTTCAAGGGACTTCCATTGTTGCTTTATGGTGCTTGAATTCAACCAGATTTGATCAATCACTTAGTAAGTTGCAGAATCAATATAACCTTCCGCTTTTGGCTTTGGCACTTTAGTAAATTCCAACCAAGTTAGGCTATAGATACTGCCTGATGATCAGATTATATATTTTGGAGTTTCTAGTAAATTCGTAAGTATGCTATTGTAAATAGAGGAATCAAAATGTTTTCTAAATGTGGTTGTTGTAAACTAGATAAGGACGAACTTCTTGAAGCTTGTAAGTTATCCGAATAAGATGGCAATTGACTTCAACATGTTTAGTTTGCTCATGGAAAACTGGATTCTAAGTGATATGAATGAGAACTTTGTTATGGTTGTATAAGTTATAACTGTATAAGTACATGGAGAAGTGGAGGGAACAGTGATATCAGATGAGGATTTTTAGCCAAGTTAACTCAAAGACAATGTGGCATGGCACCATATTCAACTTCAACCGAGTAACTTACGACAACAATTTGTTTCTTGGACTTCCAAGTAATCATGTTACCGCAACAACGTACATTAGCCGCTAGTTGAGAGGGTCCATCATTACAGGTATATGCTGTTAGTCTGCAAGAGACAAAGTGGTGGACGTTCTATAGAATAGACTTTCTCAAGTAGCAGATGATATGGTCATCCACACAAAGATATAAGACAACATGTGCCTACACTTATTGATAGTGATGATGACGAATAAGATGTCTAGGGCGAGTGATAGTAAGATGAGTTTCCTCCAAGAGACCTGGATAAGCGGATCTCAAAAGGATCTAATGTCAACAAGTGAACACTGACTCATAGGTATACAAACTGGACAACAACTAAGAAAGTCGATTTCTTCCAAAAGATCTTGTTAGAGTTATTTTATTTTGTTATTTATCTTATGAGGGTATAGTCGTAATTGTGGGTGTATTGCATATCAATATAAATATACATGAGATGCAACATAGGATTTTATGTCCTTACAATCATCTTTCTCATATTCTCTCCTCCTACTTTTCTCCTTCTCTCCTCTCAATCTCGATCTCCATATCCAAACTTCACTTGGTATCAGAGCATCTTTTGAAAGTACGGTACATCCCATTCATGACAGGGCCAATCGAACTATTTTTCGTCTACTTTTCATGATTTGCCGTTCGTCTTTCGTTGTTCGTGGTCGTTCGTGGTCATTTGTGGTTCGTTTATGAGATCTAGGGTTTCTACATATCTCCGTTGGTTGTTCGTCGTCGGTTGTGGTTCGTTGTGAGATCTAGGGTTTCAGAGATCTCCTTTCTGTTGCATCTGCAAGTATGGTGGGTACCGAATCTTCTGGCGAGGTTAATAGTGCTAGTGGTGGTGGTAGCGGATGTGGTTCTCCTTTTTCTGTTATTCATAATGTTGAATTGAAAAAATCGATTGCAGTAGTGAAACTCAATGGTGCGAACTACCTTGCCTAGTAAAAGTATATCAAAGTGGTGTTGAGGGCGAAGAAGAAGTTGAAGTTTTTGAAGGAAAAATCTCCGCCTGAAACGTCCGTTGAGTATGAAGATTGGATAAGTGATGATGCATACATTATGTCGTGATTGTGGCATAGTATGGAGCCGTACATCGCTGCTAATGTTCAGTGGTGTGAATCCACCAAACAGATTTGGGTATCTCTGGAAGAATTATATTTGCATAAGCGGAACGTTGCCCGTATCTATGAGTTGTACGAGTTATTGTTTAATACAAAACAAAATGAGAGGCATGTGAATGAATATCTGGCTTCAAAGAAGGCTTTGTGGGAGGAACTGCTACAATATCATCCTGATACTACAAATATGAAGGAAGCTCAGTGACCGAAGGAAGAGTTTCATGTTTCACTTATCATAGCCAGTTTGGATCATGCGCTTGAACCTTATAAAGTTCAAATCCTTGCTGGAGAGCAGTTACCTACGGTGGCAGATACTTTCTCCTCCCGTCTCAATCCTTCATTTCTAGGACAGAGTTCTGTGGTGCCGAGTACTGACTCTTCTGCCCTAGTTTCTAGTGCTGCTGGTCGTGGTGGTGGACGTGGCAGTAGAGATGGTGGTTGTAGTTTTGGTCGAGGAGGAGACTGTGGTGGTAGAGACAATGGTCGTGGTGGTGGCCATGGTGGAGGCTGCGGCGGTGGTGGTGGTGGTTAACCACAGAAGTGTAACTATTGTGGAATGCTCGGTCATATCGAAGAATATTGTTGGGACAAGTGAGGCAAACCAGAATATGCACATCAAGTGCATGATAAAAATATGCAGTCCCAGGTCACCACTTCTGCTGCCAGAGATGATACTTCTAGTTTCAATCAGACTTCAACGTTTATTCTCGTAACAACCAACATTTATTCTTATCTTTTGACTAAAGGATGTGTAGTCAGGAGAGGCTATTCCACACCACCTCCATGACTGTATATTCTTATCTTTTGACACTTGGAGTTGTTATACAATAACAGATAATTATATCCTGTTTGTTCTAGTCACCTCTTAAGTTGAAAGTAGGTTGTGAACATTTTTCTCGTAACAACTAACGTTTCGTGTATCATGTTGTTGATGTTGCAGGAGAAATATAACATCCGCTGCTTGGAACTTCCTCTTGTTAAGCACACAAAAGGACCTGATTATGATAGTCTCTCAAAAGTACTACATGGTAAGCAACTGACTTAAGCAGGTGAATCATATTTATGCTGCTGGAAATTTTTGCTTCAAAATAATTACTAGCAGAATGACCCATTGAATGAGTTTGTTAACCCTTGATCCGGATAAAATTGCAATTACCAAGTTGATAAGACTTGTAATAAACTTGCAGACATTAAATTTTCTGTCTCAGGCAAAGATTTAAGATCTTAGTATCTACAACTCTTTGAAACAATTTCTGAGATCAGGCTTTTGATTCTTTGAAGATGTTACTTGGAATGAAAAAAAAACTATCAGAAGATTTGGATATTTGAATGAAAAGAGCATGTAGTTAAATACTATATCTAAAGTTCCATTTTGTGACCATGTAGATTTTTTAAGATCAAGAGTTTAAAGCTATGTTACCTGGTTACATATCTAAGAGTCGGGCCCGTCAAACTCATAATTGAAGGATACACGGACTCGGCTAAAATGCTCAAATTTTTTGATACGGGTACGGGTAAATGACTATTAAAATAAACATATTTGAACATGATTTTATGAAAAGACAACATATAATTAAATTTGCATGGTTTCATAAAAAAGACACAACATGTAATTAAATTTGCATGGCTTCATAAAAGATATGTAATTAAGTTTACACGGTTTCATAAAAAGATATAGTCTTTAATTAACTTTGCATGATTGCATAAAAAGATATAGCTGTAATTAAGTTTGCATTGTTTTATATATTTAACTTTATAATTAAATTTGCATAGTTTCATAAAAAGACACATCCTCCAATTAAATTTACAAGGTTTCATAAAAAGACAACCTATAATTATAAACTATTAGTAAATTTTACTGAACTAGTTGAATAAGTCCCTAAGGGACCGTCCCCTCAGCTCCCATACCACTTTACTACCAGTCTATCATATTAAAATAAACTATCTATTTCACTACCATACTAAAATAAACTATCTACTTCACTACCAATCTCCCAATTGTCATTATGGAGGATCGGATACGAATTCCATACTCATATCCATATCCTATCGGATCGACATGTGTACTTCTCCTTAAAGTGGAGAGTCCGGATAACATATGTTTAAAGGGAAAGGAGGAAGAGAAAGACTTGGAGAGAATTGTTTATTTCTTCTTCATAGATGATTTGGTAGTTAATATGATAACATTTAAACCTTAATATATGATATTTAAATAAAGAATAATAATCTGACTTAGATCTCCTTAAGGAATGTGATGCAGGGATAACCATGCAACTGAATCAACCCTCTGAAATAATCCCAATTCAGGATGGAAATTATTATGCTTTCACTGGCATGGATGTGTGAAGAATTAGTTAAATACTAAATATAAAGTTCCATTTTGCATCAATGTAGATTCTAACATCTAGAGATTAAAGTCTATAGTTTAAAGGGGAAAGAGGAAGAGAAAGAGATGTAGAGAATTGTTTATACCTTCTTATTAGATTTGGTAGTTAATAAGATAGCATTTAAGTTCAATTTATGGGATTTTAATGCGAAAAAATAAGATAACTTGGACTCGGATCTCCTGTAAGGAATGTGATTCAGGGATAACCATGCAACTGATTCAACCCTTTGACATAATCCAAATTCAGGATGAAAATTATTATTTGTATGGTCTGAATGTGAGCAGAATTAGTGATAGGATTTATCTTAATTGGGGATAGGGGATCTTGGTAGCTACTATAGGGTTTTGAAGATGAACTGGAAGGAAGAAAGGCTGCCTGCATTGTTCTCAGTCAGGCTTTAGGTGTGCGAAAGAGGTGGTTTTGATTCAATAAGTAGGTAGTATTGTTGAGTTTGATTGAGCTTTAAGGGAGAGAAGTTTTGAGACTCCTTTTTTTGAGGGTTTGAAAGGGAAGTTCATACGGAAGAAGGCTTGCACGAGTCTTCAAGGAGGATGGATGTACGCCGCACTAGCCATGAGTGAAGGAAAATAACTAGTCCATGCATAATGCTTATTAACAGACACATTCTTTTGAAATGGTAAGTCTACATCCACTTCCCAGCATAAAGCTCGGGTCTTTTTATTACATATCTCCTAGACTATGTCTAGGTCCATTTCTATGCACCGTTCTCGATATCTCGTGTCTTTTTTATTACATATCTCTCCAGACCATGTCTAGGTTATTTCTTTGCACACCGTTTCTTGATTCTTGTGTCTATTGCATAATTCATCAATCCGTCGCTCGAGCGGATTACCGTCGATAGTCTGCTCGGGCTTGACTGTCAGCACCATGTTCCTTTAGCCGAACAAACCGTTCCTCCAAGTCCGACTCTCAATCTACCACTACCTGAATATCTCGGATCATTCCCCTTTTAAGTACACATCGCACCCAAGGAATTCGAACCTTCGACATGGTTTCTGGACTCTTATTTTTCCAAGACTTACTACTTGGGTCAATGTTTGTTGACACACACACACACACACACACACATATATATATATATATATATATATATATATATATATATATATATATATATATATATATATATATATATAGCATGTTGTCGCTATTTGCTACTAATGGTGAGAATATGCATTCTCTAGTTGGCTGGAGCGAACGTCCTGAACAAATCTTCATGGCTGACGAAACAAGCATTGAGCAATTTGTCCCAGACTTGCTAGGAAGTATCAGTATCTTAGAGTTTAAATAACTAACCAACTAAACTATAAGGCCTAATCTAGCTCAAAACTGATCAAATAAAATAAACCATGACTAATCGACATAAAACCAATACACGTTGGCATTGAAGTCACTCAATTTGAGGACTTAGACTTGTTCATTCGCATGACACCTCAATTGCGAACTCACAAGTCTGGTTCTATCCAATGTATTGTCATCGGTTATAAAAGCGTGCAACATCCTTGCAGTGTCTACTGAAATGTGTAACGTTTATGGATCAAAGCTATATTCGTGTGAATATCAAGATGGAAATCATATATATGCTGTGCAATGAACTTGGTAGATGTGCCAGAATGGAATTCCTATTTGTGTGGATATCAATATGGAAATCTTATATATATGCTATGCAACGAACTTGGTAAATGTACCAGAATGAAAATCTTACAAGTAGGGTAGTGAATCCAAAGGCTGCCTAATGATGACCCCATGACCCCTCCCAGACATAACCTATTAGCAGTACAAGTGGGAAGTGGAAACTCATCCAAGGGTGGACCTTATGGATCATTTCACTTGTACGAAAGACACTTTTCAACAAGAACCACCTCTTATGGATCATCTCACCCATATGTAAAGATAGTTTTCAACTAACATTGTGTAGACATATATAAAATAAAAAAGGAAATCATTGATAGTGATTTGCTCTAGCAGCCAATTTGAAAGGATGTTTCATTTGTTCAAATATTGCTTTCTATATTATACATTAGTTATTATTTAATGACAAATATTTGTCATGTTTTAGCTTTTTGTTTTGAGTATTTTATTAACATGCTAAAGTTCCAAGAGTAAGTGCAATTGATTTTGTATTGACATGAGATGAATTGGATTAAATACAAATGCCTTAATAAGCTTTACTCTAAAATATATTTTTGGTCGTAGGTTCACTAAGGGGGGCATTGGTGAAACCAAAAAGATCGGTACACTGTGTGTCAAACTCATATGATGAGTGCAACTGGTCTTATAAGTTGATGTAGTTGACACTATAGGAAGAGTATGGGTGCTCAATTAGTTGAATTAGTTCATTGAACAACTAAGAATAAGGAATCCCTAATGGATGATATATGCTAATATCAATAGGGAGTCCTTCATGTTAGTGTTGCAAGTCTTCTTCAGACCTGTGGTTATTACGGTACCTTATGAGTGTGAATTCACACTTTGATTCTGTCATGAAGCGAACCCAAGGTTGCCTAAGGTCATACGTTGGGTGTGGTGAATCACTCATAAAGGTATAACATGATCTACAAGGAACATGTCACTCCTAACATATACCGAGAAAAATAATGTTGTATGTATTTCGATATGTTACCTCGATAAATCTTTTTGCAAGGTGATATGAAAATAGAAGAGCTGTACTTGTTATTTGAGTATTGAACAACGAGATCATGACAAATAATTACTATTACGAAATACCCAAAAAAAAAGGATTTTTGTATCACAATATAAGGGCTATGACATACTGTTAGCTGTCAATTTTGGCTGAGAAATAATGAACGGAGTTTTTGGAATAGGACATTCAGAATTCTGATCGGATTTTCGTTTATGATAAATCATAAGTGTCCATGATCGTGGTCGATCCATGCGTTCATCTTGGTGTTGAACCTAATGGGACACACTTAAAGTTGGTTGACCATTCAGAGCATGCTCAGGTTTGCATAGATCCAATAGAGATTGGTCCATTAGAAATTGACCAAAGTCAACCTGTATAACTTGCGCTAGTACATGTGTCATTGAGATGTTGACTTGGTTAATTCCTAATTGATCAAATATGTAAAGTATATTTGATCGACGATCTATTAGCCGGTTAGATTTACATCTACAAGAATCCTAATAAGATTAGGAGAATCTATTCTAGGAATTTGATTAAGATTCTAAATTAAACTCTAATTATGGGACCTAGAATATGCCTAAGTTTACCCCTTGCCATACATAATGTATAAATATATGGCAAGGGTCTACAGAAAAAGTGACATGTTTGCAATTAGTCTAGATTACCTATACATAAACCTAGTAGATTAGAACTCTTACTTATTTAGCATGTTTACATTAGTCTAGATTACTTGTGTATGGCATCAAGGGCGGATCCATGTAAAGGTATGCGAGGGGACATTTGCGCACCGCTCCCCCCCCCCCCCCCCCCCCCCCCCCCCCACCCTTCTCCCCGCCCCCCCTCTTATGGAAATAAGATATAGTTAATCTACGTAGATAAGATAGATACAGGAAAAATAATAATTTAAAATTTGTGGAACGACAATGATTAGAATTATTTTTTTCTTCTCCCAAACCTAATCATTATATAACTTATAATAAATTGCTTATATACTCCTTTTCTATGAGAAAGTGAAAATATATTATTGTGAATCTGAAATACTTTTTACCAAACCAAATTTTGTTTTCTTCTCTGAACCCTTTTTTATTCTTCTTTTTCGGTATGGATGCTTTCATATCATCTTGGAACTTGCAAACAACACTAGCGACCCCTTCAACAATAATATGTACCTTCATCCTTTTTTAATAAGTTTGATTTAGAAGTTTTGATAATTTGTTATTTTTGTAAAAAAATACTATTTCAGTATTAGGGTTATACTCCCTGACAAAAGTTTATACATCTGCCCTTGTATAACATGTTATGATTGGTCAGATCGAATTTGAATGAGGAATGAGATGTATAATTCGATAGGGATCTGTGTTGAGAATAAATTGATCTTGATTCATGAGATGAATATAGTGGTTAATTCTTGTGGATGGATTAAATCTATTACAACACGATAATCTAGAATGATCCTAAGATCGTTAAAGTAAACAAGCCCGGTCATGCATGCGAAGAGTTCACAAGCAACAAATCCGCGTATGAGATACATGGTATAGATGCGAATGGGTTCGTATCAGGTGACCTACTATCACTTTATTCTGATATGTGGATATCCTCTACTGATTCTGCCTCGCTACAATCATCCGTGTCATGAAAGGCCTTTCCTTCATTCCAACCCAAGAGGGAGACTGACTATGACCAAACTCCTGATACACGTAGCTCTTTGGGAACATTAATTTTAAACTTAGACGTCTTAACATCCAACGGTATTCATTGTCATTCCTAGTGTCACCTAGGTTAGCATTTATTGTGTCGAACCATGTACCTATCATGTCTAACATAACATCCATCTAGGTTAGCTTTATACTTAAGAGTTGTGCAATAGTTCCACAAAAATTGAACACACCAAAATCGAATATATGGTTCCTTTAGGTCTAAGCCTTCATGTCCAGAATTTGTTTATGATGTAAGCAGATCTGAAGACCTTAAATGGAATCTGAAAATCCTTTAGTACAATAGTTGTAGATTTTGAAGCCTTTTCGATTTGGGATGGTATGACCAATACAAATCCATCTAGCAGAATATATGACCGATATCTTACTACAGTGCAGTGCAGATCCAAACTGGAATAGATAGGTTTAAATCGTCTTCTTATGCACAGGGAAGGAGAGGTAGAGACGAGGAAAAGGGAGGGATGTAGGGTTTAGTACAAACCGGAGAAAGGTCCTGATTTCATGTTTATATAGCCACAACAGTTGGCCATCAAGAATAACTAACCAACTAGAAGATAAGTCCTAATCAAACTCAGCAATCAAATAAAACAAACCAAACTAATCAATGTGAAGAAAATACAAGTCCAACAATAAACCCAATCAGACTCAAGACTTGAATTGGTACTCCATCAACAAGTATCTTAGTGCATATTCCTGAGGTTTTGAATGTCTTCTCAGAGTTTATGGAGCTTATTTCCAGTTATCAATTGTTTCACTTATTTTTGTGAGATAGCTATCCTTGATATTCATAGTTGGAATGCTTTCTGTTAATCTTATAGACTTCCATTCTCTAAATCATTTTGTTAAGTGCTTTTTTAATCTTTTTATATCTTGTTAATTTAATAGTGAAATATATGATTGCCCTCGGTTTCCTATTACCAGAAACTATTTTCGATTGGGTTATCATAACTTCTCCAGAAGCTGGTTTGGTGTTCCTTGAAGAATGGAAGTAAGTTCTTGCTATTTGTGACATTTTTAGCACTTACATCTGAATTGTTATGCCCTTACTGTGTCCTTGCTCATGCATTATAATTCAAAGATATCTGATTGGCTATGATGATGACAAAGGTAGTACATCCTTTGGTGTGGCATGCTATCTATCAATTTTCTCTTCCCAGATGCATTTCAGTGTTATGATGCATAAATACTTAGAAAGGCTTATAATAATTAGTGACAGTTGAGATGTTCTTTTGTTAAAGTTGATAATCGTTTGATACACCTACTTATCAAACTACAGGGCCCGAGATATCCATGATACTCTATATATATCTTGTAATCAAACTTGAGACAGACCTGGTGGTGGTATTATGTTCAAGCAAATCTTGCTCAAGTCATATAGTTACCCTATAAATCCACTATACCAAACAGTTCGCAGGCTGAACTACCCGTGTGTGAAATAGACAACTATACTTTTTTGAAGTTTTTGTTGGTCTGAGTTCTGGGAGTTTGAAACTTTGAATTATAATTTGATTTTCAATCATGTTATTAATGTCAGCTCTATTTTCCTTCATCTCTGGCAGCTAGTAGAAGATGATTTTCAGTTTTGCACGAGAAATATTTTAATTTGTTTTAAAGATCTTTCTTTTGAAATTTTATAATAATTCTTCATATATTTGTTATGCTTTAGGAAACTTATATATTTATTTCTACATTCCTTATTTTGCAAGTATCTGGTTCCAATTACTGTGTGAATTCTTTCCTTTATTAGCTCAATAGCCTCTTTCCAAGTAACACTTGTTGGCTAAATAAGTACATATCCTTAACTGTAAATATGCTGTAGATGTAGCATATTAGTATCTGAGCCCCTAGCAGTACGCTCATGCTTCCTGATTTTCAGTATGTTGACGACGTTTAGCAGCTATTGCTTGTTCCAGCATTCCTCATCCTATAATATAGGCCCTCCTTTAATTATTTAACTTTCAGTGTCAAACACACTTATAGTTTAAGATATAAACTTTGGAATTCAATATCGTCTTTGTTCTTTTCATTTATTTACTTGTATTAGCTGCTTGAAGTTATCACATGATAGATAGAAATTGGGTGCGACTCTTGCGCACACTTTGATGATTGGTCATGTAAGGATGCAAGTCTGAAATGGTTGCTGCTTTGAATGCTGCACAAACTTTTTCTAACTAGATTCTTGGTAACCATAAAATACTGTCAGGGTTGCTGGAACTCCCAAAGTCCGGATTGGAGTTGTTGGAGCTGGTACAGCGAGCATTTTTCATGAAATGTTGCAGTCATCTGGTCAATCTCTTGAAGTGGCATTTTCTCCATCAAAAGGTGCTGAAAGATCCCCTGGCATTACTTGAGATCACTTAATATTCTATTTCTTTTATCATCATAAGGTGTATACCGGAAGTGGAGGTACTGCGAATATTGGTTTACAGCTGCACTAATTTGAAGAATTTATGTTATTAAAAGTACTTACCTAAAGGTCTAATGCACTACTACTTACCTCTACTTGCCCATGATGTTTTCCATGTCCTCTTTTTGTTTAAAGCTGCATGCCTATATTACCTGGGACAGAAAGTGATACTGAAAGCAATTCGCCCTTTAAGACATAATATAAGAACTGGAGTCATAATGATGACTGTTAAATGAAGGCATGCAGCTGATGATGTACCCTACCACTACCAGGAATCTTCTATTCCATTTATATCAATAGGAATGTGTTCTATGTCAGCCGCTATGAGACGACCAATATGATGTTCATACGAGTGCCATTGCCCTTGCTCAATGATGTTGCTAACAGTTTCCACTCTTCCCATCAGCACGTAAGTCTGCCATCCAAGTTTATCTACCAAACTCTGATGATAAATCCAGGAATCGAACCATAGGTTGGTTTTGCTACCGTTGTATATTACCCGATTGAGCACTGTCTTGATATTATGGCGCTGTTGTAAAATAGTTATAAATGTCACCGAGTAGTTGTTGTTCGACCTATGGACCCATACATTAGAGCTAGCCAGATATCGACTATTCAGCCATACAGCCCACAGAGAGGTTCCCTACAGGAAGCGCCAATAAGTTTAAGACTGGCTATATCTCGAATAGTTGTCAAGGAACGGAGTCCGATTCCTCCCTCATCTCAAGGCATGCATAAATCACGCTAGACTATCACATGAAGACCACCTCTCCAAACAAAACCCGCACAGTTTTTCGATCTTGCTGATAGTTTTACTAGGTAGCATAATCGCTTGCATCCAGAACATAGAATAGCAGACCTTATTAGTTCAAGGCATTCCCCAAATGACAAGTTCCGTGCTTGCCACTCTTCTACCCTTCTCTGGACATAATACAATTCCTGCGTAGTCAACATCGCAAGCATAATTCACTGACAAAGGAAGGCCTAGCTATTTCACCGGTAGAGTTCCTCTCCCTATTTGGAGTATCTAATGTTTAGTCTCCTGGTTGGAACAAGTTGTGCTGAAATACACCCGACTTTTATTTCTGGGGAGTTGTAGACCAGATAGAGCTCTAAAATTCTCCATAATCTGATTAAGATGGTTAAGACCCCTCTTTGAAGGTTCAATGAACACCAATAGGTCGTCGACATATATAAGATGGGAGACGTTCAGAGTAACTTTCCTATGTAAAGGCACTATTTGCTTCATTTGACCTTTCTTGTCCATCATAGAAGTGAAATACTCTTTAATGATTATAAATAGATATGAGGATAGTGGGTCGCTCTGTCGAAGTCCTCTTGCTAGTGAAGAAACTATACGGATGACGCTTGATTAATACAGAGAAGGATGGAGTAGAAATACATTCCTTAACACGCTCCCCCCACCATACGTCAAAAACCATCTCCACCATCAACTGGCATACGCTGTTCACCAATAAGCTTTCCGGAGGTCTAGTTTAAGATACGCCTTACTGCCCCCTACCTTATTAAAATCTCGGTCAAGTTCATAGCGAGCAAGCTGTTCTCAGTATGGAACATGTTTTTATAAACACCGGCTGGTTAGGAGAGATGAGCTTAGTCATAATAGATTGAATACGCCGACACATCAGATTGGTACTCAGCTTATACGCAATATTGCAACAAGCTATAGGGAAAGTCTGATATTGATATGGTGCCCTCCTTTGGTGTGAGAGTTAGAAATGTGTGGTTAAGTTCATGCAGTAGCTTGTCCTAATCAAAGAAATCATGTACGACCGCAAGAAAATGCTCCTTTAGACTATCCCAATGGCTTTTGAAAAACTTGCTACTAAATTCATCAGGTCCCGGAACTTTATTTGAGTCAAGCGAATTTAATGATAGATTTAATTTCCTCCATTCAAATTGGGGCTTTGAGCATCGCGTTTCCTTTATCCGTGACGATCATTTTGCAAATTAACTCAAGAAATTCATGAAGGTGGTTATCTTGATTATAGATAAGCTTATAGAAAGTAACTTCTGTCTGAATATTTGTATGGAGAGGTCAGTTCCTTACCTGATGGACCAAATAGCTTTTGGAAATATGGTTGTTATGTTGGCGAGCAAGTATCTGGCTGTAGAAGAACTTAGTGCACCTGTCGCCCTCTTTCAGCCAGTTACATTTTTTCCGTTGTGCAGCTTCGAGTTCTTCTAGAAAGAGGAGTTTACGAACCGTCCTCTGGAGCTCCACCTATTTTGCTGCTAAAGTTGGATTTTGAATATCTACTTGCAGTTTATCCTGGATGTCTTGCAGCTCCTTCTCCCTCATTGCCAATTCACTTTTTGAGCGGACAAGATTCCAAACTTTAAGGCCCTTCTTGACAGCTTTTAGCTGATGGATAAGGCAATATTGGATATTTCCCTGTACAGGAATTAGCAACCCCACGCTTACTACATCTGAAGACCTCTCCATCTCAGTCCAGGCATTATTATATCTGAATGGTTGAGCTTTGGGTGGCGTGCTTTCAGCAAGTTGATGCGAATTGGGGAATGGTCGCTAGTCGAGGTTCCTAGTCCTTTCACCACCATATTGGGATGATTTTTAAGCCATTTATCATTGCCTAAGGCTCTGTTTAGCTGACATGCTATGCGGTTAGTCGTTACCTTGTTACTCCAAGTCTAGATATGTCCCACACAAGAGAGACATTGCAACCTTGAGATAAGGAGGCATCTATGAAAATCTCCAAGTATATGGTCAGATACAAGTCTTCCCCCAATCTTCTCGTATCTACATACATAACATTAAAATCACCGGCAAAGGAGCAACGGGAGGTGACTCTTTGTATTAGCTATAACACAAATATGAATGATCTCTTGTCATAACTTGTCTCGTTGTCATCGATCATTGTGTCCATAGACAACTTCAAATAGCATTATGTAACTCCTTTATTAGTGAGATCCAAAACAATAAGTAGTTCAGATATATGTATCACCTGCCCCGTCCAAGTTTTACTATCCCAGAGAACCCATATTCGAGTCATAGTGCAGTGCTCAAGATTGTGCATTTGAGACCACCCATATGTAGTTCATCTTGATAACTTCTTGCCAGATTTGATTTTAGTTTAGAGTAAGGCAGTAATAGAGCTTTGAGAACGTTTGGCATGATCACGGTTTTCCTTTCATCTTCCCAACGAGTTAGCTCCGCAGACATTCCAGACCAAGATGGTCATTAATGAAGAGTTGGAAGCCCTTAATATCCATCCAAATCTCCTCTAGGGCTAGTAGAGGATTCTAGTTGCTGAGTCTCAACTATATGATTTGAGCGAGGAGGTGATAATTTGGATCGAATGAATAACTGCCATTTTAGATTATCTCTGGTGAGAGGTTGATCTTTTGAGGACTCGAATTGTTGGTTGTTATTATCCTTTAGGTTTCGAAGGAAATAACCATGAGATTTCCTGTATCATGTCTATTATTAGATCTGCTGGTCCTTCATCCATATGGATAGCCTCCTCTTCTACTTGGACCTTATGTCTCGCATCCACATGGTCCTCTGCAGCCTTTTTCCCTGCTCATCCGTATGAACACTTTGGGAACGCGCGTGTCCAAAGCAGTGACACTTATCACATGAAGGGGGCATCCACTCGTAATCTAACAGTTGCCTCACTCATTGGCCAGATAGCAGAGCGATACAAACTGCCTAAGGCAGCACCTCCGACGCTCGTATTTCCACGAATATTTGAGCATAGGATAGCCGAAGTCTCTTAACTATTGGAGTATCCAGTTTGATAGGTTTACCGATAATACTAGCCATTCTCATCAATAACGGAGGATTCCATAGCCTTACAGGTAGCGATGGAAAGCAGATCCATACAGGAACAGTGGATAGTCGTTCTTTATGGAAACTTGCATTTGGAGACCACTATTGTAGTATTACCGGTCGACCATAAAACGTTAAAATGACCCCCTTGCAAGATACGTAAATGCACAAATGTGCCTGTAGAAGGGCCGAGCTCCCATCACATATATAGGACCAACGTGTTATTCCTATATTCATGAGTTTCCTCCGGTTCCTCCAGTCCAGCGTGGCTTCAACAATCTTTCCTTCCTCTTTTGTCATTGGTTTCACATAGTGACATTCATGATCTTTCTGTATCTTCGTAGATTTGCATAGGTCCACTCACGTCTTTGGTTTGGTCCTCGTGTTATCCATCTGTACCCTTGGTTCATCTGATCTGGTCGTCTGTCCTCGTAGCGACATTGGATGTTGCATGGGTTTTCAGGTATCTTGTTGGACTTCGGTATATATCGGTTTCCTTGTGTTCCAGTTATGCATCAGTCTTGATTGGTCTCCTATATCGATTTTCTTGGCAATGCCAACACCATCTCCTTGCAGCCCCGAATTACGGTGTAACCCTCCCTTCTCGCAACTTCGGTTTACTATCGTGGTCCACCCCACTTCATCTGCTTTCCGGCCTGAGTCTCCCTTCACATCTACTCCACGATCCAGGGACTGTTGGGACTGATTAGAACCCTAGGATCGTGAAGATCTCCATGATCCTCTGCAAACCATAGATTTGTTGCTGCCATTGTGTGTGTAATCTCCATGATCCTCTGCAAACCTCAGACTTATTGCTGCAATTTTGTGTGTGTATGTGTGTGTATATATATATATATATATATATATAGGGGGCGGATCAAAAGAGCCGCCCCAGGGGCCCCGCAGAAGCCTCCCTCGTGCGTCGGATAGGGGGGCCGCGCGAGCGCCGCGTAGGGCTTGAAGCGCGCGTCCGCGTGGGGCTCGCTTGATCCAACGGTTAGGGGGCGACGGGGCTACTATGGGGCTCCGGATCCGCCCCCATATGTGTGTCTATATATGCATCTCTAGCCACAAGTAGCTAAGGTGGGAGTCATCCCCATATAAGCCTTACGAGGCTAAGCTGGAAATCATCCCCAATTTTTTTTTGGGGAGTCATCCCTAATTTTTTTGGGAGTCATCCCTTATATATATATATATATATGACAAGAATCTCTAGCCTCGAGTAGCTAAGGTGGGAGTCATCCCCAAGTGGTTGTGGGTTTAAGACTTGGGGGAAAATTCCAAGTTATGGTAATTAAATTCTAACAAGTTAACGGTGTGGGCCAGGTGTGGGGCCAGGTGGGCTGGGCCGAGCATGGAAAGTGGGCCTATTCGTGTAGGCTAGCGGAGAGGAGTAGGCCAGCGTAGTAGGCCGGCAGGCCAGGCGGAACGAGACAACAGCAGAGGAGTGGGGCCTACTGGCCGAGTTTGGACCTACTTGCCGGGTAGGAGCCTTCGGGTTGAGTTGAATGAGTTTGTACGCCCTTCAGGGCTTAGTTGAGTTGTAAGCCCTTCGGGCCCGAGTTGAGGGTTAGGGTTAGAGATCCCTTACGTAGCGTGGGATCCCGACTCTTCTGTTGGAGTGGCAGCCAGGAACGGAGGAAAAGGTGATGGAGTGCAGTAGGCCACTTGTGCTAAGGGAGGCGGGTGGACGACTATTGTCCGGAGGAGGCGGGTGCCTGTTAGGTCCACCGACATGGTGGGAAGGGGGAAGGGTGTTTAGGAGGCCAGGGGAGGTACCCCATCCCAGGCCAATGGGGGACGACCTAGCCAGGGGATGCGTCCGTCTCTGATGGTTGCGGGCTCAGGACCTCCGACGGTGGCGGGCTTTGGACGTCCGGTGGTGGCGCACTTTGGTCGTCCGACGGGGACGACAACGTCTCCAGGGATGCGAGACACAATAGATGGAGCCCAGAACCCTAGGGGAGGCGGTGGTTGATCATACGCGGACATATACCGTTCAGAGAGGGACCAAAACAGTGGGGCAATGCATTACGTTGCCCCCAAGAAGGTAGAGAATGGAGAACGTGCGTTGTATACAGCGGAGATCGTGGAAACTACAGAGTATTGGAGGAACATGCTCATTTTTTATGTGCTTGACGACAAGCCGTTCTATGGCCAGATACGAGCGTATGCACACAGGGTTTGGCGACCCAAGGGATCTATTGAGCTGTTCGCGAGCGAAGAATTTTATTTCGTAAAGTTCGGCCTGCACGAGGAAGTGGAGCGCATCATCCAAGGGGGCCCTAGACATTTGATAGGCGGTTGATCATCTTGAAGGAATGAAAGCCTAACTATGTGTGCGAGCAGGAAGTTGTCCATTCGACACCTATATGGGTTCGATTTCCTAGCTTCGACCCTAACTACTGGAGTGTACCAATGCTGATGAAACTAGCCAGCCTAATCGGTAAACCTATTAAAGTTGACGAGGCTACGACGAAGAGGGATATATTACTGTATGCCAGGGTGTTCGTGGAGATTGAAGCTAGCAAAGTGCTGCCACGTATGTTGGAGTACGATGTATCGTCTGGAGAAGTGTTTCGTGCAGAAGGCTGAGTATGAGTGGGTACCACCGATATTCAAATCATGCCGCTGCTTTGGGCATACACAGTACAAGTGCCTACAAGTACGTGCTGATGGCAATGGTGAGGCCGAGGCATCTGCCTACATCGACCCGGGGATGGGGGTAGAGACGGGAGGGAGCGATGCAGCTCCGAATGACAGTCCAGTTACTGATGAATTGGTTCCTATGGAGATGCACGAGGGAGGACAACGGGTGATCAGGACGAATGTGAACATTTCAGCTTTGGAGCCTAGGAGGGATAACGACAAGGGCCTAGCTACGACTCAACCTCCTCCAGAGAGGTTCTCCAATAGCGTTCTACAACCAAAGTAATGGACAAGGGGGGGTGTACATAAGGAGGATGTCGGCAGCGTCCGGTAAAGGTTCAAAAGGAGGATACCATAGCGGCCCTGGCCTGCTCAGCAGGAAGAGACAAGCTTTTGGTAAGCACGAGGATGTCTTTCGGCCTGACCGTCCTACTGTACCGAAATAACGAGGGGAATTATGTGTTGACAATCCAGAGTGGACGAGGCTGGTAACTGATGGTGACGCTGGTGGACAACAAAACATGGATGCAAGCGGCTCTGATATGCAGAGTAACATGGAAGACATTTCGATTATGGAGAAACTACTATCCCTTCCTGGAGGTAGTTGCATGGAACTAACAAGGGACCTCAGTCTTTGATCAATGACGGTAATGACATGAAATGTGCGTAGAGATTGTTCGATTGCAAGGAGGAAGGAGATTAGTGCTATGATTGGAAGGAAAATGTACTCTATTTCTGTTCTTCTGGAAACAAAAATAAAAGGGGAGCGGATCCTAAATAGATGTGTGCCTCTGCACGGAGTCACATACACAACTTGCACTTGTGTAGCAGCGTGATGATCTGGATTAGATGGGATCGTGGCATGTGGGATGGTCATGTAATGTTTGTAACTGAACAGTTAATTGCAGTAGAGTTTAGCAATAAAGATGGACTCCGGTTTATTTTTGGAGCGATATATGGACACTGACTGGAAACAGAGGGACAACCTATAGAGGGACATCGTCTGTCTTAGCTACGTTGCTGAGAATCGTCTTAAGTTGCCGCTACTCTGCTTGGGGGACTTCAACGCTCTTCTCTACCACAATGAGAAGGTTGGAGGCCGACGAGTATCAGACGCCATCTTGCAGGATTTTCAGACTTGCCTAATATGCTCGGGGCTGCAAAGCATTACGAGGATTGGACATATATGGATTTGGAACAACAAGGCTGTTCGGAAGAGGGTGGCATGCCTGCTGGATAGGGCACTCGGGAACCGGTTTTGGCTTGTCACCTTCCCGAATATGTTGTTGAAGGGTTGGCTGCTGATACGAGTGATCATTCTCTCATCTGTCTCAGAATGCTGGAGGTGGACCGTGTCAGGGCGAGGCCGTTCCACTACAACAATAAGTGGCCACTAGTTGCTGGGTATAAAAAGGCAGTTGCAATAGGGCTTCAGAAACTGACTCAGGGGAATGAACAGTTCCGTTTTGTACAGAGCTTGAAGATGGTGATAGCTGAGCTGAAGTTTTGGAACAAATCCTTGCCGAAATCAACCTTGGGGAAGGAGAGTGAGTTTCAGGAGATGCAAAGTCGGTTTCAAGATGATATCCTTAGTGACGACGTTGCTGCCCGATAGCGTTCTTTAGTTCAGGAGGTTCTCTGGCTGTAGGAGGAAATACAGCTTGCATAGCGGGCCAAATGTTCGTTGCTTCGGGATCGAGATAGATGCACAAAGTTCTTTTATGACGTGATACGGACGATGCAACATCGCAACTCTATAACCAGACTCATTGCAGTGGATTGAGCGGAGGTGCGGACACAGCATGACATACAGGTTGAGGCGATAAGGTATGACTGACTTATATAACCAGAGTGATTATATGCATCATTTTCCTGACCTAGTTTGTAAGCGGCTTGTCACTTCACATGGTATTAATGTGTTACTGGCTCCTGCGACGGTGGAGGAGGTGGAGAGTATTGTCAAGAATGATGATCCTAATAAAGTCCCTGGACCGGACGGATTTGGCAGTCAATTCTTTAAAATGCACTGGCTTGAGTTGAAGAGACGGGTCATGCAGGTGATTCATGACTTCTTTGTGCATAGATGATTGTTGAGAGAGCCCAACCACACTTTTATTTTGCTCGTGCCGAAAAAAGAGGACAAATAACCTTGCAGACTTTCGACCCATTGCTTGTTGCTATTTTATTTACAAACTGATCACTCATCTGATGTGCAAACACATGGAGAATATAATGCCAGGATTGGTTTCTACAAACCAGGTGGCCTTCATCCGGGGGAGAAGCATAGCTGACCACTGCCTCCTGGCGCACGAGATGGTGAGGGGGTTCAACAAACTTGGAGGGGAGAAGACTTGTATCAAACTGGACCTTCGGAAGGCGTACGACATGGTGAACATGGAATTTGTATGCCAATTACTGCTTGCTATGAGTTTCAGTACCACATGGGTTGATCGGGTCAGGTAATGCATCTCTACGCGACCTTCTCGGTACTTATCAAAGGACAATCTTACGGTTACATATGGAACAATCGAGGACTGCAGCAAGGGGATCCTCTGTCTCCGTACCTCTTTACTATTGTGATGGAATATTTTATGTGTATGATGAACTCTGCGGTGCATAAGTGGATTATTCTACCATTATTCAAACAGATTGTTCCCCACGTTTCTCACCTGACCTGTGCGGATGATCTACTTATGTTCCTCAACCCCACGAGGTCTGGTTTGATAGCTGTGACGGATATTATGACGGAGTTTAGGTGACTCTCGGATCTGTCTTAATAAGGATAATAACACTGTTTATTTTAGCCGTGGTTGCTTGCTGAAGGAGGAGAAGGCGGCCGCTCTTGGGGTACGGCTTGGTGAGCTTCCGGTGAAATATCTAGGCATTCTACTATCGAGAAATTATGCGGGCAGTACTGAGTACCAGAGTTTGGTGGAGTATGGCAGGCCGAATGCTTTTCCTTCGGGGGTCGGGTTAAACTAGTGCGCTCTGTTGTTGCAGCGTTGGTTATGTTATGGTTACAATCAATACTCCTACCAGTTTCTACTATCTGGAAAGTGGAGAAGGTCTGTGCGAACTTCATCTGGAGGGGAGGGGTTCACGCCATCTCATGGGATACTATGTGTCGTCCACAAGAGAAAGGGGGGCAGGACTGTGCCCCATAGCTATCCTTCGGGAGGTGGCTGGCTTGCGGATGGCTTGGAAGTTTATACAAGGGGAGTCGCTCTGGGCTACCTAGATAAGAAACCATTGCCTCAAGAGATCGAGTTTCTGGTAGTATTAGGAGACCAACAACGAATCCGTTGTATTTAAAAATATTCTACGACAACGGATGCGCCTGAAGCCGTTAATTATCCGACACATTGTCGAAGAGGAGGGGACGAATTTGTTGTGGGATCCTTGGGTCCGATACTAGAGCGTCCAGGAGTTGGTGGGCGGCTTGGGTCGAGTTCCTGCAGCCTGACGGGGACAGGTCAGTGGCATTATTGGGCTTGACACTTGGCGGCTAGGGGGGCTTCAGTTTTCGTAGCAGCTTGAACAAGAAATCCACTAAATTCCGATCGACGGTAGCTTGGACTGTGACAGTTGGGTGTGGGATGGAAGCCTAACCAGGAATTTTGTATTCCAACTAGTATATGGCCAAATCTATATGACTCAAAACAAATGGGAGCATGTTGACATTGTATGGTACAAGGAGATTGCAAGCAATTTTCAATATTGTGTGTACAAATTGCTACTGGGCAAACTACTTACAAGGGACTAGCTTCATAGGTTTGGGGTTCAACCTATGGATTTGAGGTGTCCTTTGTGGACATGGTCAAGAATCGATGATGCTTCTGTTCTTCGAGTGTTGTAGTGAATGAGAGAGATGACAGTGGCAGACGACGATCCTCAAACTGCACGGTAATGGGGAGGGGGTATAACATTGATCATTTGGAGTATCAGGGGGTCTCGTAGCTCGGGAGGTCTATGGTTCAGGGAGACATGCACCAGGCTAGCGTCGGCTGTATGACATATCTGGAAGGAGAGAAACAACCAGATCTTTGAGGGACTTTGTACTGCTAGTGCTAGCATTCTTTACAATATAGAGTTTGATATGAATGGGTTGAGAACAACCAAGACTCCACCTGATGGGAAGCTGTGATGTAATATGTTTTTTCATTTATAAAATTACCTTTGTTTGCCATTAAATACGAAAGTTGGAAAGAACTTGATTCAATTGAACAAACTAAAGAAAGTACAAAGAAAAGTCCTAGAAGACAATCTAAGTACAAACTTGTTTTCTGGGAGGTGACAATGGAGGGTTAGGAGTGTAGCAACTTTCTTTACTCCGTGGACGATCCGATGCAGAAGTTCTTCTCTCTTGCTAGAGGGTAGATTCAAAGATAGCCAGATTAGTTGTATGAGAGTAATACCCTGTTATTTATAGTTGTTCAGTGGTCGCATGAATTTCGGGCTGCATGGACGTTAGGAGTTGCCACGTGTCTTCTCCTAATAGAAAGAAGTTACAACTGTGCACAAGAATCTGGGCTTCAGCTGTCACGTGGACATTTGTTAAAATTTTTTTGTTGTTGAATATCTGGATGGTTCTCATATATTGTAGGCGCGACTTGGTCAAATGGACACGTGGCCACTAGTTGGTTGGAGATAATCACTCAGTTGTAACAACAAGATTTGGTCGATATGGAATCTGGGACGTGTGGCCAAAGACGCATGGGACGCATGGAGTCTGGAATGCATGGGGCCAGAGATGTATAGACCGCATGGAGTCTAGAACGCATGGGTCAGAGACGCATGTACCGCAAGGAGTCTGGAACGCATGGGCCATAGCCGCATGGGGCGTATGGAGTCTGGGACGCATGGGCCAGAGCCGCATGGGATCTTTCGTCGTGTTGTACACGTGGCTCTGCACCCTTGTGATTTTTGTCTCTTAGTGTGTTCTCGTCGTTCAAGGCGATCAGGAAAATCTTTTTTGTCAGGATTCTGTGTCAGGGTGCCATCTTTGTTGTTAGGACGTCATGTCAGGTCGACCTGCGGCCAGTTGTCAGGACGTCATGTCAGATCGACCTGCGACCAGTTGTCAGGACACTTATTTGGACCGCATGGGTGTCCCTTTTCTCGGCCGCATGATGTTCATGCGGTCCAATATCTGTTGAGTTTTATTTGGGGCGCATGGACGTCGGGCGCATGGATGCACATTTTTTATGCTTCTACACCCTTCTTCGAATATATATATATATATATGGAAAAAAATAATTTTATTCATTTAGAATGGAAAGTTACAACGCTATCCCAACTGAAATCATACATCACCTATGCTTTTATATGATATAATCAACACCATACGCAACATACTCAATGTTTTACAAATTTTTTATAAGGAATATTCCATCTTTTTAAATAAACCTATCATAATTCTCGTAGAGCATCTTTTCCCAGGCGGGATTAGCTTCAATAAGCTATGCACCCCATGACAAAGTTTTGCAATATAAAGAGGCTCGGGTCAATCTCTGACTAGTGTGCTTTGCTCTTTTTCTTGGTTTAATTAAGAGAGCACTTTTTCGAAGAACCTGCTCTTCTTCCCTTGGAAGCCTCTTCCGTTTGACTTCTAGTCTGCATAGAATGTTGCCCTGTAGAAGACATCTTTTGGCCCGTGAAATGTGCTTCCTCCGTGACCTACCTTTTGACATTCGTCCGATTATCTTCTGAAGCAAGGGATGAATCTTCTGCAGTCACCAATAGCGCCATTTTCTCTTCTTCGGCCACCAAAGTCTTCTTCATCGTTTCCTCATGTGGATGTTGCTCAGTTCGTTCTACCAGGACAATAGCCTTATCGATCAATTGGCCGCATTCGCCCTCTTGTATGGTCACTTTCCTTCTCTTCTATCCGTGTATCTCCAACATCAGGACCAAGCATTACCTCCAGTTGTTCCAGTGGAGTAGTGCCCACGCCTTTCTGTTTACTTTCTACTGCACGCGGACACATCCTGGTCTGATGACCAAAACAGTTGCACTCATCGCAAACTGGAGGAACCCATTCGTATTCGACTATTTGCAAGAATATTTCGCCCGATGGTATTCGATATTCAATTTCCCGCGGCAGTACAACATTAGACTCAATCTCTACAAAACACGCGCATATGCAAGTCATACTTTCATGGCCGTCGCCTCGTCCGATTTGATAGGAGTGCCAATTAAGCTGGCTTTTCATAATTATGGCCATGCTCCAATATTGAATATGCAGGTTAGGTAGCTGAATCAATATCCCTCTTGCATTTGGCGTTCCTTTGCCATTTATTGATGATGATCAAGCGTCCAACAAAAGTCCACGGACCACCTTGCAAGATTTGTTCAACATCCTCTTGCAACTCAAACCGCGCAAAGAAGAAACCATTATCCCTTGAGAAATTTTTCATATTTCCTCGTGGCTTCCAGACTCGATTAGCATAACCCTAATCTGGCTTTAAAAGACCAATTTTCCAGGACATAATACAAGCGTGTTCTTCCCATACTCTGTTGTCTCTTCCATGTCATTTTCAGTGAATCTGCCACCATGCGTTGTCCGCTAATGATTTTCGGTTCCACATACTGTATTGATGCACTGGACTGCATCTTTGCTGACCTACACACCTCAACCCAGGACCTACTATGAGTTCCTGACATGGCAGGACCGTTCCTCATAGAGAAATCGTTGACAGAAGGAGGTCTACGATCAGGAATCCTACGTGGGACGAATCTTTCCACCTTAGAACTCCAATCATGCTGTAATATTTATTGAATTCTTCACCGACAAAATATATTGTTTTTTTTTATTTACTTGCTTCAGACAAAATACAACCGGCCTAGTTTTGAATGGAAGTTTTCTAAAATGTGATGTATGTTGTGGATATATAAATATATGACTTCGTCAAATGATAATGGTTAAAGTGTGTCAGTAATAAATATTTTGGTTCTATTGGATCATTGTCCGACACTAACTTTTCTTCTCTCTTTTTCTTTTGAATTTTTATTGAATTTACCTGAAAAGAGCTCCGAATGGAGGTATGGACCAATATTAATGGAAGTCAATATAGAACGGGGTTAGGCCAACAGTACGATATGTCTGATACATATAACCATCGATTGTTGCTACAACTCTTGCTATTTTTATAATGAAAATTGAGGGTGCTTATTATAATAACTGATGTGAGCGTAAAGGAGACTATCTATAAATAAAAATAAAAATAGAGATTACTCTCCTACACTTACGTGCAAGCTGGAGTAAGCAAGCTTATTTTGGAGATAAATTGTAGGTTAGAACAACCTGAAAGCCCGTGAAATATTTATGACTGACTGTCGGCCCTTTATGTTGGTTGTCAAATCCTGGCCAAGGTAGATAGCATGAGAGCGACATGCCATAAAACCTATGAAGGAAATGGTTTACACTATATATCAATATTATCTTGACTGGACTTCCTTCTATCTTTTTCTATTGTCATCATATGACTATATGAATGGCTTCATTCATCATTTGTTTCTTCTTCTATAAGCTACTCATCCATCTTCTTTTGTTGCCTAGTTTAACCCCTCCCTTGTTCTATACAACCTGCCTTCTTATGTGCTTTCCTCCATCCTTCATCTCTTGCGTATCTAGTTTCTTTTTCTTTCCTCTGAATCACATCTCTACTACCTATCCCTCAATTTCTCAAACGTGGGGTCTCCTCAAAAGGGTTTCCCCAATATGATACATGCTGATTGACAACATATTGAGTAACCAACAACTTGTGCCTATAATCCCAAGACCGATAAAACTGCATATAACATATTTAACCAACAGTGTGCATACCAACAAAAAAAATCATTGCTTATGAAAATTTATGGATAGCAGGCATGAAAGTGGCGGTGGTCATGGTTAATGAACACTTGATGGTGGATCTTTTCTTTTCAAGGGTTAAATATGTACTTAATGGTTATCTAAGATAGCCAGTCTAATAACATGGGCATCTCAACGACATTTTGTTGTAGAGGGATTAATTATATATTTGAAGAGCTTGTAAAGTTGGTTACATAAAATCCAACTATAATCTACTGTATTATTCTCTCCAATTCTGATATAAAATAAGATTCAATTGAATATTTTGCTCGCTATTTGAAATATTAGTTCTAACAATGATTATTCTTTTTGTCAGCGACAGGAAAAATATTAGCCTCAGAGCTCCCAAAGTATGGTCAGAAAATCTGTAAAGTCTTGTATCCTGCGTCTGTTAAGGCTAGCCGTGAAATTGGTAGGTTTTCCTCTGTACCTTGATTTATATGGATATCCTTCCTAGTAATTTCTCCTATGCATTCCAAGCATTTGGTTTTTGTTAGAACTACTGTGTGAAGCATTCGTGAAGGAGCTTCATAGTCAGCTTGTAGTGGTGTTTACTACCTCACCATTTATGGAATAGATAGCTTATCCTCCTCTTTATCCAACACTTTTCCCATCAAATGGGTCTGGCTACATAGTCAAAATAGAAAAGGTCGACAAAGAATGACCAAAGTTTATGATCGCTAAGTCAACCCTTGTAGAATATTTTGGAGTTCTATTTTATTATAATCTCTTGGCTATATATATATATATATATATATATATATATATATATATATATTGCCTTACAACCCTCCATCTTATATAAAATTTCCTAATATATTCTAATATATCAACACTTCTCCTCAAGATGGGCGAAAGATATTCACTAAGCCCATCTTGTCACATCCTCTAATCATATCTACAGAGCTAAGTCTCTTGGTCAGACTGTCTGCTACCTGATCCTTGATTGGAACATGGTCTAGCTCCAGTCTACTGTCCAACTTCTCCTTGATGAAGGATCTATCGATCTCGATGTGTTTAGTCCTGTCATGCTGCACTGGATTGTTGGCGATACTGATGGCTGACTGGTTGTCACACCACAGCTTCATCTTGGCTCCTTAATCCAGCTTTAGCTCCACTAGTATACTCTTCAGCTATAGCAACTCTGCAACTCTCAAGGCATAGTTCTGTACTCCGCTTCAACTGTCGATCTGGCCACTACTGACTGCTTCTTACTCCTCCAAGAGACCAAGTTGCCTCCTACAAATATGCAATAGCCCGAGGTAGACCTCCTGTCATCAGCATAGCTAGCCCAGTCAGAGTCACAGTAGCCCCCGATGCTCACGTTATCATTCTTCCTGAATATCAGCCCCTTTTCGGGGGCACCCTTCAAGTATCTCAGAATCTGGTACACTGCGTCCATATGACCCTTCCTTGGGTCATGCATGTAGCGGCTCACCACACTCACTGCAAAGTAGATATTAGGACGTGTGTGACTCAAATAGATCAACTTGTCCACCAGTCTCTGGTATCTGTCCCGGTCAACTGGTTCTCCAGCCTCAACACTCAGCTTGAACCTCTGATTGATCGGCGTCGCTGCAGGTTGCATCCCAACATCCCTGTCTCTGTGAGAAGGTTCATCGCATACTTTTTCTGAGAAAGAACAATTTTCTCTGCTTTTCGAGCAATCTCAATCCCAAGGGAGTACCGAAGAAGGCCAAGGTCCTTCACCTCGAACTCCTTGTCAAGCTTTCCCTTGAGTCGGGCAATCTCCTGCACATCATCTCCGGTGATAATCATATCGTCCACATACATCGCAAGCATGGTGATGTGGCCTCCACTCCGACGGAAGTGTGATCAGCGTTGATCTGCCGATATCCTATCCCTATCATCGTCCTCCTGAATCTGTCAAACCACGTTCGAGGAGACTGCTTCAGTACATAGAGGTTCTTCAATCTGCAGACCTTGTCCACTGTCTTATCAGTGTAGAATCCTGGTTGTATCTCTATGTAAGCCTCCTCCACTAGATCCCTATGAAGAAACACATTCTTCACATCCAGTTAGTGTAGCTTTCATCCACCATTCGTTGACAAAGAAATCAGGGTCCTAACGGTGCTCATCTTCGCCACTGGTGCAAAAGTCTCGTCGTAGTCAATGTCGTACGCCTGACTGTATCCTTTTGCCACCAGTCGAGCCTTGTAGCGCTTAACCTGTCCATCTTGGTTCTGATTCACAGTAAAGATCCACTTGCATCCGACTGCCCTCTTCTCCTCTGGCTGTTTTACCAGTTCCCAAGTGTGGTTCTTCTCAAGAGCCCCTAACTCCTTGTGCATCGCCGCTTTCCACTTTGGATCGTTCTTGGCAACCTGCCAATTGTTAGGTACAATAATACTATCCAAAGACGCAATGAATGCTCCATGAGAAGAATAGATGTTATCATATGAAACAAACTGAGTAAGGTCCCAACCATATCTATCAAGAGGATTTTTCGCATTGCTGTGAGTGGTCCTCCGTACTGATAATGGTGTGGGAGGGGTAGGAAGAATGATATCACCTGAAGGAAAATCTGGTGGTGCTGGTGTAGGTGTCTCAGAAGTCGAGACGGACGCAGGCAAGGGACTTGGCACTGGTAATATAGGTACTGGTCCTGCAATTTGCTTCCCTTTTCTGCTGTAGGTAAGTAACTCCCTCTGAGCCGTGGGCCTAACACCTCTCATCTCCTCCCCCTGTTCCTCTTCACTCTCCTCCTCAACCGTTCCTCCATGCCATACTCCTAAATCGGTCACCAAACTCTCACCATTCTCCCTCTTTTGTCTCATACTCTCAGTGTCAGGTGAGTTGCCCATGGATGAGGTTCCCTCCTGACGGTAGTATGGCTCAAGCTCCCTGAAGTGAACATCCATGCTCACAAACCTCTTCATCTCTACTGGGCTCCAGCACACGTACCCCTTCTGAGTCGTCGAATAGCCCACGAAGACACACTTGACTGCTCTAGTGTCAAGTTTTTCAACAGATGGTCTATTGTCCTTCACAAAACATACGCAGCCAAACACCTTTAGCGGAAGTATCCCACTATTATTTTCTTGTAATATCTCACATGGAGACTTTCATCCCAGTACTTTCGAGGGCATCCTGTTGATCAGTTGAGCTGCTGTCAACACTGCATGCCCCCACAGACTCTGTGGGACATTTATGGCAATCATCATGCTCCTTGCCACCTCCAGAAGGTGTCTGTTCTTCCTTTCTGCCACTCCATTATGTGCTGGTGTGTATGCACATGTGGTCTGATGCTGTATCCCATGGGTTGACAGGTATTCCTCAAGTGCTTTGTTGGTATACTCTGTCCTATTGTCAGACCTCAGTACCTTCACTACTGCTCTGTACTGAGTCTTGACATGTTTATGAATGTCCCGGAAACAGGCAAAGACATTACTCTTATTCTTCATTAAATACAGCCAGGTGACACGAAAGGAACAATCAATAAAAGAAACAAAATACTTGTAACCATTCATAGTAGTTGTGACGCACGACCCCCAAACATCAGAATGCATAATATCAAAAACAGAAGAGCTCCTATGACCCACACTAACATATGAGCTCCTAGTAAGTTTGCCTAAATCACATGTATCACATATTAGTTTCTCCTTATTTTTTTTCTCATAAATAGATGGATACAACTTACTCAAAATACCAAAAGAGGAGTGCCCCAACCGCCTGTGGTGGAGTATCAGTGTATCATCGGCACTCATCTTCGGTCCTCCCATTCCTTCCCTCTCTGCCGCAGCCACCAATGCCGAATCTAGTTCTTCCTGGTCCAGGTACCACAGTCTATTATGCCAAGTGTCAATACCAAGTCTTCATCCCGTCTCCTTCTCCTGGAAGATCACCTTAGGAATATCAAAAGAGAAAATGCATTTTAGTTGGAGGATTATAGAACTAATGGACAAAAGACTGATTGGAAAAGGAGCATGCAAAACAATGGATAATTTTACTGAACATGTACAATCGACAGTACCCTTACCGACCACTGGCTGGAAAGTACCATCGGCTGTTTGAATGCTGTCCGCCGATGCTAGGTGAGTGTAAAAAGAGAACTTACTAGCATTCCCTGTCACGTCTCGAGACGAACCCGAATCGACAATCCAGTCCGACGATCTAAGGGAAGACATAGAAGCAAGGGTGAGTGAGTCGTCACTACCTTCCGATGGATGGGCATACATGGCAGCGTTGCCTCTAGCGAAGACTGAGGTAGACGTCTCCTTAGTCTCACTGCTCCTGTCTCCATCGCTTGACGCTCTCTGCTTTCTCCTGAGTACCTCCAGCATGTTCAGCAGTGCATGATCCTCCTCAGTATAGGCGCCATCAGTTCCCTCATCGCCTTCTGCTACCAGCAGGTTCGTCCGATAACCTCCTCGACCACCCCGTCGACCCCTACGACCATGTCCACGTCCTCCAAATTGTGCACGTCCACCACCTGAATCTTCCTCCTTGGGTGGTTTGGTGCAAGCATACCTCAGATGGCCCACCTCCCCGCAGTTGTAGCACTGCCGGGGGTCTCTCTTAGGTCCTATGCTGCCTGAATTGGCAACCGCCAGTGCTGACTTCACTTCAGGAGGACCACCTGTCCCTGCCTGCAGCTTGATGATCATGGCCGAGATAGCCTCCTCAAGTGTAGGGATCTTCAGTTTGGCTAGAAGTAGTGCTGTCCTCTGAGCAAACACGGTGGCCAGCCCCTTAAGAAACTTCATCGTCCTCTCCTGCAGACATACCTGTCTCTTCTTACACTTCGGGTCCTCGCAGCTCGCCCGATCTGAGGAGTGATCGTAAACCAACCATAGACCCTCCAACTCAGTGGCATACTCCTGCACCGTCTTCTCTCCCTGTACGGTGTCGTCGATCTCCCCCTTGATCTGGAAAACCCTCAAGTTATTTCCCACACCATCGTAGGTCCTCCTCAACTTCTCCCACACGTTATTTACCATCTCAAGGCCATCCATTGTGGCGGCAATCGACTAGACTAAAGAATTGAGGAGTCAAATGTATATCACCATATGAGTGGACTTCCACTTGTCGCGTCCTGCCGAGCCCTCATCCGGCTCTGTCTTCTTTCCTGACAAGAAACCCTCCAGGTTCTTCCCTGCGAGGGTTCTCCTCATCCGTCGTGACCAACTCAGGTAGGCGGCCGGTCCATCAAGCTTCATATTGATGGAGGGAAGCTCCAACTTCGCCGGTGTTCGTGTCGCACTCTCACCAGTCGACAGTTTTATCAGCTTCATCAACGTTGCGACCTCCTCACGGTCCAACTTCTTGATGATCTCCTCCATATATCCTCCTCTTCTCCGATCACCTCACACCCGTCCCATGATTCACGTTCGTCATCTTCGTCCTTTCCTAGACCCGATCATGCCTCTCCCCCATCGGTCGGATCTAGGCCATCGATGTCAATCTCCGGAACGACCCGCGGGAGATGCCGGGAACCGCGACAGAAGGCTCCTGCGGGCTCCCCAGGAGTCGCGGCTTCGCAGTGGTGGCGGAAGTGTGGTGGCGGCGGCTGCGACGGTGATGGTGGGCGAGCGGTGCTGCGGCGGTGGTGGCGCTGCAGCAGTGGTGGCAGCTAGGGTTTGGCGGCTAGGGTTTGTGCTCTGATACCATGTAGAATATTTTGGAATTCTATTTTATTATAATCTCTTGGCTATATATATATATATATATATATATATATATATAATATATATATATATAGCCTTACAGCTCTCCATCTTACATAAAACCCCCTAATACATTCTAATATATCAACAACTCTCCTACACACTTGTGTTAGGGTCCTGCACAAGATAAAGCGACAATGTTATGTAGACAAGCCTACTCTTTTGTCTCCATTAGGTTCCCAGAGACTAGTAAAGAATGCAAGTTGACAAGGTAATATGAAACATTTCACGTCCTAAGGAAAAATATAATCTGATGAACTGTGTCAAAAGTTTAGTATCTTTTAGTCTTCTTATGTATATTTATTGCATAGTTAATTGACAATTTCGTCTGCAGGTTTTAGTGTTAATAATATTTACTGCACAATGTGGCATACCCTTGTGGTTGAGAGGCTTTGTTAATGGAACATCCCAAATTTCAAACTTGAATGAACCAGTTATCTGGGACTACCCTTATTTCTCAGAAGCAAATCAAATGGTAATATAAAAGACAACAACATCAATCAATTGTTAAAATGAAGCATACAAGAGTAGGATGGTGTAGGATTCTGTACAACTTTTTCACTAGTAGACACAAATATATACACACAAGCAAATCACTCTTAAGCTAACCGCAACATACTGGTTAAGTCTAGCCACCTCAAACTGCATGCTAGGGAAAGGCTTGTATCGTGTACTAGTACGTACTAGTACCGTGTATCAAAGAGAACCATGATCCATGTAACTATGGTGTGTACTAGTACGTACTAGTACCGTGTATCAAAGAGAACCATGATCCATGTAACTATGGTTATGCTATTAAGCAATATTTCTTAATGTGATGTGTCATACGTAACCTATAATGGTGCATATTGTGAATTAGCCTTTATAACCATGGGTTCTTACCTTTCTGATGAAATTCACCGTCTTATTCTTGTTTTTTGAGATCTGCATCATACAGAACATTTCTTTAATAAGTTTGTCAGTATATATAGGCCTAAATTGTAATGAACAGGAGTAGGCCCTCAAATTTGTTTTATATATTGTACAGTCATTTGCCTTATTCAAGTTCTCTATGATCGATCGCGTTCATAATTGACACCGGCAAATGCATTATATGCTTCAGATTCAGTTTGTTGCTTAGTCCAACTTGGACGTAATACTGCTGCTGCTACTTAAAACACTGTCACCTCATTGAGTTTACACAAATACTCTTTAGTTTACACAAATACTCTTTTCTTTCAGAGGAAGGCTTGTCCGATCGGGGATTTGAGGTCACAAGGATGAATACATACAATACTGTAAGATAGTGGTTAAGACTCAACAATTGAAATATTCTATGCAAAAAAGTTTGATATTTGAAATTATGGTTAATGTGAAGATTGTGATACTATCTTGACATGAACAAAAAGATCTTGCACGACATTGTTCATTCTACTGGTCATACATACTTTTGATTATACATAACTTATGGACTTGGCACTTGTAATTGTTTCCTCTTAAATTGTCCAAGATACTTACTAAGAAATCTTTTCTTATGGAAAAGGGCATGCAGTACAAACGACTCTTAGTTAGAAAATTTACTCTAGATTAATTAGTGTTGAGAGTATTAGTGGGTTTAGTCCCACATCTAGTAGAATAGTAGAGAGATGGGTTAGCCTCTCCTATATATATGTAGTCCCACCCATCAATAAAATTAAGCAAAATATTAAACCAAGTTTCTATTTGGTATCAAAGCCAAGTTCCTTCCACCCTTCTCCAAATCCTAAACCTAACCCTCTCACAGCCGCCCCCCTCCCTTCTTTTCCCGCCGGCCTGCTCTGCCGCCAGCAGCCCCCGCCGGCCCCGACGACTCCCTGGCCTCGTGCTGCAGCACCGTCGGCCTGCCCCGCCGCCATGGCTATTGCTGCTGCTATTGTGGCGGCTGCTGTTGCTGTTGTTGTCGCGACTGCTGTTGTTGTTGTTGCGATCCCGACGACCCCCGACCCTGACGTTCTTTATCTTCGTCTTCTCTCATGCAAGTTGTAACTCGGTTATGTCCATATGCAATGCGATTGCACAGAAGACCGAGAAATTGAATTTTCTGATTATTGTTTTGTAGCAGTAAGTTTTAATCGGGATATTAATTATATAGTTGCTAAGTTTTAATCAGTGAGGGAACTCTTGTGTGAACTCCTGATCTCGACTACAACTGTCGGTTCCTCCTTCTCGTCAGGCTATGCGACATCGGGTCGAAGCCATGCACGGGACGTATGCAACGACTCTCAGGGACATCGCTGTCGCTGAAGGAGGAACAATAGACGTGGAGAAGACGGTGATCAAAGGTGGAGACAATCTAGATCTGCCACCGTCTTGCTGATCTTGCTGATGGAAGAAGACAAGAAGAAGACGATGGAGACGATCTACGGCAAGCTGACGGCCCAAGAAGTGAAGGCTTTGGTAGACGATCTCTTCTCCAAGAGGCTGACCGAGACTAGCTCCCGTGGTACATACGCAGATGTGGATCCTTCATACAAAATGGG